>OX465255.1:6325243-6895250 GCA_949987775.1 Aproaerema taeniolella
TGTTGTTTGAAAGCTGACGTAATCGAGATGGTTCTTAGCTATATATTGGTTCAGCCGTGAAAAAGTTATAAGGGGGTGATAATTTATTTGACATATCTCTTGCTCTGTAAGTAGTCACTTACTTCCCTGAATGCCGGGGTGTATGGATATCATTACAGCATAGGTTTCAAAACCTACCATGTAATGTTAACATTACAGCATAGGTTTTGGAATTTGAAAAAAGAACTGTCATACTCAATACTGCAAGAAGAATATTTTTAAAAAGTTACTTTTTTTTCTCGTTATCGATTATTTACTCGAATCGGAATCAAGACAATTTATATAAGAATTTATGAAGATTTTATTTTTAATATCGAACTATTTGTTTCGCAGTCACATCGTATGTTAGTTGAAATCGATTTAAAAATCAAACTGGCCAGTACGATTTGACGCGCTTGCGTGCCATAAAATCGTGAAGAGTAAAAAAGGCAGTCGACTAGCTAGGCGCGACATTTTAATTAAATACACATGTTTCTCTTAAATAAATGTTCATAGAAACCTGCTTTCTTGTTATTTTACTTACCTCACAATCGATATGTAAAGCAGAGTGTTTATCTCGGGTGTAAGCATCAATTGCATACTCGGGCTAATTAGCGCCCTCGCTGCGCTCGGGCGCCAAAACCTCGTATGCAATTGATGTCATACAGCCCTTGGTTAACAATCTACTATTAAATTTATGTATGTATCCTTAGTGTACAATAAATATTCTTACAGGAAATATTTTACTTAAAGTTAGAATACATTTAAGGTACAAAGGCGGACTTATCCCACTAGGGGATCTCTTCCAGTCAACCTAACGAACATTAAGAAGAAATCTTGATGAGTAGGCGTAAAGTACAAAAAGGATTAGAAAAATTAAAAGAATAGATACAGAAAGACAAATAAACAATGAAGAACTAGATATAAGATAGAACTAGATAGAAATTTGATAGTTATTTTTAAAAAAGAATAAATAGATCTCGCTTAATCATGTCGTTAGGCCACTCAATCCTCAGACCTGTAAAGTACAAGTTAACTGCCTGATCGATCACTGCCTTGCTGAGATAAGAATGGCGCCGGCACACGCAAGCTTGACCCGTTCTTTTAGAGCATCAGGGTTGTTGAGATTTTTTCCTTATGTTTTATAACAATATTTTCATTTATCGCCATAGAATATAGGTGGACTTTAAATTTTCTGGCGAAACTTTTGGATATTCTAGGATATTTTATATTTATTTGCATATTTTAGGGAATGATTATTTCCATGAAACTAACTCTCCCCAAGTAATCTTATGAAATTCTCAATAATATTGCAAAGTGGCATATGACCATGACTATCCTCCAAAAATCACTATGAATATATATTTAATACGTTAAAATATATTACGTGTATGTTGTATATTTAATTTATTTAATGGACGATAAATAATGAATAGTTTTTACAAAATATTTCAGATACGAGTATTTTTTTGATTCATACTTATTAGATCGTGCTTCTTCAGTGTCGAGCTTTAGTTTTAAATTTTTTTTCCAATAAAGATCAAATAACCCGCTTATTTGAAAGACACTATAAAATATTTCGTAAAAGGCCACTAAAGAAGCTAAAAAAGTAAACGTTTTTTATTTATTTATTATAAGATGGGTTAACTCTTGACCTCAATCTTGACCATAAAGGTCAAAGATGAGGTCGACGATGGAGCAAGTTAACCCAGAAAATGCCTATATAAAGGCACTGGTACTCCCACGCACCGACGGAACACAGCAGGCTGTTTGGCGTCGGACTTCGGTAGGAGGGTGGTCGCGAACCAGACGGCCCTTTACAGAGCCTACCACACCGCATGAGACCATAGGACGACACCTCAAATTCAGAAAAAAAATTAAGTGTCGTTTTGATGTAATCTATAATCAACATAGTCGTGCAGTTACTTACTTACCTATCTATCTCTTGATATCTATCTCTTGATCAATACTATCTATCTCTGATCAATACTATCAAAGCACATTACCTACATAACACTCAGCTTCGCTATTAACCGATTCAATAGGCACGTGCAAATACTGACGGCTCAATAACACATTGATTGGCAAAGACATTAGAGATAGTCGCTTACATACTATAGCCATGGGAATAGTAACCGGAGCACTAAGGACAGGAGATTCAAATAAGTTCAGCGACATATATGTATAATAACTTCTTTTATTTCAGACAATAAAAAAAAAATGTGTACAATTTACATGTCCATGGACTTAGTACGTTAGAACAATGATAACTTAGAAGTATGTTAGTAGTGTCAGTTCATAAAATAAATAGTTACATAAGGACTTATAAAAAAAGGTAACTCCATGTATCCTTAGAATATGACTCTTCCCTTAAAAATAAATTTTTGTGTCATTCAACATAGCAGCAGCTCTAGCACGATAATGACGAACTCGCGCTCGGCTCGCTGAAACTTGATTTGATTGTGCGATGGTCCCGCAGCACAAAGGCTTGCTCGTACAACAACACGCAGAGTCCCGTACACCACACAGACCGCGGTTCCGTCCTCGGCGGCGAGGACGGGTACGTACCCGGCCGCTTCTCTCCACAAACGTATGTCCGACTCCCCTCTTCCAGTAAGCCCTTAGGCCTGTTACTTAAATTTTTTGGACTGAGAGCCATCTGCGCTCGCCACTTGCTCGGTGAAGCTGTCAAGGCCATCAGCGGCCAACAGTGTAGTCATTTAGAAAAAAAAAACAATGATGTTGTCAATACATTTTAACATGTTGTCGCGGTGTTGTCGCGGCGCTGTTACTATCGTACTCGGCCTGCTGCTATCCTTGTATAAAAAAATTACGTTGATCGGTTCATCCATTACGACGTTTGGGAAGGACAAACCAACAAACAAACACGCTTATAAATTAAAGATATTACTAAAGAAACATTTTGGGTTGAATTCAGTGCAATCCCATTCACTATTAGCTTATAAGTAAGCACTTTTCCTTTATCAGTCGTCATCTAAAGCAGCTTTTCACGTTAAATTGTATCAAATAGTATAATAAGACAGTTTCTGAATAATAAGCAAGCTATTAACATTATTTAGGACAGAGAAACAGTCGTCCAAACAAAGTTGAACAGAAATTACCGCCGCCCAGCTGCCCTTACCTTTTTAATATTTAAATCCGAGATTCACATTATAAATTTCTCTCATAAAACATTTGGAAAGACACAGTTGGGACCCTCTTTATGTAAAAAAGGAAAAAAAAGAGCCATTATCACTGTTTTACCTGGTTAAATGAAATCTAAATGAATGATACAATCTTTAAAGTTGAGGCAATGTGACTTTTTATTATTATGTTTGTCTCACTTCCTTGAACCACGGGCAATTATGTCCTGGACCTTTGGAAGGCGTGCGTGGGGCCAAAGCCAACACGTAGAGGCCCGTTAGACAATTTAATTTAGTAAGTGACACCAACTGTATGGCACTATAGAAATGCACCCAAAGACAACCCCCGGTTAGTGCAGGACTATTGAAAGGAATGGAAAAAGGGAAACTGGGATATTGGGTTGAGAGGCTAGTGGACTGGGTAACTGGACTATGGGTAGGACTATGGCACCTGCCCTGTCAATGTTAAAAAACATGACCAAATGGGCAGGTGATGGTAGTCACCTTGCCATCACCTGGCAAGTCTGCCAACTCACTAAAGATGGGCCCCCCAAAACGGCCGCACGTACAGTGCGACAAGGGGGCAACACCGCGTGAGAGGCTCAGGGTGTCGAGAGGTGTGCACCGCTGTCTGCTCGGTGGCCGACCGGCTCACCTCACCAACTCGCGACTTATGCATCTTTCACTTCCACCCTGCGATCATATAGCTCTGACACCCCACTCTGGCCGGCCAGTGAAGGCAAGCCAGAGGTGAGAGTCCTGTGGCCCCTGCTGGGGTCCACTCCAACCGACCAATAAAGGCAAGCGGAGAGAGAGGCCTGACCGACTCTCGGGGGTATGGGACCCAAGGGACGTCACTTCCCATTCAGCTCGCCACAAAGCTGCCCTGGGGGCTTATTATTATTATTACAAGCTTTTATTTGACCTCCCCTGTTAGTATGTGTGGGACAAATCTTGCAAGTTAAATTTGATCCACTTCCCGGTTTCCGATTGAGCTGAAATTTTATCGTGCATATATGTATAACGCGTGACAATGCAATATTATGATGACAGGGAGCTGAAATTATGCTGGAGCTGGAAGGTGGCCATAGGAGTTCCGCAATAAAACAACACAACTCCATCGAGTTTGGGCTCGTTCGATTCATATTGACGAGTACGAGCTCCTATATGGCAGAAAAGCTTAATTGTTTAAAAAAAAAGTTTTTTAATTTTATTATTATAAGTATAATAGATACTAAAGTGTTAGTGCTCATATTTTCATGTCTCTGCACAAACTTTGTTTTTCCGAAATTGTAACAAAGTAACAATGAGACTTTATTCAGAATTATTGAAAACAATAAATCTAAAAAGTAATAGACATGAAAAAAAACGAAACAACAATAAAGTACGTAATTCTGAATTAAAATTATTTATTAATAATTCATAGACATAGTTCATTTGAAAAAATCGATAGTGCCGAAACATAACAAGAAATTAGAAACATTGTACTTAGAGTTATCACTTCTTGATGGAGCTCCATAGTTTCGATAAACTAATTTTTAGGTTAATCGAAACTGGTCCTACGAGTAACGAGCGATATTTTTGTATTGCTAGTTTATTTAATACTATTTGTTTGTTAAAAATTAAAGTGTAGTTCCACGTGTATTTAATATTACAAAATTTCTGATTATCTATCAGACAGGCAGCCATGGAAATGAACTGCTCAGCTCCAGAGTTATTTCAGATTTAGTGAAAATTAGTAAATAAGAAAATTTGTAATGCGATTTAAAAGAGAAACCTCAGAGTTTCTTGCCCGTTTCTTCTCTGAGAAAGACTGCACCTTTGCGAATAGGCGTAGAGTCAGTAGGGTAAAAAGAACGAATGCGTATGTATGTATTTAAATCGTTTAATGTATGTTTGCATGTATTTCATTGTAATCTTGACTTGTTTTAAGTGGCATCCTGAATGTCCTATAAAATAAAGATTTTTTTTATTCTATTCTATCTTATTTAACCGTTACCGTTACCGTTACAATGGCCACCCCGCCCAGCAGTTCTGCCACAAAGACTCAACGACGTTAATCACCTCGGTCTGGCCACTGTGGCACGAATGCACAAATTCCACTATTCATGCTACATTTCAAAAATGTAATGGATTGAGTGATCCGACATTCGTACCAACTAGTACAGTCGATCTGTCTATCGCCGCGGTCAATGGTCGACGGGGCACCATAAGATAGAGTCTGTGACTGTATGGGGCTGTTGCAGCAGGATGTGGAGTGGATAGGAAAGGTGAGTCGACAAGAATACCAGCATCGAGCCAACGTAAGGAGGATAGATTCTATACTTGGTGTGTGATATATAAATGGGCGGGAATAGAGCTGCTGTAACCGATGGTCCTGGATTGTTTCTTCTTCCGACCGACGTGTCTTCGTTTTATCTTCTATTTTACTGTTTTTATTCTTGATTATGTGGTTGGAAGTAGAATACCTGTCTTCGGGTTTCGTTTCAATGTCAGTCTCTGTAACATTGTATATATTCTCGGCTTCTCATTTTATTTTTTTTGTCGATCTGCAGCAATCGTTTTCCAATACGATTTCGGTTTAGGGGTCCCTACAAGTGAAGATCGGACGTCCAACTTTTCTCCTATATTCCTTATAATTATATGCGTAGAAGATGTGGTTTCCGGCGTCTGCTTATGTGATCGTAGTATGAAATTCTACGTACTTTTATGATTTTCGTTATTGTTTTGCTTTGTTGTATTTCGTGGAAATCTTTTGATACATTGAGCATTTCCTTAAAAATTTGTCTTTCGTATTTTCTTAATCTCGATCGCTTACACTTGGTTAATGTTGCCACATTGAGCCGATAAGTCATTGTAGGCATCTTATAAATAAGACTGCAATTTTCGCGGGATCTCAGAGTTGGTTTCATCAGTAGTTCTTGAGCTGCTTCTTTGAGTATGTTGTAGATATCAGTCCAGCTAGCATTCCAATTGGAAACTTCTAATTTGTCTGAATGGGTGTGAGCGGAAGTATTTGATTCTTGTAAGACTTTCATCTTATTAGCTATCAGTCCTTGGAATTTGTGTTGTACGAATTCCCTTTGTAAATGTTCATATACCTAGTAGCATTTCTTATAGTTAAATGCCATATTAATTGCAGTATCTTGGTGTTTGAAGTAAGAAAGCTGGGGTTTCTATCGATACCCAAAGTAATTTGTGATCTGTGTTTATTAGTTTTCCTTTTTCTCCTACAACGTAGTTGAAAAATACGGGTTTCTTAACACTTGTTAGAATATGATCAATTTGCGAATGTTGGTTTCCACGAAACCGAGTAGTCCAGCACGAGGGCCTTTTCCAAGTATTACTTAGTTTTTAATTGTGCTGTTGTAAGAAGCTTAGAAGCAAATAACCGTTTAAATTGCTGTTTTGTGATAGAGGTTGTTCCCGGTCCTTTTACATTATTTTGTAAAGTTAATGCCTATGTGTGCGTTAAAGTCTCCTATTATAATTGGATAGGCTTTTTTAGGTCTCCGGCGTAGTAAAGTAGCAATCTGGAATATACATGTGCTTGATGATGTTGGGACGTGAGAAGTGACGATAAAAGTTTTATTGGATTGTTAATTGTAGCATTTTGTATTTTTAGGTGAACTGCTAAAGGGGTTACATCCAAACTTGCTAAGTTTTAACTCGTGTTGTTCAACAAAACTTAAAAGTAAGTTGCCGTTAAAGTTGCTATGCTTGTGGTATAAGTTTTCTCCGGTTCTTTTAGAGGTGCATTGTTTAGAGTCGTTTTTGCCTATATGTGCGTTGAAGTCACCCATTATAACCGGATATGCTTTTTTAGGTTTTTGGTGAATCAAAATTCCAATTTGAGACAAACACGAGCTTGATGATGAAGGGACGCAGGTGGTACTAATGGAAAGTTCTACTGGACTGTCGGTTGTAGCGATTTTGATCTTTAAGTGCACTGCTAGAGTGTTACATCCTTTACGATGGGTTGAAGTTATTTTATATTGAGTCGTTTTTGATATAAGAATGGCGATTCCTATTTTTCCCTTGGGCGTTTACCGCCCCCAAGAATCCAGTGGTAGTTATTTGATTCAAAAGTTCCTGATTCCATGTGTGTCTCTTGAAGTCCCGCTATTATTATCTGTCGATTAGACAGTTCATGATCTATATGGTGTCTATCTTTTAGCTTAAAACAGCCTCTTACATTCCATGTGCCGGTTCTTAAATTTGTACAGGGGGTAGGTACATCGTGTTGTGTTTGCCGTGATGACCTAATTAGACGCTGGCCAGTGCAATCTGTAGAAATGTGACATTGATTATCAAACGTGGCGGGTATTGTTTCATTGGATTGCAAAAAGAGTTTTCCATTGTTTTCTTTTTGGAAGTGTGAGTTTGTTGCAGGACTACATTTATCATAAACATTCTCATCTTCGTAGTTGGATAAAGCTCCTTGATCGGTGGGTATCAAGCTTCTGTAATGGTTGTTTCCGAAGTGTAAATAGATGTTTCCGGGTACTGGTGCATCACGGGGCTTATAAATGAGCGGCTCCAATAGATTTTCGTTTTAAACATAGACGTTAGCCCTATAATATTCCGAAGCTGCTATTAATATATCTTCCCCTCCCCAGAATCCATCCTGGAATTGTTGGTTAATATATTGTTCCATGCTAAGCGTTGTGTCCGTGAGGCTATTAAGTAGTGCTAGTTCTATTTGTGGGTCGTGCCGGGTTTCAGATACGTAGATCCTTCCTAATCATTGCGTGGCCAAACGTTAGGTAAAACGTAATATTTATTTGGTTACATATGGATCTGTATAAGCAGTTGCCGTCTTTTTCGATGTATTTAAAAAAAAAGGTTGTATTGTTCTGGCTTGCCATAGTTTTCGGGTTGTTGCTGTCAGCCAGATGTTGACCGAATGACTGTGGAGTCTTTTGTTTAGTAGTTTTAAAAATTATAAAGTTGTCGGGCGCATCAAGTTGAAAGACAGCAGGATATAACTTTATGAGCTTTCGTTTCCCAGGCTCCGATATAGTATTATTGTTTTATTATCCTTTTCTCTATACCCTATTGTAAAACTTAGGCAAACTAATGGTTCTTCGGTCGTTTGCTTGCTTTTAGTCGGTATTATTTTAAATTAAAAAAACGCACTTAGTAAAATAAGGTTGGTATTGTTCCCAAGTTGAGCGATTCCTATGCGATGTGTTTTACGATTGGCTAAGTGATTAGTGATTCGTATGGTTTATCAGTAAGATATGATAAATTTATTATGCGAATAATATATTATGTTATAAGTGTGTCAGGTGGCTTATTGTAGTAATGTCTTTGAAGCACACAATACTGCTAATGGATTCCTAGTTTTAGCGTTTCGTAAGAGACCTAAACTTGTATCGCGAGACGCAACGGGTCATTTTGTGTTACTGTGTATAGGTATTCAATTAATTTAGGTGTCGTGCTGTCCAACGCGCGTGAAATTGCAAATGAAAGTGTATTCAAATTTTATTCTTAAGTTCTCTATGGCGAGCTCCTTTATTTAGGCGTTAATTGAGTGAATCACTAGCTGCCGTTCTACGTATTTCCCCAGTACCCTAGATTTTCAAGCTGGAGTAAGGTGTTAAGAGGTAACCACCTATCCGGATTGTTAAGTTAGGTTTAAGAATATGGAGCGCCGGTCAGGAACACTAAACGGTATGCTGCGGGTCCTACAAGTAAGTTGCAATAATAATTATGTCGGTTAGATCGGCGCCTTGTGAGTTGATGCTGAAAAAAATATTATATCCAAAAGGCTGCTGGAACGGATCGCCTTGTGAGTTGATGCTGGAAAAAAATTATACCTTTTGGCTAGAAATGTTTTACAATGGAACGATCTCACCAGGTTCTCCGCCTTCCTCAAGATGTTGCGCGTGTAACGCACTGTTCTTAGCTCAAGTGTCTGTGTCTTGGTCGTCGTTAATAAGTTCCACTGTCAACTGGATGCGTGGATGACGCACGCGATGCGCGACGTAGGTATTACCGAGTGGAACCGGAATGCACTGATATTGTTATATGG
Source organism: Aproaerema taeniolella (assembly GCA_949987775.1). Taxonomy (NCBI): domain Eukaryota; kingdom Metazoa; phylum Arthropoda; class Insecta; order Lepidoptera; family Gelechiidae; genus Aproaerema; species Aproaerema taeniolella. Next base: position 6,334,442 of record OX465255.1, read on the forward strand.
GGTACAAAAGGCACTAGTCGCGATATAGTTTAGTGAGTCACGAGTTATTCTATAGAGGCTAGGTAAAACTAAGAACTTTTCAATATGATCTATCGCTTAAGTCACAGTATTAAAATGCAAACGGTAGGTACGCAGTATAACAATAGCCGACCGAACTTGGGAACAAAGGCGCGGGCGCGGGTGTCGTAAACTTCGTCAACGTTTGGGATAACAGGAGAGCACGTGCAGGGACGTCCGCCCTCGACCGCTTGCCAAACAAGACTCCTATTCTATTCTATCTTATTTAACACCTTAAAACTAAAGGATGAACATAGTTTCGTTTCAGTGATTTTCTGCTGCGTCTACATTTCTCACGGATGTTTACCGCTCTTTTTAAAGTACCTTTGTATCAGGCAAGTTACCGAGAAAATTCTTTGCTCGTCATAAAATTTTATTGGTGTAGTCAAGTCAGGGGCCATTGTGCGGTTTGAAAACTCTGATACCAGGGTTAGCCAAGTTCGCCACATACTTGTCTATACCTACACGATAAGAAGAAGAAGAAGATTGGTGCGGTAGCGACTATAATGACAATGTCGATTGCATCTCGTTAAGATACAAATGTTTTTACTTTATTTTATTTTATTTTTTTAGTTTTTTTAGTTTTTGTAATTGTGTGTAGTGTGTCAGTTAAATAAAGGTTTTATCTATCTATCTATCTAATTATAGGTTAAACTTTTGTAAAAATCCCATCAGCGTAGAACACATGAGGTAAAGGAATAAACACAAAACCAAAATTAAGCCTTTCAACTAAGTATATGGATTCATGGACGTCTAACAAGCTTACGTTCTTTTTTACATGAAAGATTTTTTCGTCGTTTCGGGGATCATTATAGCAACTTCAGCTGTTTCGTTCGTGACCTTTCTCTTTGTTTATATTATCTCATTGTTAGGGTGATTCATTTCGTGAAGTATGGCGAACAGATGAGGCGGGCATCATAACAATGTGGTAAATGGTTTCTAAAAAACTCGTCTGGCCTTGCCGATATTGAGCCTTTCGACTGTCGGTGCGATTTAGATCAGGGCTTCTCAAACCACTGTATATAACAAAGAAAATGTAAATTCTAATTAGTAAGACAGTATGTGTCGAATCGGCTGTAAAACAGCGCCTCTGTAGTCTTAACTGATATGATATTTTTTAAATAAATCACACTCACACACCCAAACCTTATGTGTTCCGTCTTCGGGACTCAAACTTTTAGACTCGGCCAACCGAAAATTCAAGTCCAAAGCCTATTGTATTTCTAGCATACCTAATATCCAAAATTGAGCTGACTAAACGATGTCTAAAGTAAGTTCTCTAGTCTAAACTAAAACCACATTTGGGCACACTGCCAACAGTATAAAGGTTCGCAAACTTAATCGTATTTACTCGTATTGGCTTAACTTTAGTCCGTTTCACATCTAATAGGTAACAGAAACAATGCGGACTAGAATAATGGCTTTGTTTTATGGTATTAACCACAACAGTAATAAAATATGAAAGCAGAAAATGCACGTGTTTCTTTCTCTACTATTTATGAGTTCTAATTTTTTATTATCCTGACTGAAATGATTTTAGGCGTCATTTAAAATAATTTAAAAATTATTATTACTCGTAGTATACTAACAAAGCTTTGAGTATAGTTCTTTTAATAGTACTACGATGCTTATAATATTTACAGGATTTAAAGTTGAGTTGGAATTTTTGTTCTATAGACTATTTTAGGTTAGGCTAGGATACAATACAATTATACCACAAAAAGTTCGTCAAAGTGGAGTGGAAAATGGAGGCAGTCGATATAGTTTCATGCAATCATAATTTTACTAGAGGTATTATAATATCACAGGTCCGACAATATTCCTCAATAGTTAGAAGAGAAGAGCTAGGCGAACGTTGCAAATTGGCAAATTGTATTGAAGAAAGGTTTACTGTATATTTGAGTGAGTCTTCTTTTTTTGTAGGTATAGTCAAAGTGTGTGGCGAACTTGGCTAACCCTGATGTTAGAGTTTTCAAACCGCCAAATAGCCTCTGACTTGGTGAAAGAAGTTTTTTAGATTATGTTATGTCCTAGTTAGCATTTTGTGTAAATTTTTGTATTTATGTATTAGGCATGCGAGGCAACGTCTCTAATAAATGAAAAACCTAGAAAATTATGCGCCTTTATTGCGTTGTTCTCTTATGATATCATAAAGCGACTAGTCCGCATGTGAGTGCTTCAAATTGATCGGAAATCGAAGCTTCTATTTCTAAACACGCGGCCACACTCAAAACCACTTCATTGATACAGCGTTGGTAAATTTTACACGTTTGTAAACATACAAGTACTGGAATGTACGGTTTGATCACCATGTTTATGAAATTACCATCCTGTACGGCGATATTTTGAGGGTAAAGGTACCTAATCATATAATGTATTTATCAAAAGATTACTTCCAACAAATACTTTCAAGGTTATGGTTTTTCTTTTAATTATTCAGGGATTTTTAACTTGAATTTCGATACATGTGAGATACTTTTTCTTTGCGCCATATCCTGTCTACTACAGGAACTTTAGCATTTGACTTCGGAAAAATTCCAACCAAGCTGAAAATTTTGCAAAAAACCAAATAAGTATCATTTTTCTCACCGTTTTTTAGCTGTCAAAAGTTATGCCCACTCCTGGAGTCGTGAAACTTTTCAGAGGTTATTCAGGAAGCTAAAAGGTACGTGTACACAAATTTACAGCTTGGTTAGGATTTTTCCAAAATGTTGCCCATTTTTCTTCTAAAGTTCCTGGTGTATCATTATTTCTAGCATCCAGCGTAAAATATCCGTGGGATGAAAAAGATCGTTGTGAATAAAGCCACCTTTGAGTTATCCATTATCTATACATAATAATTTGGTCAAAATATCTAAACTAGGTTTACACAATTTCTTAAAAAAAGGTAGGTTATTTTTCGTATTTGTATAGATTGGTAATCGGAATATAATTTTGAATTAGGATGTACCATTGCAAAAGTTAATATAATGCCAACAAATATCATCAGAAAAATGACTGGACCTAAATATAACACTAAGTGCTCATAAAATAAAATAAATGGAAGAGGAAAAATAACAAGTCATGGTGCTCGTTTGGGAGCAAGTTCGGCGAATTCCGAAGCAGACGTCCATAACGTAGCGTATACACTATACAGGGTATAAGGGACAGCTTAACAAATAATTAAACGGTAGAATCTATCCATGACTATGATCGACTACAAGTAATTATTTTTTCCCGGAAACTTCAAGTTAAGGAGTTTTTGTTATTTACCTACTTTTGCGCAACGCGATGTACCGCCAAACCGCGCCTCGGGCGGGGTCCCCCCGCGCCGCGTCGCTGTTAGAACGCGATGTACATTGCTGGTTTTCGTGTTTTACGCTGTTATGATTGTTTTTTATTAGAAAATGAAATGTATTAGAATAAACATTTCAATTTTAAAACAAATCATGTTAAAAAACATTTAAAAAAAACAAAAAATTTCCTGAGGAAAATTCCACTGAAATGATTATTATTATTGAACTTAGACCAAGATCAGGGTTTCAGTATTTGCTAACTTGTCCCTTACACTCTGTATTTTTAATTCTTCAAGCTTGAAGTGGTCCATGGAAAGCGACCTGAGTCATGATATCAAAACCGATGAACAGATGAAACACTACTTCGGTTCATAATGGATCGATGCGAGATTTCAGCTGATTGAAGATTTCAATGCAATGTTTTGAATAGTATACGGCGATGATGGTAGATTGATATGTTGATTATTGTTTTTCGTATTGTTACAATGTATAGAGCAGGAAACAATGCTTTGTGCTATAAAACTGGATACACCAATATAAATAGTAGGAATGGTACTGTCTAATTATGTAAGTTATACAAATAATACTAAATTATCTATAAGTTACTAGCACGGTGAAAGTTCCTTTCTACGTAAACACACATAAAAGGAAAACGAACAACTAGCAAAATTTAAGAAAACTAACTTTACGACCGCAACTTTGTACGCGTAGAAAATTTGCGTATCTCACTTTCCAGCTCTCCAACTATCCTTGTGCTTAAAGGAAAAGGAAAGACAAACAAACAGAGAGATTAACCATCATACTTCCACATATTAGTAACTTGTATATTATTAACGACTTCAGAAAAAATATTTTAAATTATTTAAAACCACCAGCCGGTTAGTAATGTAATCACAAGCTCCAATGGTGTTGTGGTTTTTTTAAACAGGGCCATTAAGTAGAAAATGTAGAATGAAGCGAATGTTTCCAAGAATACAATAAAATTTATCATTGAATTTAAGAGTGGTTACTTAAATAGAAGAGCTGAACATCCCACAGTCCACATCAATATATTACAACCAATTCAGTTCAAGTTTCAATATCATTCAAAAGGAAGAAACAAACCAATGTATAAATCTCTAGCAAACCAGCAATGAATATCTAACAGTACTTGTTGCTCATTGTCTCTGGAAGCCGCAACGAATAAAATAGTGTTGCATTTTTTATACTTCTGTTTTGGTTTGTATAGTTTTCAGCTTCTGTCTTTTATTCTTCGTTGATCTTTATTATCAGAAAATGTTAAACTTTGAACTTTGCGGCAATCTAACATTCAGTTTGAGCAGACTTCGGAATAACTAATATCTAACTTGTGTTATTACACTGCTGGGCAAAGCCTTCTCGATGACTTCCTATCCTGAACGATTATTGTATAATGTTCATTGTTAAATTATTTGCTTGTTAAATCAGTCCACCAACCCACATTAGGCCAGCGTGATGGACTATGGCCTAAATCCCCTTCGTGTTTCGAAGGGTGGCCCGTGCCCCTCGGTGGGGACGTAAAATTTACTGCCGAGTAAATAGACCACTTGCAAGACGATGCCAAAAGGCCTCTTGCCGTAACCATTGCAGTTAGTCGGCAACAACGCAACAGATAATTCAACGGACTCCAGTCCAATCGAAGCAGTTTTAAACAAAAGACCAGCCAATGAATGTCAGCTTACCAAGAATCTGATAGCACTTGTTGGCCAGAGCCACAAAAGACCGCAAGTCGAGTCCACTCGTGCCGCGGTAAACACGGCTAACAATGCCCAGATGATGGACATCGAAAATAGAACGTAATGTAAACAGTGCGGACAAAGCGATCGACTTTGCTTATAGGGCTGGCGATGACGAAGCTATCTTATTTCTCAATAGAATTTTCCAGTCCAACTGTCTCTCTCTATGGATATAATACAGGTATTTTGCTCGTATCCATCTTGTTTTGCATAAACAGAAACTGAAGGTTATTTAATTATAATATTATAAGGTTTTTATGCGAAGGTTCTTACTAATGCCCTTCCTTCGATATTAATTTTTAACCGACTTCAGAAAAAGGAGCAGGTTTTCAATTAATCTTTATGTTTTTATATGTATGTTTGTTAGGCGAAATAAATAAATAAATAAAATACAATACATAAAACCTTAAAACTGATTAACACTATTTCCACTTTTTCGGGGATATTGGCAATGGGGAATCTTCCTCGGAAACAGCGACCACCACACCTTCCTCCCAAAATCTTTTCTTTTCGGTCTCTAGTACATATGAACGTCGGAAAACGCACTACAAATGCTTTGAAATTAATAAGGTGATGCGAAACCAACGATTTTATTCTCTGGGAACTTTTATCTTCTTACACCTCAGAAATAATAATATAAGTAAGGATAAAAGGTCAGGTGGGTCCTTTGGGAATAACACAAACATTCCTGAAGTGATATTTCCTAAAATTGCCAACCCTATTACTAGACCGGTGAGATAAACCAATGCACGCTTTTGATATCCTAGCCGCGTCATGCAGTACTTGCACGTCACTTCTTCGTCACTTTATACTTGTGAAATAAGCCGTGCATATTACTTACATACATTAAATAGTAAGTTTTAAATACACACATCAACACGGTCTAGGGATATTGCACGAGTTTTCATACAAAAGAGGTCTGTTTGAGAAGCTATAATAGCATACTCGAGATACATGGAGGGCTTTAATTTTCAGACGAGCAAGTGCTAAACCTAAATTTTCAATTCTAGTCAATAAATATTGTTATACTTGACATTTTTGAAAACGTGACAAAAATGAAAAAAAAGTGCGTAAATTCAACCATTTTCATACAAAAAGCAGGCAAAAAGTGCATTTTCATTTTCGTTTCCGTCACGTTTTCACAAATTTCAAGCAAAACAAAATTGACCAGAATTAAAAATCCAAGTTTAGCACTTTCTCTTCTATAAGTTATAGCCCTCCATGTGTCTCGAGTTTGCTTTTATAGCTTCTCAAACAGGCCTCTTTTATAATGAAAAATCGTGCAATATCCCTAGACCGTGTTGATGTGTAGATATTATGATGTGTTGTCACCAAGATTTTCGTTCCAATATTTTGGCGTTGTTGCAAGTTTTACGGTAAAGTCACAGGTGAACTGGAGGCCTTAAAATAAAAACTTGCACTATTTTAACTATGTATTCATAATAGTCATGAACAGAGAGGTAATAGATTTTTAGCCTAACCCTCCAGGAAAACCTCCTTTTCTCTTTACAATGGCCTAACCTCAGCTGATCACAAGTTATTTAGTATCCATGGAAGTGAGTTCACACTGCATATTAATAAGTCTCTAACACGTTAGGAGTAAAAATGGTACAGTGTCCAAAGTATCAAGATTGATTTCTTTTGGTAGTACATCTGAGAATAAGGTTCACCTACAATTTCTGCATGAAAATTACATACTTGTATAAATAAAATAGAACTTGTAAGGGCTGCAGGAGAAGTCTAAAGCAGTGTTATAAAAAAAACTGCACTTCTATGCCAAATCTCTCACTCCAACGTTTGGTCCTTTCTTTGCTTATTTATTTTGAAAAATGGCACATCATTCATTTATGCTAACGAGAGTAATGTTAGAGTCAGCAAAACATGAACATGAAAATTACTTTCTCCCTGTTGGACTCCAGCTTTTGCGTGATGTAGTTGATGTTATTATATGACAACTCTACTCGATGATGCAAACACTTAAGCTGAAGAGTTTGTGGCCTGAGCTGACACTAGCGGTTTGAAGGAAAGCGCGCGTGACCGCGAATTGCAATGAGGGCTTGAAGAAATACTAAGAAGTGATGGCACTGTTAGCTCAGGTGATTGGATTTTAAACTCTGTTTGCGCATAGTGCGGATTGCATTAGCATTTTGTGAGAATTTACAAGAGGTTTCCGTCAGGTTGTATTAAGAAGTCAAAGAACTGGCACAAAATAGGGAAGAACGGTAATTGCTCTACCGAAAAGAGCGTGGTTTCTAAATCCCTACTAATATTATAAATGCGAAAGTAACTCTGTCTGTGTGTTACGCTTTTACGCCTAAACTACTGAATCGGTTTTGATGAAATTTGGTACAGAGATAGATTAGACCTTAGGAAAGGACATAGGCAACATTTTATTGCACAGCTAGGCACGATATAACCTGTAGTCCTCGCGGTCAGAGCTGCGGGCGGAAAGCTAGTTTTCAATTAAGTAATAAATGGTATTTTGGTGGTTGGGTCTTATATCCATTGGCGTATCTAGGGTTATTTTGTAGGGGGGGCCTGACGAAAATTAAATGTACTCTAGCATCAGTAACTGTATTATTATTATAGTATGTAATGATAAATAAGTATGTAGATTTCTCGGTTGTGGGTAACTAAATATTTTTCAACCGACTTCAAAAAAGGAGGAGGTTCTCAATTCGACTGTATTTTTTTTTGTATATTTGTTACGCGATTACTCTGGCAATTATAAACCGATTTGAATAATTCTTTATTTGTTCGAAAGAGTATACTCCTGAAGAGGTCCCATATAAATTTTATCAAAAATGATTCAGCGCTTTAAAAAAAACAACAAAAACAAAAATACTACAAACTAGAACATCATCTAAATAAATGAATGACATTTCTGCTTGTAGTTATCTGCTAATAAGCATTGTAGTCCACAAAAAATACTAGATATCTACTTGGTGCGAACTGTTAGGATTGAAGTCGGTGACTCATACGTTTTTAACGTGGAAAATTATTGTGTGAAGTTATCAGTATTTTGGCGTCAATCATAATTTCGAATTGGTAGCCCAACATTTTGGGGTGGGCCCTAGACCATACTGGGGTGGGCACGGCCCACCCGGCCCCCCCTGTTTATACGCCTATGCTTATATCCAAACCAAACGGCAAGAAATATATATAAATGATATCCTAGATCCAATTCCTTTTCTTGGATAGGTATTACAGAAGGAATTTTCTGTTGGTGATGCCAGTAGTATTTTAACGCATTTAGCTTCGATAGGCAGTGATCTTACCCTTTGATCCAAGAATTCCGGGATCACTTTTCCGGATTCGATTCCTGATCGGAGCAGATAATTCTGATTATTATTAGAACTCCGGTAAATTGCACACTATGTGTGTAATCAAGAAACTCGGAAAAATTCGTCTAAGCCAAACAAACAACACAAGGAACGTAAGTGTGGTAGATTAATTACGGAAATTTACTCGTCTTCCCGCAAAACAACGATGTAAAACGGCCACAGCAGTACAGAAGTCATTAAAATTAACGGAGCATCAAAAAGAGCATCGAACCTCTGTGGCATGCCTAAAGTTGCAAGTACATACAAGTACATAAAAAGTCGCGTTTTTAATGTACACGTATGAAACATATGCCAATCGACAGAGAAAATAATTACAAACAACAAATACTGATTGACAAAATGTCGTAAGTGATATACTTTCTGAGTAATTTCAGTTTGAAAATGTAAAATATAATTAAAAGAAAATCATCATTTAAACTGATTTAAAAGTCCATTGTCATCATTTTAAAGCATCCCGCGCCACTACTAGCATTAAATTGGATTCCAGTTATATTAAATTAATAGGAAATGCAAAAAAAAAAAATGTTTTTGGTGAAATCCACATCAATCAAAATCCAAAATCTACTCATTGATTACAACCCAATCCATCAAGAAAAATACCACGTTAATGCGGCGCGAAGGGTGCAGGGTGAAAGGAAGGGACCAACCACAAGGTTGTTCTTTACCAGTCATTTTGTCACTCACTGTCACCGTGATTATTATCAATAAAAAAAATAACTTATACTCATTGGTGTGCTCTTGACTACAATCTTGCCCTAGACACGGTTAGACGAGCTTACAGTCTAGTGTTAAAAATAAGATTGAAAGTCACTACGTTAACTTAAATATAGAGACATTGCTCGACTGGAACCGCCCCTCGTAGACCGCTTCCCGCGCCGCTGGTACGCCGCTACTCGCGCCGCTCGTACGCCATTTCCCACGCCACCGCGCGCGGCCATCGAGAAGGTTCCGGGATCCGAACAAACATCACTTTATGATTTTGAGACTTTCCTCAGTTTGGTTAGGACACAGACTTTTGATTTTGACTTCGTATCAATGACAGTATAAGAACTAAGAAGTGGCTAGTACTTCAACATAATAAGTGGAGAAATAAGTACTGATAAGTCCTCTTGTCCCCCCTAATCCACTACAGGATATCAAGACTAAATAATCCTTGTGGCCCCACTAGTGGAGGTAACCGGTGGGTACACCAGATCAGAAGGGAATCACTTGAATGTCCAAAAGAAAGATGATTCCATGCTACGGAAGGCGCTTAAAGCCGGCTACTATCTGCGATACAAAAACTTCACAAAAGTTAACAACTTAAACTTCTACAGCAACGAGAAAACTTGTGCACGGTGCAAGTCACGTTGACAAACTGACTGACTTGACCTGCCCGTCTAACATAAGCGCGGTGACAAAACTTCTCTACGCATGCTGTCTTATTAATTCTTTATTAAAACGAACGTGACAGCATGCATACAGAAGCTTAGTGAGCTGGCGCGGTAAAGAACAGCCCTGTGGTTCATTGACAGTGGTGAAGAGAGGGACGGGAAGAGATGCGGCTCGTGACACTTATCCCCTCACCCCATACTCTTTAATACTGATTTAAATATTTATGGATGACTCAGGCTATTAAGGATTTTGTTTGATATTGATTTCACCAGAAACATATTTTACATATTTTTTGCATTTAATCCTATTATTGTAATATTAACTAGGAGAATCCAATTTAATGCTACTCATGACGCGGGATACTTTAAAATAATGAAAATGGACTTTTAAATCAGTTAAAACGATTATTTTCTTTTAATTATATTTTACATTTTCAAACTGAAATTACTCAGAAAGTATATCACTTACGACATTTTGTCAATCAGTATTTGTTGTTTGTAATTATTTTCTCTATCGATTGGCATTTGTTACATACGTGTACATTAAAAACGCGACTTTTTATGAACTTGTATGTACTTGCAACTTTAGGCAAGCCAGGCTTCATACAAAAATGTTCGAACCTCTTTATCACTCAGTGGTCACTCACGCCGATATCCAGTCCAACTTTCAACCAAAACACCAATTACCACCTCAATTTGGAAAGTTGAACTTTCCACTTTGGGAATTATATATTGATCATGTTTTTTTTAAAGCGGGCAGTATATTATTATTATTATATATATTGCTGCAGTAGAAGGCAAGGTGAGTCTTGTCTAGAGGTATATTATTAGCACTTACGATATATTTTGCTATGATTAGGCTACGATCTACATATATCTTGAAAATATATACACTTATTTAGTAGCTTTAGAATTACAATCGAAGGTAAATATATTTGACGGCTAGTTTGGTCAAGTGGTAGTGACGCTGCCCCTTAATCGACGGGTCCTGGGTTCGATTTCCAGTCGGGGAAAATATTTGTGTAAAAAGTAGATGTTTGTTCTCGGGTCATGGGTGTTTGTGTGTCTTAAAGTTGGTTCCGAGGGACCCACGACACAAGGGTAAACCTTAATATGGGCCTTTGAGTGTGTAGCGTTTATTTATTTACTATCTTACTAGCAACCTTTATTTTACATAAATAAGCTCGCGCCTTTGTCCCATTGGGGTAGGCAGAACCCACGGATTGCCACCTAGTACGATCCAAACACACTTCTCTCGTTTCCTCTACATTCATAATTCGCTGAGGAAAGGCCGTGATACTCCTAACACGGCCTTTCCTCAGTACAGAACCAGATTTTTATTATAACTGATTTGTACCTAGCACAATACGCAAGACTATAAAAAATATATGACATGTACATATAATAGCTGTCCTTATTGCTAAGCTATCAGCATGTGTATCTGCATAATAAATAAGCCCTTTTCAGAAAGGGTTAACACCAGCAAAGCCTAATACGTCTCATTAACTCCAAAAACTGTTACTTTAATTCCCAAATTAATATTTATAAGAGATATTTCAAATTGTACTCGTTAGATAGGGATTAATCTTGAGTAAACTGACCCTCGTGACCGCTCGTTAATCATCACATGTGACATCGGTTGCGGTATGACACATTAGTACATCATTAGTATACCCTGAAACTTGAGATGAAGTATTTTTTTAACTAAATACAATTATATTCCGGAATTCTCAGTATCTATTGCTTATATTCATACAACTTATCTATCAATATCTTGTGCATATAATCCCTGTCCAGATATGAAGAGCTTCATGTGGATCTGAATAACTTTACGCCACGTTTGACATTATGAGATTTATTAGGATATATTGCCAGCTTTTCGACCACAATACACTGCAGTACACTGTGATTGCACACTGCACTATAAAGTAAAACCCTCACTTAGGTTTTACTATACAGTAAAAACCTAACTGACTTTTACAGTAGATGTATGATTGAGAAGAATTGATGGTTGGCACATTCTAAGTTTTTCTTTAATTTATAGTACATTATGCTACAAGTGTGCTAAGTTGGATATTACCTACATTAGAGGCGAGTTAAGAGCCCGATGGAGCCGAGAATGTAATATCCAATGCGCACGCGTATCATACGACGTTTTTCAACACATTTGCGAGGAAAGAAAGAAATAAAAACTTTCCTTTGATATTGACGGCAACAAGTTATCACTTGCATGTTGCGCCTCGGAAAGTATTTCTGGCGGTGTACCCACGTAGGTTTCCTATTCTGCACTTGAAGAAGAAATTTTTTTTTGTATTTCTGACAATAATAACAATCTGATGAATATGCCGTTTGTGAAAACCAAGTGAAAACATCTGAAAAGAGGCGCGATATTTTTTTTCTTTTTTCGCTCGCAAAATGAGATTCACATTGACAAGTACGCCATACAGCCAAATAAAAAAAAACTTAACTATATATTTTCACGTTTTAGCATAAATAAATTATAATTTTCTGTTAAATTTAACTGATTTAGTGGAATTATATTTTTATTTACAAATAGTTTAATATTTACACTTAATTTTAAATATAAAATAAGATCTGATCTCTTTGCTGAAACTTAGAAAAAAAAAAACATTACGTACTAGTGCTTTATTTTTATTACTCACGGGCTGGGTAATACATATCATTATGAACCTTAAAATAATGACATAAGACCCACTTTATGAGCAAATGTGTTAAAAAATTTATTATTCCCACTTTCTTTTCAGACGCATAAGAAAAGTCCTGCCTGTGACCCTTTGGGGTAGGTAGAGACTACCGACTCCTACTTGATACGATCCAAGATTTCTGTCAGATTCTCTACAGTTCTTCTTCTTACATTCATTTTTTGTGTAGGATGCTCGACTGCTTTTGTCAGAATTAAGCATTCCTGTCTTAACAATTCGGTGTAAAAGTATGTACTATCTATGTATGTACCCAAAAGTATAAGTTAAGTTTTATATTGGAAAATGTAAATTACTGTCGAGAAAAAGATTATCATATGTCCTTTCATGTCTGTAATATCCTTTTAAATTAAGCGACTTAGAATAGAAATCACTAATTACCGTAATTGTCACCATTACATTCATCATATTATGTGGCTGAAACCACGTCAACGCGACAACAGTCTAATTATGCACAGAATCGATGCAAAATAGATTACTGTTATTTCAACATGTTTAGTTAATCTAACAATACGGTAAATTGTGTATCCTATACACCTATAGTCGTCAAAAAATGACACCAGAAATAAAAATGTGAATTACCCAAAATACCCACTTCCCCACAGTTGTGCATTGCACGTACATTGGTTCTTTCTGATTCGAGATTTGCATAAAAATTATCTCCGTTTTGAATACTAAATGTGTTACATTGCCTTTCAAACACTATATCGAGCGAATATTTCTACTGCCAAAGCAAGCTGCAGCTCAGAACTCCGCTGTTATTGACAGTGCGGTTGTTTTGTAAACCGTGGTAATGTACTGTTACCAATTAAACCAGCAATTTTAGAATTTTCCACTGGATTTTCATATTTACAGACACTGGACCGTAAAATTCAGTTGGAAATGTTTTTAAAGGATCAAAGCTGTTTTTACATTAAATGTTTATGTTTTTTTTAGTTGGCTTTCTATTTCCAATTTCATAATCCCAAATATATTTCCTGTATGTAATTAAACTATTAAAAAATACTGATGAAGCTTTGAAATCGCTTAAAATTATGTTTAACTACTATAGCGCATCGTTCAGAAAATTAGAACCGTAGGAGCGTTAATTGTACCTAGAAGAGTAGTTAAAAACCTACCACTACTCCTAGAAACAATTTTTCCAAACAAGCTTTAGGTCCACCACTTTACTGGTGTGAAATAACTGTAAAATTAAAAAAAATTGTATCACCCCCGACAGTAATTGCTTAATTTATAACCCTTAAACGGCTAAGCCAATTTTAATTAAAAATATCAAAGAACCATTTCAATCACGTCAGCTTTGTGTCCTTAGATAGATAGATAGATAAAATCTTTATTTATACACAGTTAAATGGACAAACTAATAACAACAAAACAAAACTAAATACAAAACTAAATACAAAATAAAATTGACGGCCGGTTTGGTCGAGTGGTAGTGACGCTGCCTCTTGATCGGCGGGTCCTGGGTTCGATCCCCAGTTGGGGCAAACATTTGTGTAAAAAGCAGATGTTTGTTCTCGGGTCATGGGTGTTTGTGTTTGTCTTTATGTTTGTTCCAAGGGACCCACGACACAAGGGAAAACCTTAGTGTGGGCCTTTGAGTGTGTTGCGTTTATTTTTTATTATTTTTTAACTTATAACTAATAATTAAGACAAAACAAAGGAACACTGTATATAAAAGGGTGCTGACTCAGCGTGTGCTGCCACTGGACAGCGCTGTATAGCGCTGTGTAGCGCTGTATCCTACTAGCGTATAGTTCCGTTTCTCATTCGGGGTACTCTTACTCGAGGGTTCGATCACGTCAGTTTTCAAAGAAAATATCAGGCCATTTGTTTAGGAGTTCCGACGCCATAGACAGACACAAATATAAAGACAAACTTATAAAACCCTTCTTTTTTATGGGGATTAAAAACAGTCTCTTCCTTCAAGAATAACTATGTAAAAGTTATGTCGGCCTATCTCATAATTTAGTTGAGAAGAAAGGACAAACTAAAACACTTTCTTTAAATTGTGAAGTAAAATATTCTTGCAAAAAGTCTAAAAAGAAATAAATGTGAATGAAAAGTCCATTTCTGCTATCTTGCTTTTATAAAGAACCATTTCTTTGTTAGCATGTTTCAGGTATCAGTAGGCTGTGAGTGTTGTTTTGTTTCTTTTTAATTTATTTTGCTCGCTATCGTTTCCTTAACAAAACATTTGGTCCGCTGCAAATGAAGGTACGCGGTGAAACAATAACATAAAAAATACTTTCAGCCGTAATTTTATTGCTACCAAATAATATTTTATATAGTACTAGCTTTCCGCCCGGGACTTCGTTCTTCGAAAATTTCTTCGTTCGAAATTTGGGAAAGTTATGTAGTCTATAAGGTTTCAGCTACCCCTATACCAAATTTTATCAAAATCGGTCCGGCCGTTATCGAGTTATAAGTGTTCGAACAAACCCGGCTTTGTTTTATTTTACATTACAGTTTTATTTGATCGTACCAAGTATGGATACGAAATTTTTCTTGTTACATTTTGTTGTTTTTCCTATGAAATATAGTCTATGTTACTTCACAAGATAATGTAGCATTCTAATAGTAAAGATTTTTTTCAAAACGGTCCAGTAGTTTCGGAGCCAATCAAATCTTTACTATTTATAGTATTATACAATATAATACAATATACTTTATTGCACTCCAACACAAATAAGATACAGTTACAGTTATTATTGTAGAATTCAATCAAAAATAAAACAGATAACTTTAATAAAATAAAATATAACAGGGCGCTGTGTGCAGTGTTTAATTAAGTACCAATTAGGAAGAAAAATATGTACTTGAGAAAACAGAATCAATGAATCAATAAAACAATAAAGCAGTGATTAGTGTAAAGTTTTTCTTTTGTGCATCTTTTTTTTTTTACCAGCCCACATATACGTCCCCACCGAGGGGCACGGGCCTCCCTTTGAAACACAAAGGGGATTTAGGCCACAGTCCACCACTCTGGCCTAATGCGTATTGGTGGACAGCTCGTTTTTCGAAAATGAATTTTCTTGGACGAGCAGGTTTCATCACGATGTTTTGCTTCACCGTTGAGCAAGTGATAATTAATTAAAAAATTATTATAGGATTTCATATTTCAAGATTCTATTCTTAATCAGTCCTGATTCCTACTTTTTCCACACTCCGTATTTACGGACAAAATTACCTTCATAAAATCGGTTTTAAAACGAAAACGTGGTCGTTTATCTGGCTGTCTATCACCACACTCATCAAAACTCATACTATCGACAGTTGGCTCTACACCAAACTTGTGGCAATATCGGGAATAAGAAAATATTGACGTTTCCCTCTGTGAAAATAAACGGGGCGGCAACTTTGTTAAATTACGTTATTACAATTATATACAATTGAGTTGTTATTTGTTTTTGACGGGTCAGAACTCTCGAACTCATTTAACAGTTTCAGTGTTCACAATAATTGGAAAATTGGTAGCCATGTTTTAGTAACTCGATTGATAGTCAGTTACAAGAGTTGATATACTTTTTCTTTCAAAATATTTTTATACTTTGTTTTATATTATCACATTAATCTTTCTCTGGCTCGCTATGAGATAATCGTTGGTAAAAGTAGTTGGTAAGGCATACAATACAACAAATCCTTTAAACTTAAAATTAGGGCAAAATATTTTTTTTAAATAAACTGTCTCCAAGCCCTTGAGTTGCATTAGTAATTACTAAACCAGAAAATATACAGATAATTTATTACCCTTTGACCTTGAAACTTTGATTTTTTTTATATATATTATATGATTGGTTAACTCTTGACCTCATCTTTGACCTTTATGGTCAAGACTGAGGTCAAAGACGAGATCAACAATGGAGCGAGTTAACCCAGAAAATGCCTATAAAGGCACTGGTACTCCCACGCACCGACGGAACACTGCAAGCTGTTTGGCGTCGGACTTCGGTAGGAGGGTGGTCGCGATCCAGACGGCCCTTTACAGAGCCTACCACACCGCATCATACCATAGGACGACACCTCAGATTCAGAAAAAAAATGAAATGTCGTTGCCTGGGATGGATTACCAGGAGGCAGGTCTCATTTGTGTTTCCTTAGTCGCCTCTTACGACAACCATGGAAAGAGATCGGGTGGTGTTATTCTCAACCGATTACCACACGGCAACTTATATTTATTAAGGTTGCCATGTGGTGATTATATTTACTAAGGCAATCAATAGACTTATGAAATTTTTAACGAAGAGCTGAAGGGACAAGCTTACCCTCTTGTGCCGAAAGATTTTTGTAAACTAAGTATTGTACCTCAGTATTTCTCCTTGAAACTTTTGTCCTCCCCAACTCCAGAAAAGTTTTGAAATAATATTTATTTGTACACAAGGAATTTCGCAAACGGAAAACTTTTATGGCATTTTTATCTATTTACATTGTGAGGAAATTATGTGAACGACATTTTATTAAAATATGGCTTAAGTTTGAAGACTGTTCTAAATGTTTTGGCCAACTTTTTTTTTACTTTAAGTGGCAGGTAGATGAAAATATGTAATATGTACAGGGCTTTAGGTATCTCTCTTTCAACCTCTCTGGTGGTTAATTAGTCCATAAAACTGAACAACTTCCCCAAGGAACATAGGTCAGAATACGAAAGAAAAAATTTGATCTCCCATACAAAATGCGCTATATGCTAATGAAGTTTGTATGGGAACTCAATTTTTTTTTTCGTATGTACCTATGTTCTTTTGGTCGAAGTATGAAAAAAATATTTTGACTTCCCATACAAAATGCGCTATCAGCTGATGCAGTTTGTATGGAACTAAAAAATTTTTTTGTATTTCGACCTATGTTCCTTGGGAACTGATTTACCACCCGAGAGGTTGAAAGAGATTTACCTAAAGCTGTGGAGGGTCCATCGCGTCCAATGGCTATGCCACGTGGAGGGAAGGTACCTTAATTATTCGTCAGCTCCCACTTGTTCTATGGGTTGTTCCATTGATAGAACTAGTTAGACTTTTTTGTCCAAATAGTTCCATTGCTTTCTGTTAGACGGGACATTTTACTGAAAGAAGACTTTATTTTAATTTTTAGAACAATTCGTTTAATTGAAAAATTATACAAATTATACTTTTTCGATACGCAGTATATTTAATTATGATATACTAGATTGTAGTTAATCATAGATTTCTAACGCCATCCTTGTATTCGCTCTCACCTGCGTGGGATCACCAGGGAGTTTTCTGAATAAATTCGTATCATCGCCGACTTTATCTATATCAATTTATCAAGACTAAGGAAAAAATATGATCTATATGTTATTAAAAGATTCTTATAAACAAAATACATACACAATAATAATCTTTAGATTTAAACTAAAACTGAAAACCTACGACAAACGAGAAAACACAACTACATATGCCTAATACTTGTTTAAAAAATATAATATCAATCAACAAGCATCCATAATACAAGCCTTGCTTATCTTTGGGTAAAATGGCGCTGTGTGAATTGTTCAAGAATATATGTTTGTTTATTTATCAAACAAAAACACGAAAATAAAAAAAGCACTTTTCACCAAATAAATACATATTCCTGTTTTATTTTAAATACTATGAATGTTTTTTACATCATGGGAAGTCTATTTCAGTCTAGAGCATTCAGTCCGAGTGACTAGGTGGACTATCTACAGCTGTATCATGCTGTATATTTCTCACAATCGATTTGCTCTTAGATCAACTAAACAAGTTGTACAGTTTAGTAATATAAAGAAGGAAATACATTCATCGCATACACATATTCGCTTTTATTATTTGAATCAATATCCTTAACCTTTGTTTACCATAAACATTACTTCGGTTTGATATAATTTGTCGTTTGACATTTTTTCTTTGTTTAAAAATCATGATGAAAAGTTTTAAAATTAAACGTTAATAGCCTTAGATTTTGTTTTCCTATTTTTATAAATTGAATTTTCTGTACAAAGCTGGAATCTGGGGAAGTACGAATTCGGTGCGTTCCGCGCTTTATTGTTATTTATTTCTCACTCGTATGCGAAATCAATTTTCAGAAAGAATCTTTACGTTTTATGTATCCTTCCTTATCGTGTAGGTACTTATAGTCAAATATGTGGCGAACTTAACTAACCCTGGTGTCAGAATTTTTAAAGCGTCAAATGGTCTCTGACTTGGTTTAAAAACTGTAGTCAATCGACAACATCCGGGACCGACGGGACGGCCTGACATGCCCTCTGAAGCATGGAAACGTTCGTGATAAATTGCCACTTTGGTAACTCACTGGGCCTCGATTCTGTAACTCCAGTTGGATGTCGATAGGGTTTCAGTTGAGTTTCGATAGGGTGAAAGTTGTGTCTCAGAAGTGTGTCAGTGGAGTGTAAGCTGAATGAACACCTTAATGACTTCCAAATGGAAAACTTATCGTTCAAAATCCATTGTCTATGTCCATCGATCGTTTCTCAATGATTTCTCAATGAAACACTGACTTGGTATAAGTTGTATGATAGGTCATTGCCATATAAGTATTATTCCATTTCATAAACATAGAAATAAGTTGAAGTCATGTTAATGCACCACTGACATAAAGATGTCTATGACATGCACAGTTATTTTTTCTATGTCTATGACTACTTTACAACAAGTCTTTCGAAACTTCACTGACCTCTATACATGTATATACTTTGTATAGAAATACAGGTCATTAAGGACTTTTGGTTTAGAAAGTGGTATTCAACTTATATCTATGTCTATGATGTACCCAGTATAAAACTCTGAAATTTATTTATTTATTTATTTAATAGATCACCAACAAGTTACACACCAACTCTTAATTAAAATGGCACAAATTTATAAAAAAAGGCTAAATGGTAACCCAATTATAGGTGACAACCGCATTCAAAAAAAAAAAAAATTAAGTAACATTATACCAAGAACATAGTACCTAATATTATACCTTAAATCAAAAATCAAAATAAAACAGTCGCAGGGAAACAATTTGCAACATGAAAAGTTACATTTAAATTATACATATAAAACATAGTATTGAAAATTAAACATGGGTGAGCTACTTTAAACAATTTAGACCAAGGATTTGTTTTTTGATCGAAGCTTTGAAGGAATAGCTTTTATCTCCAAAAATATCACAGCTGGAAGAAATTGTATTATATTCCCTAGCCATTCTTTGTAAAGGCGAGTGAAACCCGAGATTAGAACTAACCGACCTCAATGAAAAAGGCTGATATTTATTAGGGCGTGGTAATTTCGCGGGCACTTTTATACCTACTTGAGGCAACAACTCGGGACAATCAAGGGTACCACTCACAAGTTTGTAAAAGAACATAATATCCAGGTAGCGTCTACGATCGGACAGAGAGTTCATTTTAAAATTCAGAAGTCTTTCTGAATAAGATTTCAACTTTTTAGCTAACCCAAACCGATACGACAAGTGCCACAAAAACCTTTTCTGTACCCTCTCAATTTTTTTAATATACACATCATAGTGTGGATTCCAGACCACACTGCAATATTCTAAATTACTACGTACCAAGGCATTATATAGCATTATCATAGTGTGAGATTTTTTGAATTCTTTGGTATTACGCAATACAAAGCCAAGAATCTTAAAACTTTTGTTACAAATCTTATCAATATGCGTATGAAATCTTAATTTACTATCCAAGGTCACTCCCAAATCCCGCACACAGTTTTCTTCGGTCAAGGGCTCATTGTCTATGGAATACGATCTAAATAGATGCACTTTTTCTCTGGTAAACCGCATCACACAACATTTCTTAGCATTGAGGCTCATATTGTTTTTACGACACCAAGAGACAAGTTGATCAAGATCAGACTGCAACAACTGAGCATCATGAGAAGAAGTCACTCGCTTAACCAACTTTAAATCATCTGCGAAAAGGAAACACTTAGACTGTTGAAAAGATTCGCAAATATCATTCATAAAGATGTTAAATAGTAAAGGGCCTAAATGGCTTCCCTGAGGTACACCGGAAAGGGAAACATAGAGCCTTGAAGAATACCCATTTACCACAACCGAAGATTCCCTATCACTAAGATAGGACCTAAACCAATTTAATAAATTTCCGTAAATACCATAACACGAAAGTTTGTTAATTAAAATTTCGTGATCTACTTTGTCAAACGCTTTACTGAAGTCCGTGTATATGACATCCACTGATTTTTTTGAGTCTACTTCATGATCTAGATACTCAATCAAAGAAACCAAATTGGTAGCTGTGGAACGCATTTTCAAGAAACCATGCTGATGGGGGCTAATTATTTGCTTAAAATGCCACATGATAACCGGGTACACAAGTTTTTCAAATAATTTTGCAAAGACTGATAAAATGGAGATTGGCCTATAATTTGATACAATTTTATCATCTCCGTTTTTAAAAACTGGTACAATATTGGCTCTCCTCCATTCCGCGGGAAATTGTCCAGTAGCCAGTGATTTATTATACAATATTGAAAGTGGACAGGAAAGTGCTTCAGCACAACGCACTGCAAAGATAGAAGGGATTCCATCAGGTCCAGCACTTTTATAAATGTCCAGTCTTTTTAAAGCTTTCAATACTTCTCGTTCTGTAACTGCTAAATGACCTAATGATGCAATATTAGGATATTCGGTACAAACAGGGACCGAATAGGAAGTAGAGGCCGTGACACTGGAAGAAAAAGTGCTCGAAAAATGTTCGGCAAAAAAATTACAAGCATCAGGACCAGATGCAGCTACTTGACCATTGAGATACAACTGTGACGGATAAGTACTTTTATTAACTCTTTTACTCTTTATAAAGGACCCTAAAAGTTTAGGGTTGGAGGAAATTGCAGACTCCAATCGCTTTAGATAATTTTTGTAACATATACTTTGGAGAAGCTTACATCTAGACCTAATCAAATCAAAAGAAAGTTGATCCAACGGATTGTTATTAAACTTTTTCAGCTTTTTCCTTAGCTTGAATTTCTCGCGCAGAAGATTGATGAGATTTTTCGAATACCAAATAGGATATTTTTTCTTACGTGGCTTACTTTTCGGAACATATTTCTCAATGACTTCTCTTAAAGTTTTATTGAAAACATTTAACATTTCGTCTACTGTTTTAGAATCCTCCAATACACATCCCCATTGAACTTGATTTAGTTCACTAACTATTTTATCATAATCAGCCTTGAAGAATAAAAATCTTTCTACATTATCCATTGATAGACCCTGAACACAATGAAACGTCAAGTCAAATATTAATGGAGGGTGATGTCTATCAACCACAGCTGTCAGCGTATTATGAGCCAATCTAATGTTAGTCACACCAGCATTACTAATTATTAGGTCCAATATTCTATTATTATCGTTTTTGATACAATTATACTGTTCAAGAGAGTTCAAGGACAATGAATCTAACAGTATACTCCCGAGAGTACTATTGTTGCTATTAGCTACTGCAAAAGGTGAGTTGTTACTGAAAGTCCACTCTATACACGGCAGATTAAAATCACCAACAATCAAAGTTTTAACCAAGTCATGACGTTCAAAGTTGAGATTAACATTGTCGGTAAATTCCTTCAATATATGTTTTTTTAGAGGTGACGGTAAATATACTGCACAAATATAATATTGCTCGCACTTACGTTGAGTGGTCTCAGCCTCTATACAAACCCAAATATCCTCGCATTTAGACTCCAGCTCGCACATGCGCCTAGATTTAAGCTGTTTACTGACTGCTACAAGAACACCGCCTCCTCCCTTATTTGTATGAAACGCAGATGTTTCTCGGTCTCTCCTGTAGACTACATAACGAGAGTCAAAAAGTTCCGAATCGTAGACGCTGCCGTTTAACCATGTCTCGCAAAAAATAACTACGTCATAGTCATTACAGAGAATGTTACTATACAGTTCATTTGTTTTGGTCCTTAAACCTCTAACATTTTGAAAATATATGCTTAAATTATCGAATTTTGATGAATAAATATCCAAAACGTGCAAACAATACTAATGTAAAAACAGATCATTGAGTGTTAGGTACAATAATATTAAGACAGCTGACGCAAGGTATCTCTGTTACGGACTATAATATACTTCGAATTCTCATCTTTTCGCATAAGTATTTTTCCATCGCGCACCCAAACATATTTGTAGCCCAACTGCTTTGCTCTTGCGCGTGCTTCTGCATGAAGAGCCTTATTCTCGGGAGTTAGGTTTTCAGCGACATAGATCGGCTTTTCTGTAGCGGTTGCAATACCTAAGTGTCTGCAACTGAGCTTGTCTTTGGTATTGTTTTTATTGTATTTGATACACGCTGCAAGGAAACCATCTCTCAACCTGGGGCTACTGAATTTAACGAGAATAGAGCGTGGGCGATCGTTGGAAGGATTTAGTTTGGCAATCCTGGAGCAGTAGTGAATGTTTGTTTCATTTACCGGATACTTTACCACGTTGCCGAGCTGCTGAACCATGGTAATAACATTTTCACTTTTATGTTCCGGTACACAGCTAATCTCAATATTGGTAGCCCGGGAATGCTGCTCCAATTGACGAACTCGAGCTGTTAAATCACGCGTAGTAGATAATAACTCCTTATTCTCATTCTGCAGCTGTACTGTGACTGCTTTCAGTGATTTGTTCTCATTATTGAGTTTATCGTACTCATCAGACAAATACTGCAGCGAAACCTCCAGAGCACCAATTTGTTTTTTTATATCGTTCAATTGAGCAGAGACTGATCTTTGCAACTCCTCTCTAAATATGACGCGTATGTCATCTGCTTTTAAGCACTTACATTCAATGCCTCCATCCGAATGCTTGGGGTTGTTTGCCTTGGCTCGAGTTGTCACAAACATCGATTCGGACTGGTTTGGAATCGTAGTGTTCCGGACAGGTGTGTTGCTATTATCTCCGCGAGAAAGCTTTTTGGAGTGGCAAGAAGGACAACACCATGTCAATCTGTGGGCCTCAGAAAGGTCATCGAAATTATTGCCGGAGTAGCCCAAACAACTAAAATGGAACTCATCGTTACAAATGGTACATTCCAATATCGTTTCTTCATCTCGACTAAGAACACACCGACATGCCGCACAATTATCCGAAGTCGAACTCATGTTGAAACCTCCCAGAGGCAATCCAAGATAGGTACGCCGAAAGATTCACTTGCAATGCTTGATCTATGACGGAGTGGATCGCGCAGACAATAGCACTCCGTGCGCACACCAAACTGACTTGTATTCGCTGCAAATACGGGTCAGAAGGCCGTGCGTTAGCGGTAAACTGACGGTTACCTGATGAGCTGTACTCGATTATTGTCACAAATATCTTTCACTAATATCAGAAATAAACACTGCTGAACGAGATATTTTAGATAATTTGAATTCGATTATGTCTTAACTGCACGGTTAACATATAAATTTGCTGAAGTACTGAGTTTTAGTTATGAAAATGTATAAATTCCTAAGACACGTTGGCAGTACAATGTTTACTCGAACGTAGCACGGTCAAAGATGAAATGTTAATGGATACGAGAAAAGAGGACATTTTAAAATCTCTAAGGAACACCATTGATGAAAAATTGCTTGCTTGCTTGGTCTTTAGATCAATTCTTGTTTTTGTATATTAAATGAAATTAAACTTAGGTTAGGTTAGGTTCTCACGGGCTGAAAAGAAGCACGATTGATGTTCTTGAGGAAATAGGGCAGGTCTGCAGATTCTCTTTCTGCATACCGACCCATTTGCCTGCTGGACGAGGCCGGAAAACTATTCGAAAGAATTATTTCCTCTGGTTCAGCACGCACTTGTGGAGCGTCGGCCCCGACCTGTCGAATGACCAGTTCGGTTTCCAACAGTCACGCTCGACGTTGACGCGATTGCGGCAAGTCTTCATATCAACAACGCCTTTAACTCGTTACCCTGGAGGACGATAAGGGAGGTACTGGTTTACCATCAGGTACCTTCCTACCTGTAGCGCCTGGTTGAAAGTTACTTGCAGGACAAGTGCATAAAGTTTAATGGTCGAGATGGAGTTCTTCATCAGAGGAAGATGACGTGTGGGGTACCGTAGCATAAACGTGCTACTGTGGAACTTCGAATATTTTAAAATTACATGATTTATTTCTTCAGTTATCGTATTTTCCGCGGACTACAATGCCTATTAGCAAATTACCACGAACCAAAACGTCACTAATCATTTTGATGCCGTTTTGGTTTGTAAGTAATTTTTGTTTTTGTAAAAAAAAAATTAAAAGTACTAGTAATTTTCGAAAAGGAGTATATTTTTTCGAAGAACAAACATTAAATAAAAACTAGTCAAGTGCAAGTCGGACTCGCGCACGAAGGGTTCCGTACTATTACTTATAAAACCGGCCAAGTGTGAGTCGGACTCTATAAGCACCATTATCGCTATAAAAGCGGCAAAAAAAATCACGTTTGTTGTATGGGAGCCCCCTTAAATATTTAATTTATTCTAGTTTTTAGTAATTGATGTTATAGCAGCAACCGAAATACATCATCTGTAAAAACTTCAACAGTCTTAACTATCACGGTTCATGAGATACAGCCTCAGACAGACTTTCTATAAAATGAGCAAAAAAATTACGTTTTTTGTATGGGAGCCCCCTTAAATATTTATTTTATTCTGGTTTTTAGTATTAAATACTAAAAACAACAAATTTTGTTGTTATAGGGCCAATGAAAAAACATCATCTGCGAAAATTTCAACTGACTAACTATCACGGTTCACGAGATACAGCCTGGTGACAGACGAACGGACGGACGGGCGGACGGACAGCGGAGGCTTAGTAATAGGGTCCCGTTTTTTCCCTTTGGGTACGGAACCCTAAAAAACTTAGTCGTATTGAGAACCTCCTCCTTTTTTTAAAGTCGGTTGAAAAGTGGTACTTATGGGATGGTAAAAGCCGAAACATCTCTGACTCTATTTTGGAATTTTATGTTTTAGAAAATTTTATTTCCTAGAGTTTCTACAGAAGTATGTCTATGTCTAAGTAAGAACGAAGTTACAAGTACTTGCTGAACAGTAAGATTGCATTAAGGTTGTATAATGTTACCATAATGTTACTAGCAATTGACGGCCGGTTTGGTCGAGTGGTAGTGGCACTGCCTCTTGATCGACGGGTCCTGGGTTCGAATCCCAGTTGGGGCAAATATTTGTGTTAAAAGCAGATGTTTATTGTCGGGTCGTGGGTGTTTGTGTCTGTCTTTATAAGGGGTTCCGAGGGACCCACGACACAAGAGAAAACCTTAATGTGGGCCTTTGAGTGTGTGGCGTTTTATTTATTTATAACTAGCTTTACGCCCGGGACTTCGTTCCCGTGGGAATTTCGGAAAATTATGTAGCCTATGTGTTAATCCAGGGTATCAGCTACCTCCATACCAAATTTGATCAAAATCGGTCTAGCCGTTCTCGAGTTATAAGTGTTGTAACAAACACGACTTTCTTTTATATTATAGAATTTATGAAACCAAGATTATGAAATCAGGTATTGTCTAGAATCCCCAGGGATTGTTTGTATAAAAGCTTTGGAATAGTCAAATAGAGTATGAAATGAGATTATAAGCGAACGTCTGTAATTGGTTGTATGTATCTATACTTTAGTTCCAATTTGTTTTTTGATACTGATGATGTTCCATGTTTAAATAAATAAATAAATAAATTATATAGTATACACTACACATACACAGTGTTTTAGGTATCGTATACAGTCCCGGAACAGCAACCAGCAATGAATGCAGGTTTCCATTGATTGTAAATATAAGGACAGATAACATTCAGAATACCTAACTACTGGGTGAAAGGAACAGAAAAACCAGTAATCCTTATGCTTTCTATGTTTGGAATTTATTAGATTAGGAATCATTATTAAATTACTACTGCAAAACTATGCTCAATCGTACTTTTTGTAGATATTCCGATAATTATTTCATTTTCATGAAAAAAATCAACTTTTTGAATGGCCTCTCCTTGCCTGTTGTGCAGATTCAATTCTTGTCCCTATTTACAAGTATAAACCCTCGACTCGACTCACACCTGGAATAAAAGTTGCAATTTATAAAAGTAATTCATATAAATAATTTACAGCATGCTGAGCTATTTCCAATATGTAAGTCAGCTGGGTCAGATGGTCACTGGTCAGCTAAGACTCTCGTCGTAGTTAGGTATGAAACAGATAAACGCTAAGTGGTAATCACTTCTTCAAGAATTCAAATATAAGAAATGCGATGCACCTATTTTCTCGCTGTGTTTTCCAAAAAACATAATATTATGTTTTTCTCAAGCGTCACACAGGTTATGAGGGCAAAGAGATAAGCGTGAACCACGAGTAATTCGTGATTTTGTAAAGATAAAGACAAAAAAATTAAAAGAGCAATTTTTGTGATAAAAACTAAAAAGACTGACCTGCAGCAGCTGATACCCGTAATCCGTTCAAAAGTACAATATTTGAAGCCTGTTTCCAAGCTTTTACTTATTTCTGATCTGGTTTTTAAAAGCTTTCGGTACATTTTATGTTAGATATATAAAAATAATATTCTATTCTTGTGCATATATGGCTCTGTCCATTGAGCTATTACTACTACGTATAGAGAAGACGCCGCTCACGAACTCTGTGTTCCGTTCAACTGCGGTCGGCCGGCCGCAGTTCACTCAGTCGCTTGCTCGCTCTTGAGCGTTTAAGTCTTGTATGTTTTAAAGCAACAACCCGTTATAACTCAATAAATATGCCTTCGTGTGTTTTACGATATTGCACTAATAATTCGAGTAATACGTTAAAATGCAAAGGAATAACTTTCCATCGGTTAGTAACCAGATAATCGTTTTTAAAACTTAATTCGAGCAAAATATTTTGTGGATGCCATTTTGCGTCATTTGTCATAGACTAAAAATATGAGAAGTGACATTGGGTGTGTAACAGTGTAGGTACATTACATAGTATAAGCTGACGTTAATTTTATAGTGGATAATAATAATCTTACACATTTAGAAAAGAAGAAACCTTGGTTATTAATTGAAAATAGTTAAGGCACTGTTTGTAAGGAATGAAACTTCCCATGATCCTGACTGAACCAGTTAGTATAGGTATTTATGCCAAATATTGTTTGTTCCACAGAGTAAAGTCAGTTTATACCAAAAATAAATATTATACTTAAAATTGTTAGTCAAATAATGTGCACGTAAGAGGTACCCAATGAAATAGGCAGAATATAAATAAAGTGTCGCCTTTATAACGGTGACGTCGCATCTATGAATCATTAGCCGCCCCCCGCGTGCCCCGCACTACCGCGCATGTTGCAAAGATGTTGTTCGCGCTGACTTTTCTAGTACGCTAGTACATAATACTTCAATGGCTCTGTCCTAAGAAATTGAAATTCTGACAATTTAAATACTATCCAATTGAAAAACATATAAAAAGAAGCAAGTCTCGCAACATGCTCGCACTGCGTTTCTCTACTTAAAAAGGTTGTGGGATATAATTTTTTTAAGTGAAAACTTCTTTAGCGGCGTTTTGCACTTTCAAGTATGGGTAAAAATGTTATGGCTCCTCTACATGATGGGCCATCGCGATGGCCCACTATGATTAGCCAGCGTGTGGAGGGCATAGTGGCGTCTAATGGTTTATGGCGCGTGCGATGGTCTTGGGATGGCGTCGGTGTCGGTTTTTCGGACACACATCGTGTAGATGCGTTTCAACCTTGGCATGGCCATCTCGCTGGCCCAGCGCTGGCCCATCATGTAGAGGCGCCATAAAACTAACGCACACGTGACTGACACGTGACCCTGATCGAAAATTCGTAAGGCGGAGAATAAATATAGGAAATTAAAACTACAAAAGTCAAGATTTCATCCGGTGTCAGCATAGAAAAAATTAAATTAAATATTAATGCACTAGGGACGTTAATGTTCAAGTTTTCACTTCTGCCGGCACTCCCGGAGTGCAACTCGTTGTTTTTTTTATTAAGAATGGGTTCGCTCTTGACTTCAATCTAGCTCAGGGCAAAGATATGGTCGAGGATGTAGCGAACTCACTCAGAAGAAGCCTATTCACTCGTACTTTAAAGATATTCGGATTGTATGAGTTCAAAAATACAGACGCCGGCAGAGAATTCCACTCCTTGGCAGTGCGCAATACAAAAGATAATCCCTTAGGAAACCTATAAAATCTTCTAAGTATATATTTCTTAAATTTTTCTGCTGTAACATTATAGTTATTAACGATACTAGTGTCGTAGGTAATGTGTAACGTGAGCCCATTTGAAACACGAGCGAAGCGAGTGTTTTATAGGGCTCCAGTTACACATTACCTAAGGCACGTATATTGTTCAACGTTTTACAATGCAGTAGCCGAGGAAACAAAACTAAAAAAAAAATTGACAAAAACTTACATCGTATAGGTATATCCAAAGTTCTTAAAAGATAGTATTTCCATTCAACATTCAATGAAAACGTGTTACAATTGAACAATGTGCACTAATACTTTACGATTAAACAGAAAACATTTAGGAATAAACATTTTTATAACTTAAAATTGATTTTGTTGAACAAATAATTTAAAATGGCGGGCAAAACAATGGCGAGCAAAATATTTTTCCACAATTATGAGGCAAAGGCTAAGTTAATAAAATGCCAATTGCGCCTACAGAAATTATTAAATAGTTCAATTATTTGTTAAAAATCAGATTTGTTTTATTGAAAAAGTAAAATAAATAATTTACTTTTATATTTTATTTCACTGAAAAATCAAGATTTTCGTCAGAAATAATTATTTTGTCAGGCATAAAAACTCTTTGCTCTATGAAGCCAGTATGAAGCTTTATAAAAAAGGTAATACTCTCACTTGTCAAAAGGATCACTGAATTATCAAATCAGCTACTCTTAATTTTTGCTTACTTTTTATGCATGATTTAATAACAAAAATAACTTTACTGGATCACAGAACAGCCACTGAAGTTGAATTTTGGTATATGAAAAATGGTTTATTTGCTCATTAGTTCAAATATTTTTTTCTTTTCAAAATCTTCTTCTCATTTCAAAATTCCATAACATGACATGTGTTTTATGGGGTACGTAAACGTACACTCCGCAGCCATGTTACGGGGCCATTTCCGAGCAACTGCATTGTAAAATTACTTATTTAAATACACTTCTATTTTTCCAATTAGAAATAAGAATAGCAGCTCAAAATACGAAAATCAGATGAAGTAAGATTTATCATGTTTTGCATTAATATTTATTTTAAGACTCAATGAAATGGCTCAGAGTGTAACAAGGAACTTTTTTTTTACATAAGTTTTTTTGAGTTATAAAATAAGTTATATTTTCTAAAACAGTTAGCCCCAATACAACACAATACAATACTTTTTATTGTACACCAAAAAATATAAGTATATCAAAGACTCCATTTATCAGCCAAACTGAACCATTACAGATATTTTTAAAAGCTAATCAGTGATACTTTAGGGCAGGTTTAAAAAATGAAGTTCGATACTAGACAGTCGAGTTCAACACGGTGTGTGATAGTTTTTTGACAGGTAGGTACTTACGAACACTTATAACCCATATAAAATTTATTGAAGTGGTTAACGTTACATTCGCACTTCGAAAATGTCCTGAATGGGCTCCGAGAAAAAATGGGGCCTTTTTTGTTTGTTTTTGCTCTACTTGGGAAGGACGCACTACCGAGCCCCCAGATGATAATTACATCATGGCAAGTCACTGACAGTGATTACTTCTGAGTGGCATTGACGTTTCGAAAATTTTTACGTATTGTCTCTGAATAACGTGACTCTGGCTGGAACTCGCCACCATTTTCTCAAACTATTGAGAGACGTTTGAGATTGCAACGATAATCATTTGGACGGCACTGTGAGACCACTGATCTCATAATGCCGTCAGAGTGTCGATAGGGTTTCAGTGTAATGACAATGACTGATTTTTACAGAATCGCTAGCCTGGTTTGTGTACGTTGCTAAATCTAACGTTCAATTCACCGAGTGCCATTGGGCTACGAGCGAGTTTTATATGCTACAAATAGTAACTATTTGATGAAGATGTTCTATCTCTTTTAGTTTAAGTTCATGAACGAGTATAAAGACGTCTGGAGAGTAGGCGCCGTCAGTCGGGACCGAAATAACGCTAACCTATTGTGTCGGCTTCAGAATGTAGAACTTTACAATACAATCAAATAAACTTTAATGTCATCATGTCGTGTCAGTCAGGAATACTATAGTACTTTCAACTCTAAACATCCTACCCGCAGTTCTCCAGTTCATCCGTGATCGTGATATCGGACTGCGGGTAGAAACATGTAAAAATATCCGCAAAAATACTTTAGTACAATCCCGTTTCTTTTGTAGTGAAACTTTAACAAGTCGAAGATGAGAAATAGCGTTTTTCAAGTATTTTTAATCCCCCTCCAATCGTAAAACCTATCTTTGCTTCATGGGTTCGTTATCACAAATCAATAGTGAATGAATGAGTGAATAATGAATGACAGAACGACGAATTGGACAGTTTTTGTCGATAAACGAGTCGGTAAATCGCGTGAGCCGTAAACAGTGGATTTTTTAGCTAATCGCTGTGAGAGGCATTTTCAGAGTGGAGGTTTAAGTAGGTAGATGATAGAGACAGAGAGAGAGACAAGAAGGGACTCTTATAGTTTTATACCTATTATCAACATATCTATTACGTGAATATCCCTCACGCGGGAAAGCGTTTTAAAAATACTAAGTCAATATCTATCCTAATAAACTTATTCAATCTCATTTGTAGGTTGGTCCCTACTGCATGCTATGCAATTATGATGTGCAGTTGTGGATGGAATGCAAGTGTCTTTATATATCAATCGTATTGAGAGCGGAAGTTTTTTAGCAGCAATCCGATTTAACCTGGATTTAAATATTGGAGTAACGGGCTATGCCATATTAACTTCTGTTTATTCAGAAGATTTACCTTTTCATTCAGTAGGATTATACAGATATATGTATGTGTGAGAGAGATTGTAATCAGCTTTTCCGACAATCGCATTTTCAGAATATTTTAGAAGCTTATAACTGCAGTAAATAGTATTTGGCAGGTCAAGTTATCGCTATCTGACCTCCGTGACCTTGTTCAGGGGAACCTGACGGTATTGGATCATGGTTACATATTTACTCTCCCGAAAGTGCAGGTTTCCTCACGACGTTTTCTCTCACCGCAAGAGCATCGGTCAGTGTGAAACTAATGTACATAACTCAGAAAACGAGTCATTAGAACATGGCGGTACTGGGGATCGATCTCAGTACCTCTCGCTTACAAGTTCGACTCGCTAGCCGTTAGACCACCGACGCTCTAGTTAAGCTGACGATATAATCCTTTGATATTGTCTGTAATAGATTTAACGCTGACCTTTCTAAGGAATGCTCAATACCAATAGCTATACTATTCAGTCGCCGACGCCATACCGTATGTAATAACAACATTCCGGGGACATTAATCACAACACCTATACTATCTATCAGAGTTATTATAAGTGGGATTATGTTTTGACACAAGAGTATCTATAAAACAGTGCTTCTGGAAAAAAAACATTACTTTTTTATAAAATCATAGTTGTAGGAACTGAAAAATGTTAAATGCATGCAAATACTGAAAAAAATTGTTAAGAAACTTGATGTTTTGCTCACACAACATTATATATTTTTTTAATTATACATACATTAGAATTACAAATAAAACTACATCAAGTGACTTACCAAAGTTAGCTTCTATTTAAGTCAAATGATAACTTGTCCAAAAACAAATATTTACGTAAGTAACTTGAGAGCGTAGGTATGTGTGTATCAAGGAGGATATAAATAAAGATTAGTGCCTATGTTCATGAATGAAAGGGAAACATCAAAGTTAATTATTTATGTTTCGTTAAAAACTCTTTAAAAGTTGAAAATCAAAAGGAATCTTCACAAATTAATTGATAAGGTTGTCATCATTTTAATTTATCAAAAGGACGTTTCTTTTAACGAAATCAAACAGAGAAGTGACGACGATAGACCAAGCTTAATATAGGAATTCTTTCGAAATATTTGTGTTAAAACTAATGGTTAGCCAAAATTTTCATAAAAATGGAAAGGTGCAACGGATGATTATTAAAAAAAACTACACACTCAAAGGCCCACACTAAGGCTTTCCCTTGTGTCTTAGGTCCCTTGAACATACAAAGACAGACAAGAACTCTCATACAGACATACATTCCATTAATTTCACTTTGATAATAATAATCTATACACTAGAAAATCTGTTACTTAGTTTATTAAACGCACTATCTGAAATTGACGAATCATCAAATCTTCGAATTGAAATAAAATCTACTTTGGAACACTTCTAATTCTAATCGAAGGGGAAATTCATTTTATATGTGGAAAATATCCGCCCACGCGACGTCGAAGGTAGTGGCAATAATATGACATAGGTAATACAATTTTATTCAAAACTTGTGCTGCCAATAAAAACGACAATATCGGTAGGTCCCCACCGCGACTGGCACAGTTCGTATGAAAAGTAACAATAAAAACACTGAATAAAATATCAGTGTTTCACTTAGTCCCACCACGCCACGCCACGCCACGCCGCCACCGCCTTTACTCCGTGAATATGGTTTTCTAACTTGACTTGTGATTTATAGCCTGTCGTGTTGCTGGCTGACTTCATATGGATATTTGTCACACTAATGATTAATTTGGAAATTTTCAAGCTGTCGAAAGTTTCGACTATCCTTTGGATTACTAATTATGTTTAACTCTATGTCATCTTGAAGTAGAATAAATTAAACTATTTATTCAATTACAATAATAATTACATAGAATTTATACAGAATTATGTTGACAACCGTCACCTGCAACTCGAGTACGATGGTGATAGCACGCGTAATGCTCCGCGGTCCTATGTCAAAATGTCAACATTGACAACGTCAGAGGGCGAGCAAGCCTTTGCGCGGGGCTTTCCCGCAATCAAAGTGCTGAAGTTTCACCGTCAGCCGAGTGGCGCGCCGCGCGGGTTTGTCGCCATCGTTCTCGAGCCGCTACTCTGTATGACCACGCTTTAATATTTTTAGCAAAACAATATCAAATAATCTGACAGATTTATCGGGTCATTAATTTACAACTTACATAACTTTATAATTAATATTTTTGTGTAACTTCCGACGTTTATCGCTTATAACTGTTGAACGGCTAAACCAATTTTGATTAAACATAGCTAAGAACCATCTCGATTACATCATTCGTTTAGGAACTACGATGCCACAGACTGCCACTCAGATACACACGTGAAACTTATAACTCCCCTCTTTTTTGTCGGAGGTTAAAATAATAATTTCAATCTTCATTGTTGGTTTTCTAGTACTATACAGTTTTTTGTTTGGAACTATTTGACCGGATAATTAAAACTTTCTGCCCGGGATATATTTATGTACATATTTTTATATTAAAAAAAATGTTATTGCCATTGCTAGTGCATAGGAGGCAATGGTAATGCAATTTTGCCGTGCCATTTTTGTATTATAAAAAGGCCCAATGAATTAGTCACATTTGAGCCGATAAAGCTTACATACAGTTAAAAAGAGATAATAAAAACACGCACGCGTTTGTGTGTTTCTCGATATTAAAATTTTTAAAAGAATATTATTACATACTCAGCAATAACAGTCTTAGAGGAATGCTTTTAAATATAATACGCTCATTTCTATTAATATATTCCACTGAGATTGTTCAGCTATTTGAAAACAATAATATAAAATGCTTTATAAGCCATAACTCCTATAATGTAGTTGCTGGAATAACCATAAATTTTCTGAGGTCGTCGTGATTTTGAAAAAGACGAAATATAATTTAATCATGAGGAATCGCAAGCTTTTGTTTTTTAGAAAAAATAATTAGAAGGGTTTTTGAACAATATGTACCTAAATATACCAATAGTCAATAAAAATATCTCTAAATTTTGGATTCTAGCACAGTAATAGCTCAAGATAAGAATGTGAAACAATAAAAAAATATCAGAAGTACGAATTTCTTGAAACCCATTTATATCAAATGCGGCCGACGGCGGCCATTATGGCGTGTATTATGTTTTTCGGTAAGAATTATGAGCAAACTTTTTTCAGAACGTAAAGTACACATAGATGCAGTAGGTAGAGGAATCGGCTGTAATTCCAGATCCATTTAGTCGGGAGTACGTAATCGTACGCGCACGTAACCTTTATAGGCATAATTCCGGTGAACGCGTTATCCCCGACTTCCCCTTCCGCTCGGGAGCCCATATACTAGAGATCAGTGACGTGCCTACTGTAAAAACAGTTCATTGAAATTGAGACTAGATTTATGAATATATTTTATAATTATTACTTTTTCAAGTTAATTGTTAAAAACATTTACGAAATCAAGCTTTCATTTAAATGCTTATTTTACATATTCTTCTCAGCAAACCTTTTCATTTCACGTCCATATAATGCGAGTGCAAAATAAAATAACTAGTCAGCCATCTAGGACATTCCACTGTATTGGATTTAAAATAACGTCACTTAGCTAATTAACCATGCAATATCATCCGAAGTAAAAATTTTTTTTTAGCCAGCCCATATTCGTCCCCACCGAGGGGCACGGGCCTCCCTCCGAAACACTAAGGGGATTTGGGCCATAGTCCACCACGCTGGCCCAATGCGGGTTGGTGGACCACTCGTCTTTCGAAAATTTTCTTGGACGGGCGGGTTTCATCACGATGTTTTCCTTTACCGTTGAGCAAGTGATAATTAGAAATCCGTACATAAATCCGAAAAGATGAATTTAGTGGTACAGGCCCGCGCCAGGATTTGAACCCACGACCTTAGGAACACAAGTCTGGCTCATTACCAACTGGGCTATCACCACTAATCACCTATGAAATATTTTAGCTCAATAGGTTAGGGGTACCTGCATTAAAATTCGGTTGTAAGATTTAACCCGAACAAACATACATACATTGCAAGCTAATTAAAAGCTTGTTAAAAGTTATTCGAATTATTTAGATCAATTTCTTATTAGTAGTCGTAGTTTTGTTTAGTAAGTAATTTATTGAACCACGCCTCTGAACCGAAGTTTTCTGGATTTCATTCCAAGTTGAGGATAACATTTGTTTAAAACCATGTTTGATTGTGTAGCGACTATATGTGTATTGGTTCAGGTCATTAGTAACTGATTTTGCGTAAAGTAGAAGAGATACTTATTTGATATTCTGAATTGTCAAACTGAGTCAAATAAACGAAGTACCAAATAGACACCTCATTGTTAAAAAAAAAAAGAAATACTCGTAGTCCCTCTATTTAAGTTCTGGAGTAACGAGCAACTTTTTAGTGGATTAATTATTATTATTATTTATTATTATTTATTATTATTTATTATTATTTATTAGTTATAAAATAGTGAAGGAAAAATCTTCTTTCAAACCAGTTATGAAAAATAGTTATGAAAATGGACCAAAGGGATTAAATCTCTCCAAAATATAGTAAGAAGCTTTCCCAGCCCTATTTGAAAGTGTGGCAGTAATGTTAATTGGTACACCTTAACGTTGTTTGGCAAAGGCACTCCGCTTAACGAGCCTAGTCTTACGCGCCGTTGATACACATTATTTTTTTTGTTTTTCTCACATTACGTATTGATGTCAGTGCTTTCTAAGGCAATCTAGTCCTAATGTTTGTCTTTCGTTTCATTGCAGATGGTATTATCTTGTTTATTGTATATGTTACAGCTAAAGGTAGGTGTAAACATAGACTTAAGATTAGCCGGCTTAACTTGGGTTAGGTTATTTTTTTTGGGATACAATGTCACAATAAATATAATAATGATAATTACAGGTTTCCTTAATTTGCAACAATATGGATTAATAATAAACCAAAATTAACACGATGCAGACACAAGTGGCTTGTGCTATTGCTGAAAAAACTCGATTAAACAGGAAATTACTAGTAAAGTTCAGTACATACGTTTTACCATAATATTAAATAATATCTCTATTTTAATTTTATTCGACTAATCTTAAGTTTATGTTCACACTATCTTTAGCCGTAACATATCCAACTAAATAGCTTAAGCTAGTACAATCGGTTTTGTCGATCATCACAACACATCACATTTCACACTAATATTATAAATGCGAAAACATGAGTGTGTGTGTATGTTTGTTACTTCTTTTCGTAACTAATTTTGATACAATTAGCTATGGAGGTAGCTGACACCCTGGATTAATATGTAGGCAAACATAATTTTTCCCAAATCCCAGGGGAATAAAATCCCGGGCGGAAAATAAAACAAATGTTCAAAGGAACAATCCTAAAAATAACCAAGCGTACTACATTATTAAATAGCGTCTTAAAAGAGCTTTTAGGTACTTTCTTTATATTATATTTATTTCGGAGAAAGAGTTTCTATCAAAAAATAATTTACCGTCTTCGTTTCTCAGAAATAATTTCAGAGACTCTTCGCTCAGTAAATTTAAATCGCAAAAGGAAAAATAAGTTACGCTAAGGTTATTAAAATATAATCAATAAGCCAATAACCTAGTCTGAGACTTTGATAAAGAAAACCAATCTAAATCAAATTTTTATAGAAGGTCTTCATTAAGTTATTTAGTTTCGACAAGCAATAAATTGAACATTAAGACTAGAATTTTACACGACCGAGGGTTCGCCAATTTAATTAATTTACGTAAAAACTTTTTTTTTAATGGTTAGGATTTAATGAACCGAAAATGTTTTTAACTGAAATTTAATTTTTCGGATGTACAATTTTGAGATTGAGGTGAGTTAACCCATCTTATAATAAAATAAAAAAAATGTTTAACCTTTTCACCGCTGTTACTGTAACGCATAGTTTAAAATACTATTTGCGTAGGAGGAATAGTCCAGAATAGTCCGATCAAACAAGAGAGAGTATTTCCTGAGTCAGCAGTTAATGGAATCGAGGCGACAATCGACGCTGAAACAAATAGCGTGACTATTGTGCTGTCTGTTGTCGCAATACGAGCATAGTCAGCTTATTGGAGATACTTTAAAGTAAAAAAAACGACATACACTCAAAGGTCCACACTAAGGTTTTCCCTTGTGTCGTGGGTCCCTCGGAACACACAGAAAGACAGACACAAAATCCGTGACTTAACTGCCTGAAATTGAAATTCATTTGAAAAACATATAATTAAAATACATTGCAATAACTCTAGAATAAAAATCAAAATTGTATCACCCCCGATATTCGATTGCTTATAACATTTAAATGGCTGAACTAATTTTGATCAAATAAACCTAAGAACCATCTCGATTACATTAGCTTTCAAACAAAACAAAAAACGCATCGAAATCGGTACATTCGGTTAGGAGCTATGATGGCACAGACAGATACACAGACATACAGATACAAAGATACAAACGTAAAACTTATAACACCCCGCTTTTTTGTCGGGGGTTAAAAATGCCCCTCTCATAAACAATATTTGATTTACTTAACTCTTAAATGACTCTCATAGCGATTATGTATTTTTTTATTAAATGTGGTACAATATCGTAAACAACATATCTCGAAACAAAATCTGGAGACAAAATTGTCGCAACATTTCTAAATAAAAGATGGATGCACTAACCTCTGAAGTTTGCCTCACTACATGGAGTATAGATAGACGACTGTTTTATCTGTGCCGTAAAACATTTTCACGCAGTCAGGGTATCGCTGAACATATTGGAAAAGCTTCGAGTTCTACATGTTAAATTCCCGATATTATGTTGCCTCTACATAGGAGATAGAGAAGTGATTTATGGAAGAAGGACCGCTTACTTACATGAGTTATTTCTAACTTTTACACCACACTTTGTTTCGGGACTTTCATCTACATTTTGAAAAGTTTGACTTATGATTAATGTACGGCAGTCTAAGTTACTGAATGATCTGAGAGTGTTTTGAAGATTTGTTATTTCTGAATCAATCACATCGTGTCAAGCGATATTATTTATTGATTTACGTGAATTCACTGGATTCCCGAACTATTTATAATTAAACCTCCAATAATTCTATACAACAATAATTTTACGGTTCTTACCGACCGAGTGAACGCAAAGCGTCTCCGTATTGGCTTGGGCAAAAATGCTTTTGTATGTCTGTCCGGTTGTTATCCTCTACAGATTGCATTTCTCAACCGATTCTCGTGAAATTTTGTTAGCGGGTTTCAGCTTTGGGCAAAAATTATTTCGTACGCCTGTCCGGTGGATGTCCGGGTGTTCTTCTCAACCGATTATCGTGAAATTTTATAAGCAGATCTGAACATGGAGTTTTTTGACGATTCAGTTTTTTGGAATTTTCAAGCAATTTCTTCAGCAATTTCGAAAACTGTTGACAGTAAAGATATACAGAGGCCAAAGCATCAGATTACCCCATTTTCATTGCAAAACCGCCCTTTTCGTAACGATACAGAGTGTACGCGTGTAGTAACCTGATGTGCAGCCTTTTGTATGTATATCATAAGACTATATGGATCATCTGTTTTAAACCCAGTACAAAATTTGTATAAACTATTTATGTACTTAATAAAACACAAACAAAATCCCAATCCATTTTGTTTGGATTTTTTTAAAGATGTGCCTTTTAAAGAATAGTACGTAATCATTTCAATAAATTAATTGGAATTCCGTTCATGCCCATTTCGTTAATTTCATTCAAACATTTTCAGCAATGAAAGGAAAATGTACGAATAATTT
Organism: Aproaerema taeniolella; assembly: GCA_949987775.1. NCBI lineage: Eukaryota > Metazoa > Arthropoda > Insecta > Lepidoptera > Gelechiidae > Aproaerema > Aproaerema taeniolella. The sequence continues at coordinate 6,373,733 of OX465255.1, forward strand.
AATCCCTATGTTGAAATGATAAACTGAATATTTTCATGTAAAACGGGTCAATTTACAGTTCCTGAAAACTCGGAATTTAAATCCAAATATTAATTTAAACAAACAATAAACTTTATACGTATTCGCAAAACGGGAGAACTAAATGGAAAAAGTTAATTTGGATATTCAAAACTGTCCACACACCAATTTTCAGCGTGAGCTAGAATTTTGTGGGAATTTAAAAACTTACGCGAAGGCCATTTCTATATGCATTTTTACTGAGCCCGTCGCAAAAACTAGAGATGAAATGTGAATTTTGTATGTAGATCGCCGAAAAAATGTAAATGTAAACTTTTGGACGAAATGGTAAAAACGAGGCCAAGTTGTGAACTTCCGAAAAACTGCGAAATGAGATATGCATAAAAGATAAGAGAAGATAAATATGAGAAGCGCGAAACATACGAAACATATGAAACATACGAGGTTTCGGCCATTGCTGAATTTATGTTTGTTTTATAGAGGTAGGGATTCCAACTCTGCCCTTTTTTATGTTTTGGTGTAAATCCACTGGATTACGGGGGCAAATATTATTTCGGATTTATCATTAGGAAGTTTAGCAGTACCCTTGTGTGTGACAAAGTTACCTTATAGCCAAACCACATGGGATTACTGTCGGCTCATCCGGTTCACATCCTTTTACGAGGTTCAAGGAGCAGTTTAGCAAATAATTAAATGGTGGAATCTACCCATAGTTGTGAACGTCAAGTTAAGGAGTTTTCGACACTTTTAAACCTAATTTAGCGCTACGCAATGCTACGCGCTACTGGGCCGGGGGGACAATGTACATCGCTATCAGAATGCGATTTACATTCTTGGTTTTCGTGTTTCACACTGTTATTATTATTCTTATTGCAAAATTGAGTACATTCGAATAAATAGTTTTATTTAGTAAAATTTCAATCCACTATAATATCAGTCAGTGTGAGATGGTCTGAAATTTTTGCTAAGCTGGCCTTTACACCCTACCCTGTTTAACCCAAAGTATACCGCCAGTAATCAAGTTAAGGGGCCATCGAATTTATTATGAGTAATTCCGCTCGTTATAGTACGAGTACTTTCATCTATAAAACCTCCCTAGGTACTTTGATAATCATTTCGTGTGTTTACGGGCGCTTAAAAGTCTGTTAAAGTTGGAATACAACCGCGTTAGACTACGTCGATCGAACGAGTATGGTACATTATACCTATTGCTGTATTATATTACTTGATGTAATACCCGCCTTGAAGGCTTGATATACGAAGATGGATCGGTTAAGTTACTTGAGCATTCGACGTGTAAGAAATGTAAGAAAATTTTATATTTTGTAAAGAATTGAAAACAGACGTTAATAGATTATTCTCCAATAATCTTTATTATTGGAGTTTATTCTCGTTTTTTCTCGGGTCATGGGTGTTCGTGTCTGTCTTTGTGTATGTTCCAAGGGACCCACGACACAAGGGAACACCTTTAAGTATGTAGCATTTATTCGTTAGCGTTTATTAAATAAGTATTTCACAAAAAAGTTACATATTTGTTAAATAACTTTCAACTATATCCCAGTTTAATTCAGTTAATCGTTACTTATCAAAAAATAGGTTTAGGATATAGTTAGGGGAGACCTTAAGTTATGACAGAGGCGAGTTATGACATAGTCGATTTTTCAGCTAGCGAGCTCAAAACAGCGCGCGTTTCTTAATTCGTGACTTGTACTCACAAACGCAAACACCTGCTGTTGTGAGCTCGCTAGCAGTTATAGGTTTCGAAAAATCGACTACGTGTTCAACTCTCCTCTGGCACAACTCATCTTGGTCTCCCCTACTTATCCCGGGTACAAAGCAAAATCTGTTCAAGATGTTTAGTTTACGGTCAGACAACTATAAACAAGGTCGTTTCTAGTCCCTAAAACTGAGAAGCTTTTAGAGACATCTGGGTTTTACCCGCGTTTTACCCCATAACACACACGCCGAGGCAAAATGGATGCAACAGCAATTTGGCAACGTTTTTAAACGCCTCGAGTTTAATTGCTGGCTGTAAAAACTTTGTTTGTGTCCGAAATCGCCCGTTTCCGTGCAGTGTGGTCTGGGCAAATGAGCACTGCATTCTTGCACAGTACAAAGAAATTATTTTCATCTCGAGTGAAGTGCTTCCACTTTTATTTTCCCTTAAGGTTTTGTTTCGTCAGCGCAAAGTCGTTAATCCGCACACTAAGTCGTTTTAATGAGTCGACTTCTGTGAAAATATGAAAAACTGCTTCTCATATGTTATATAATGAGTGACTCATATGCATACGAAAAGAGGTTGATGCAGCACATGCGATTATTTCTAAAAGCTTAACTTTTGTAATTAAATTTAAATTATGCAGACTGTTTCAGCGATTATAAAACTGCATTGAAAATGAAAGTGTTGCACAAAGAGAGAACTTCAATGTAATTTTCGAAGAACGATTCACTGAAATCGTATTTAAAAATATTTGAACGAGCTACCTTTATAATTATTTTCAATTTTCAAGAACTATTCTTATATAATAACAGTTTTAACTTATCATTAAATAATTAGGTAGCGCGCGCACGCCAGAATTCCATATACGAGTATATTTAACTCTCAAGCACTTTCTTATCGTATAAATGATCGTGTTGCTACAATATTAATTTTCTTTAATGGAAGTTCAACAAGTTGCAGCTTTATTTGGTAGTCTACTCATGACATGGCAAGAACACGCTTTTAAATACAGGGTGGAATTTTGTAATGTTTTTGTTGACGTAAGCAAGGATAGCATTACATTTAATGTATTTCTTTCTTTAATGTTGTTGTAGAGAAATTAAGCATAGAGAAACGTTATTTAAATTTAATATTTTTAAAGCTACGTACGTTACGTATTTAAAATCATTTATAATGCCGAAATTTTTTGTAAATATTTCACCAGGCTCATCAAAATGTTCTCTTGTTTCAGATAAAACCTCGACTCCCAACATTCCACGACCATGGAGGTGCGAGGTGTAGTCCCGGTTGAACTTTCTGCGCGTACGCATAGAATACCAACTGACACCTACTCGTACAGTTGAACTACAAAGATGGTGAAGTAGTTAAGACTGTTACAGTGAAACTATGAGCTTATAAGTTAAGTAGATGTCTGGCGAAAGGATGCCTTATTATGGGTATCGAGGGGAAGGGGAGTCAGGATCAAGTGGTGGGTGTTCTGACTCGGAAGGGGGTGAGTCGGACTCGGAAGGGGGGCTCAGCACGGAGAGCTCAGGGGGTCAGGGGCTCCCGTACCCTGGCTTCACTCCTGTCGCGCTCCGCTACCTCACCCAGGATACGAGGCCAAGGAGCTGGTGCCTCAAGCTCATCACCAATCCATATCCTTTTCAATAGTATTAACTTTAGACTATTCTATAATTATTCTATATTCTATGTAGAATACTTAGCCCGTATTACAGAAGGAGACTCAAGTCTTGATCTATACTCGAGTATTGATTGTCTCTTTCTCTCACTATCAAAATGACAAAGACGACTGCTTCTTAAGTATATCAGAATCTGATTCGCGGTCTGTAATACGGACCTTATCTATTTTACAACTAATTAAATGTTACGTAGAGGTAATCTGTTCTAGAATACAGGACTAAATTAAGGAAGTATCAGGTATGTCAGCTTTTCGTAAGTTTTAAAAGTTTTTATACTGTCCTTCAAAGATATATGTACAGAGGCCAGCGCATCAGGTTACCCCATTTTCATTGCAACCGTTCCTGTCGCAACAGCACTGAGTTCATGCGTTTCTAACCTGATACGCGGCCCTCTGTAACAAAAGGCAAGTGATTTTTAAAGGACTTTGAACTGCGTCAGTTAAACACTCATTAATCACAATATGCTATCGGGCCGGTCGCGGTAAATCACGGTTAACTTTCAACGTTTCGGCACGGTTGCACGACAGTCGATTGAGGGAAGATGACGCTATGTTTTATCGCCCTCGATGCGCCGCCGGGGATTTAATAAAACGGGCAAGTGTGAGTTGGACTCGCGCACGAAGGGTTCCGTACCATTACCTATAAAACCGGCCAAGTGCGAGTCGGACTCTATAAAAATCGTCACGTCACGTTTGTTGTGTGGGAGCCCCCTTAATAATTTATTCTACTTTTTAGTATTTGCTGTTATAGTAGCAACCAAAATACATCATCTGTGAAAATTTCAACTGTCTAACTATCACGGTTCATGAGATACAGCCTCGGACAGACTTATCTATAATAACGAGCAAAAATCACGTTTTTTGTATGGGAGCCCCTTAAAAATTTATTTTATTCTGGTTTTTGGTATTTTTTGTTATAGTAATATAAATAAATAATCTGTGAAAATTTCAACTACCTAAATCACGGTTCATGAGATACAGCCTGGTGACAGACGGACGGACGGACGGATAGCGGAGCCTTAGTAATAGGGTCCCGTTTTTTCCCTTTGGGTACGGAAACCTAAAAATGAAATTTGTAATTTCTCCATTTTTATACATTTTTACTTATTCGACACCAAGTTCACTGTAACTCCTACTATATCGTAGCTCGGCAAAGTTAGTGACTTAGAAATTATAACAAAAAAAGTACTTAATTCTACTTTAAATTATTGTAGACGATTAATCTAATAAGCAATAGACATAATACTCGTAATACATCGAAAAAACGGTAAAGGACTTAGTTCTAAATTTAGATTATTTCATGCGATAAATCTTTTTTTTTGAGTATTTTTAGACATGCGGTAAATAGATAATTGCCGAAACAAAACAGGTAATTAGAAGCTTTTTCCTACCCAAGTCGTTCCAAATCTATTTTATTAACCTCCGACAAAAGAACAAAAGAAAGTTTGACGTGCGTATCTCTGTCTTACATATCTACTTACGCATGTATAACATGGATTGTCAATACAGGCTTACGTAAGCTATAATCTTGATCATACAAAATGTTTTTTGAGAAATAACCGAGAAGTATGTTATGATCATAATATATTTCTAAAAAAGGTCTCAAACTTTCCACACAAAACAATTTTTCATTCCACCACTAACAGAGTTGACAAAATACTCCATTTCTCATTCTCGTTTCACACTGGAACAGACACAAAGCGTCTGGACAAGGTGAAATAAATATTTAAACACTTTTCCCTGCAATGTTTGCCGGCAACTGACTGATTATGCAGATGTAATACATGTTGACCGAAGCTCAGCAACTCAGAACCCGTTTGGGGATATTTACCTCTATTATGTGCTGACATTCATAAAACTAAAATATTTTGTAGTTTATTATGCGTGTTTATGTACCGGTTAAAATAACTTGTACTAGATCTGATTTGTAAAAATATACAGCGTGTATGGTTAGCAAAAACTGAAACACTGAATTCAAACTATCGTTCTAAATTATTTTTCAAAACTTGTGGATTCTCGTAGTAAGGTATGGGTAGATTCCATCATTCTGGTATTTGCTAAGCTGTCCCTTACACTTCCCCCATACAAAAAACTGGGAAAAAAGAGGGGTGTTAAATTCGACATATGTATGTGAATGAATGAATGAATTGTTTATTTCTGCACACAAAAAAACTTACATTAGTACATTATATTAAATTAATTGATTTAAAAATTGAAATTAAAAATTAAAGCATATAAAAAAATTGAATTAAAATAAAAAAAAGTAAATGATTAGTCTTAAATAAATAAAATAAAACAGAAGGAAATGTGCTGCAGAAACAGGCCGTAGCTCAGTGACAATTTCGCCACTGGATGCGACAAAGCACTGATTTTCAGCTACCGCCTGCGAGGTGCGTATCTTTGTGTCTGTTTGTAGCATCATAGCTCCTAAACGAACGAATGGACCGATTCCGATTCGGTTTTTGGTTTGAAAGTTGACGTAATCGAGATGCTTCGCGATCGAATGTATTACAAATTTTTTAATTTTAGTTAATTGGGCAAAGTGTTTTTTTTATGAGATGGGTCAACTCTTGACCCCAATCTTGACCAAGGTCATAGATGAGGTCGACGATTGAGCGAGTTAACCCAGAAAATGCCAATTAAGGCACTGGTACTTCCACGCACCGACGGAACACAGCAAGCTGTTTGGCGTCGGACTTCGGTAGGAGGGTGGTCGCGAACCAGAAAGACCTTCACAGAGCCTACCAAACCGCAAGAGACCATAGGACGATACCTCAGATTCAAAACAAACTGAAGTGTCGTTGCCTAAGATGGATTACTAGGAGGCAGGTTTCATTTTTGTTTCCTTATTCGCCTCTTACGACACCCACGGAAAGAGATGGGTGGTATTATTCTCAACCGATCACCACTGTTCAGTTAAATGGCTGTTTCACATCTTTAATCTTCGCTAGCTAATTCAAATTACCTAATACATAATATTTAATTCAATCTGCTACAGAATAGACCACAGGCTGCAATACGCTGACCTTCCCCCGGCCGTTATCTGACCTGAATCAATTATTTAAACGAAACAAACGTCAAGGGTCTCGCCAGCCCATTTTAAAGAAAATGCTTATTTTATTTAGCTCGAGAGAGTCTTTCTTAATAAACTGAAAAGTTAAATAAACTTCTATGTAATCTAAGTAATAAGTAAACTCTTTTTTTAGGGGTACAAGACAAGCACTTGATTATTTAGAAATATTTCGATCCTTTAACAAATATGCCTATTTTATGCTATATTTAAGCCCCGACAAACAAAGAGGAGTATTTCATGTTTGACGTCTGTATCTGTGTGTCTGTATGTCTGTGTATATGTGTGTCTGTCTGTGACATCGTAGCTCCTAAATGTATGGCCCGATTTTTATTAGGTATTTTTGTTTGAAAGCTGACGTAATCCAGATATATTTGATCAAAATTGATTCAGCCGTTTAAAAGTTATAAGCAATCGAATGTCGGGGTGATATTTTTTTTTTTAATTTTTGAGTTATTCTAATTGTAATGTTTTTAAGTTTAGACCTCTCACTCAATCACAAATAACTTCTTACCCCCAGTCTAAATCATCTCTAAATTGCTAAAACTCACTTACATCTGCTTATCATGTAGGTAGTGTATATGAACTTGACTAACCCGTTTTTAAAGCGCATTGACAATAATTTAGATAACAAAGTTGTTATTTACAGTTTTTTTACCAATTACGATATACAAGCATACATGTTGCGGCTCTACAATAATCAAAAAGATGAATATATATATTTTTAACAAATCAAACATTTCCTCGACACTTGATGACATGTTGATGTTTTATTTATGACCGCGGCGAAAAAACATATTCTTCTTGTTTCACTTATGACGCCAGCTTACGTCACAAATAGAATTAAACGTGCGTGGTGTGAGCCACTGGTACGAGCCATAAATCTCTGTATTAACGAGATATTAACACATAATGATAGCTCTAGTTGAACAAAACCGCGTCCGGCTACGAAACAGCAGTCCCTGAAAAGTGAGTCAATAAAACTCTTGTAAGCATAAATGAATGAAACTTTATTTAGGAGACACGGTAATTTTCCTTAAATTATTATATTCTTACTTCCCTAATTAGTAATTACTTATATCGAAGCGTTCGATCAGTCAGGTTAAGCAATTTGCGCAGTGGCAGGGAACTTGATAGGCGACCAAAGTGGAAATTTGTCACTAGCGTTGCCATGTTACTGGTGGTCTCGCCTGTTGTTGATTGTCAACAGTTGTTAAAACCAAGTCAGAGGCCCTTTGGCGGTTTGAAAACTCTGACACCAGGATTAGTCAAGTTAAATATTAATAAATATTATGCAGATGATAAAGTTCAAATCAGAATGAACTGGGCCCCTTAACTTGGGTCATTGGGCACATTCCCGCCCGCACCGCTCTCGGCCCCCTTTGTCACCTTCCCCGCGCCCCCTTACCGCACAGGCGAGGACTCATTTAAACGTTCTACCTTTAAAGAGATATATGGTGCAAGAGGAGTGAAAATTGCTTTCATAGACTTCATAATCAAACCATCTCTTTTGTGGGCGAAGGTGTTATTGTTAGTATTGTTAGTATAATGTAAGTTAAATATGCTAGATTAGATAAGGAAGTAGTGTTAAATTTGTTTTTATTTACAACATACCTATAACATATAAATGTTTAAAATAGCAGATATAAGTATGGAAGAGCAGTTCCTCCTAACACAGGCTTAACAGCTTACAAGGAGGTACCAACCACTATGTAACATTAGCTATTAAGCATGTTGAAAATAAATTTATTTTATTTTATTTTTTATTTATTTAAATATCATTTCATATAAAAAAAAATTGAAACCATCAGCTCGAAAGAACGACCTTGTTTTCTCTGACTGTGTTTACGACAGCCCGTCCAGAGTTGGAAATGATGACTGACACCACAAGTGAATCAAACTCGTGATTGTTTGACAACGTTGTGAAAGTTAAAGATAAACTTTTCGTAAAAATACCCACTTAAATCATTCGGCGTGTTAAGAATTTGTGGTGCTACAAGAATTTTGCGTGATTCACTGATCGTTATTTTTATTATGAGTGCAACCTTCATATGACCTAACGACCGTGCTCATGTGGCATCCACCATTTGCATTGGTTAAGATAAACAATTTTGAGACTATAAACGGTACCAGCTTCGAGGCAGGCCAGGGAATTTTCTATTTTGAAAAATGAAACCTTTTGTTGCTAACAGCAACAAAACTTTAAAGTACTTTTAAATGACCTAGAGAGCTTACGATTCAGCCAAGTCACTCTATTTATTTAGAGTGAGTCGATAAAACCGACTGATAAGCAAAACCGCGAACAGACAGACATGGCGAAGCCGTAAGGGTTCGTAGTTTACTACGGAAGTCTAAAAAGGGGTAATAAGATTGCCTTACTGTTTATTGTCCGCCATTTTGATCTTTGAAAATTGCGGCCGCTCTTGAAACTTGATAAATCGAAAGATTAAATCGTGTTTAAACCATTACAAACAAAATTATTCAATGAATTCTATATTGAGAAACCGCCAAAATAATATTATCTCTTGAATAACAAAGTACAGTGAAGCAGGTTAACGCTCATTTAAATATTTTAGCCGTTCGCATCATTGAATGATCAGAACAATGATTAGAATGTAAATTAAATGTTCCAAATCACTTGGCAAGTCAAGTGTAGAGTCTGTTTTAATTTGCCACAATCTTACAGCAGAGATCTCCCAATTGAATGGGGCTAAAATCGGCTTACACAAATTTGCGGGGGCTTCAAGGCTGTCTTTGTGCTTTCAGGCTTCTCAATTATTAAAAGATGACGAGATATCAGACCATTGTATAAAATTTTGCGATTTTTCTTGGCTTTGATTAAATACTGAGCTTTAACTTTAAGGCTTCTTTTCTATGTTATTTTAAACATTATTTATATTTGATATGTTATTAATATTAGAAAAACAAGATGTAAAAGAATACGAAGAATAAAATCACTTCATTCTTAAACCTCCTTTACTTGAACAAAAATCTTTTTTTTATAGATAATAAGATAATATATAGATAATATTTTATAGATAAGATAAGCGTGAAAAAGATACTTTAGTACTTGAATTTTGTCCCGAAACAAGGTCTACGGTAAAATTTAATTACTTGGAGAAGATAACAATTTTATGCACCCAGCACCTACAACGTCTACCATAAACGTTAAATGCGAAAACAATATTAAAATTTTATGAAACCCGCTCCTTAAGAACATAACGGGTTAGGAATCTCGCTCGTACAATACCCGTCTACAGGGTGCGTCAATATTAAATTTTAATGTCCCTGCAAGTAAACGTATAAAAGTTTCAATTCAAAACCCGTTTCCGGGCGCATAAAGTCGGATTTAGCGGTGCCCCTTTCCAACCATTTGCTGTTTAAATATTAATTATAACTCCACCAAATCCATATTTCAAACCGCAAATGAAAGTACTTTGGTGAAACAAAAAGCCCAGGAATACGCGGTAGAATTACCATTCGTAACTATATAGTTTGGCTGCGGCTATCATATAAATTATGAAAAACAAATCTGGTTAGTCTCATGTCGGTAGCATGTGTGTAATGAAACTGTATTATTATGTCCAGACTTGCGATTTAAGTCACTGAATTCAAGAGATTTAAACGAACTTTCACTGTAATCTTATTCCCCTACATTCAAAAGCTCAATTACTTCGCCGAAACGACCTTTTTATGTTGAAAAACAACCTTATAAAATTTAAGGTTCATTTTTTGGCTTTCTTTGCCTTTAAAGCGGTCTTTAAATCTTGCGTAATTTTTCGAACTTGGGTTTTAATTTTAAAGGTTCCTAAAAAAGTGGACAGTAAAAATAAGTCTATGTTATTATGTGGGAATAATCAAATTCTGACCTGTAACAGAGCCTGCAGCTCTACCACGATAACGACAAACTCGCGCTCGGCTCACGCTGAAACTTCACTTTGATTGCGCGAGGGTCCCGCGCAAAGGTTTGCTCGCCCTATGGCGTTGTCAATGTTGACATTTTGACATAGGACCGCGGTGTTGTCGCGGCGCTGTCACTATCGTACTCGGCCTGCAGATGTCATTAGGTACAAAAGCTTCGTTTCACGCCACGCTTGCTTTTACAATTTGAAGCAAACATCGCACCCGCGGTTTATAAAAGAACTAAATTCAGTAGCCCGCATGCCTACCGCTAAAACGATAACAAAACAATTGCACAGAGTTCAAAGGGATTGTAAAGCTTAGCGTACTTTTGCAAGCGATGAAAAAATACAGGTCGTTCGAATTTCAAATTTTTAAACGAATTTCAAAGGATTTTCCATTAAAACCAGTGTTTTTTTTTTTCATTCAAATATTTAGATTTAAAAATATTTTCACCATTTTCTGTCTGAAAATATTCTGGAGTGCAAAAATATGTATGTGAAGATCTAAAGCAAAATCTTACCATGAAACAAAAATTCTACAGAATTCATGCAGTCTAGACTACACAGCATTTACATTTGAAATGATCACTTTGACATGTGTTTGTACATATACGAATTATACCAGTTTACCATTGTATCTGTCAAAATATGTAAATCTACTTAATGCTTTTTAGTTTAATCCAGGAATCCAAAGATTGGTAAAACTTTCAAGCACGCTTAATATTATACATATACATTGATGTATTCTAAAATTGTATGTTACTCAGACCAGACTTAAGGAAACTAAGACACAATGTGTCTCTGTAGAGTCCACCAGTCCAGTGTAGTTCTGATATAGCTTCATGAGTTTATTGACGTTAAATAGTTTTTTAAATCTCTGTCTGTTAAAAAAATTGTGTAGGAGTACACATGTCGGAAGTAAAACTTCTTAGTGTCGCTTATATTTTAATGCGATCTTGAAATTTTACTGTTATCGTCTGCAAAGAAACACTTGAAATACTCCACTAGTCAGTAGGTATTTGTATAGTTAGAGATAGAAACGTACCACCAAAAGAACAATTGCTCCAGCTGCCTACGTTCCAGAACTAATTTATGTCTTATTTTTAAACGTACGTTTGGTCCATAAAATGTCTATAACAAATAAACAAACTACATTGGCCGTGGTCCAAGGGAAAAACTTCGGTAGTTTCAGATTGAGCCGTGATAGTGACCTTATGCTTTTGGCATTCGGTGATAGGTAATATCCGTACTGTTTTGCGTAAAGCTGTAGATGTGTATAAATATAACATGAAAACTTTTTGTGATCATACATAAATGTTTGAGATGGTGTTCTCAACCTCGTTGTTACAAGATGTCCGTTGCTACTGCCTTTTTTATGTTCTCCTCTCGTTCTTGAGATAGCCAGCTCTGCAAACTTTTGGCTTGGCTTTTACGTGCTCTTGATAGAAGCATTAAATAAACAAAAGGTAGTAGAGGTATATTATAGATAGTTATACAAATAATATAAATAATTAGAAAATCTCTGATCGCAGTTTTCTTTCTTTTTAAAAATTGCTTTAAGTTAAAAATCTTAAGAATTTAAAGTGGTTTCCCTTCAGGGCCGATTCTTTTTTTCCAAATTAATATTAAATAGACTAGGTATATTTTACAAAATTATGAAATTATATGTGTTGTCTCAAGGTATCTCACAGAAATAAGGAATCTCTTTTCTAGGGGCTAAGTATTATGTAACAGAAACACAATATCCAACTCATTAACATTTTCTCAGAATAATAACGCTGAAAATAGACATTTAAACTTTTTAAATAAAATAAACGTACAATTTTATTTGTAGAGTCCATAGTCCAGGTGAATAACGTGAAAACACATTTTTGATCCTGAATAGGTAACTTTACATTAAATTTGATATGGATGACTTATATCCTCTAGATGCCGTTACCAGAAAATGGTGAGCTCCATATACGGCCGTGAGTTTCTGACCTCTTTCGATTGTTTATCAATAAAACATTTATGTATAATTCGTATGTACTGACTATTGGCCGGTAGCAGTTAAAAAAAATCCACTTTCGCTTTTTCTACATTCATAATTCGCTTCATACACGCTTTTCTCAATACGTAGTGTGCAACTAACGTACATAACTCAGAAAACGAGTCATTGGTACTTATATGGTAACACTGGGAATCGAACTCGGTACCTCTTGCTTATGAGTCCGACCGGCATTTTTATTTGCCCTATATTATATTGATATACAGAGGTTAGTACCTATATAAGCGTCAATAGTACTCCCTAACCACAACACTATCATATTCAAAACCACACAACCTCTCGTAAGTGGTAACACGAGTAGGAAATGTGGTAGGATTGAGTTAGCGAAGTAGGATCAAGGCGGTCGTGTGTCAAAGAGCTCATCTTTGATTGGTTCATTTGTGAGAAACTATTAAATTATGTTTCGAATACATTGACTGTTGAATTACAAATATTGTTATTACACAAGGCACATGCGACAGGGAAGTATGAAATGGTCATGTTACTTGAGGCTGATTCGATTATACATACGTTAGTGTTTTTTTTATTAGCTATTTCAAGCGCTCGTAGACAAGTATCGCTAATTGTTTTCACGTGTATCTTGGCGACAGAAGGCCTAGACAAAGTCTTTAGTCTGTTAACGATTACTAAGATCGATGGTTCTGAATAATATGGGATTGTCATGGTCTGACCACGTGATCGCGTCTGTAAATCCTATATTTTATTACTTTGGATTTTCTTAACACTAGAAAAACGTGACTAGACAATGTCACTTTCTTTTAGCGTTACGAGTTGTATCACAAAAGCTTTGAAAAAGACATTGTTGATTGGCCATAGTCGTTTAGCCGAGTCAGAGGCCAATTTTGGCGGTTTGTTTCAGACTAAGAGGTTGTTTAAATTGACCACTTACTCTATCTACTCGTGAGTAGGAAGGCATAGCCCTTCGACATTTTGTTTGTATATAAGATACACGGATCGATTGTTACAAATAGCTAATTTTCAATTTTGACGTGTATGTCTGTATGTGGCATCGTAGCTCCTAAACGAATGGACCAATTTCGATGCGAGATGGTTCTTATCTATATTACATATAAAATGGTTCAGCCATTTATAAGCTATAAACAATCGAATGTCAGGGATAATACAAAATTTTTAATTTCAGAGTTAGGGTAATTTGTAGTTTTCTCGCACAAAACATGAATTATCTTGAAACCGAACATCAACAAGCTCCTATTTCAATATCTCGAAAATGGCAGCAGGATAGCTTTCGATTTGTGGGCAACGGATGGGGTAATATTTAGTATTTCTGATAGTGTTGGCCACCTGCCCAGCCACGTCCCACTGGTCTGCCTCTGGGCACTGACTGTTTGTCCTATATGTAATTTATCTGTTTGCATTGCATTAAGTTGATAAATTGAATGAACAAAATGTGCATTGATTTCTAATTATCACTTGCTCAACGGTGAAGGGAAACATCGTGATAAAACCGGCATGTCCAAGAAAATTTATTTTCGAAAGAGTAAAACAACGTAGACTCGTAAAACGGTTATCAGGTTTCAGATATCCAGACGATTTGGTGGTGTTGGCAATTGCCGACGACAACGCAGAAACATGCTTTCTCAAAAACAAAACTTTAAAAAGTCCTGTAATCATTGTTAAACATTTAAAAAAAGAGAAATAAAACACTCCCTCGTCAACGTCTCGTTTCTTTAAAAAAGGATAAAAACTAAAAAGTTTTTACAGAGTGTTGTTTCATACAATGTTCTCACAAATATTTGATAGAAAGTCTTCATTAAATCGTATATAAAAAAGAAAAAGGCAATGAAATTTAATATTAAAATGCATTTATATTGACATACATTATTAAAATATTAATAAAAGTCGATGGTAACCTTTACCTGAGATCAATATTATGAAAATTATGTACCAAAGATCTACATGTTAAAATCAGGAAGAAATATTATTTTATCACGATCAAATTAATATGGTGTTTCTTTTAATTGTATGAGTTTTAACGAAATCTATGCTATTTTCATTACAATACCAACCAGTATTTGACGATGCAATACTTTAATACACACATAAAAAAATAGAAAAGCACGACACCTCTTTGTAATTCTGTTTCCAGCATAACAGAAAAAAACTTACAGAAAACAAAAAGTCGGTTTGCATAGTAACTCCCGGTTTTATAAACAACCTTGTTGCTCTGAATTTTAAGTTTGATTTGGCTTGGCACAGGTATAAACAGCGTGTACAGCTTCATTTCTCTTTCAAACGTGTATAGATGCCAGTGGATGTACTCTCGTAGTTCTTTGATACGAGCAAAAATCTGGGCTTTAAAAACGGTTTTGGTGTTGATTCAACACCGACTGTCGAGAGTGAAACAAAAGACGATCAAAAATAATTATACAGTGGGAATGCCTTCACTGGCTTAGTTAACCTATTCTCCAAATAATTTTTGTTAGGTATATTAGAAGAAAATTAGAGCATACAATTTCACTACGAAAATCGTACCAAAAAGGCAAGGTCAGCATGTGCGGTCTGTTGTGCTGTCGTACTTAAAGCCTGTTCCCTCAATTAAGTATCCACCCAAGTTTCTTGTCTCCTGGTAATAGGGTTCAAATTAAAATGAAATTGACCCTGTAACTTCAGGCATTGACTGAATAGAAGCCCTGATGCGCTGGCTCATTTTCATTACAGCACAGAATGCATGGTTACCTGATGTGTGGCCCTCTGTCCAAGGGTGAAAAAGAAAAATTAATTGCCCATTTATGAGACTTATACGAAGAAAAGTACTTAATTCTCTTTTTGAATTAGTGTGTGTTTTTATCATAATATGCAGTTTTCATCACGAACCTCTAGCAATATAGAATCACTAGAAGACTATCGATCCACTCTGTGCATTTCCAACCCAAATGCACAGAGTGGATACTACGATAGTTCACACCAAAGTCCCACTTAAGGCAGTCCCTGCGCTGTTTTATACACCTTGTATGACCTTGTATGTAGATATTTTTAAATCATTATTTGCCCTTATACCATTACGCAGACTCATACCAAGAATCAGGTAAGTATTTCAATTGTACGTAATTTCACTTTGACTGCTTGATACTTTCGACACAAAACAGAGCTTTCGAGCTGTAATGAGATTCAAAGTACCTATTTACATATCAAAGCAATAAAGGCAATGAAATGACAGACATTTTTATTCAGTAAAAATCCTAGTTAAACAGATCGTTTTTCTCCTTTTATCACTACCTAGTCATTTCAGCAATAAAGTTATGGAAAAATAATCGGAGCTCTGTCCTGGCTGAATTAATTTTAAACTGTCAGTCCATTTGTATAGGATGAAATATTAAAGCTAGCGACTCGATGATTTGAAATTGGAGTCGCTTTCGCGTGTTTTCCCCTTCCAAGACGGTGCTGTGTTTAATACGACTGCAGCTCGAGTACGATGACGACAAACTCTACGCTGAAACTTCACTTTGATTGTGCGAGAGCCATAGTTGAGATTTTGACATAGGACCGCGGCGCATTACGCGCGCTATCACCATCGTATTCGAGCTGCTGTTTGCTTGTAGTTAATGCCATCCTATACTTACTAATTTCAATTTAATAGCTGTCACAAATTCTTTCATAATTGCTTATATCCCTTCTAATTAGTAAATTATAACACCCAATCGTACCTTATTCGTGGGTTTCACAATGTTTTTGATGCTTAGTTTATTTTGCATGTCAACGACAGAGGGCGAGCGAGCAAGCTTATCATTTCGACACACCTCTCCGATGACGATAACAGTAAAGTTTTTCCCATAATTTGGTCGCTGGCCGTGCTGGTTAAGCTGATAAAGTAAAAAAGTATGATCAGGGATTAAATAGTCACCAAATAGGCAAAAGCTCATGTAGATACATAGATAGATAATACGTTTATTCAATGACCAGTAACTTTGATGTAATAAGTTTCCTTTTTTAAAATAGAAAGTTTCATAATCAAAATATTTTTCATTGTGTTTTGATTATCATTGAAACTGCTGAACAAACTATGAACTAAACACTGACATTGCAAGAAATAAACATTTTTCTTTGTCGGAAGTACTCCTAAACGAGGCTCACCGTTTACAGGAACAATGGGATTGGGCCGGTGGTCTTCCTGGGCGGCCTTTTGTACCACTGGCTCCATATAATGCAATGAGATTATTCATTAAAATCCACAGACCCCATGGTTCGTTGGTCACATATAATACTCTTATAGAAGGACGGGAAATTTCCTTCAATAATAAGATATCTATGAATACTTTAACAAGATTATTGAAAGGTATATCTGCTCCTAGAGTATTGTCCCGGCTTCCCACGACTTTTCTCTACATATAGATTCAATTCAATGTATTATCATTTATTCATCATGGTTTCCGATGTGAAGTCAAAATAAAGAAGAAGATGGAAAACGATGAAGGGGTGTACTAAGGATTATCAGATAAAACATGTGAAATAACGCATAAGTAGGCAATGAATCGGTATTAAAATAGAAAAGAAAATAGTTTATAAACAGGTAAGGTAAATCAAGTTAGAGTTTTTTTTAATAGTATCTTCCAAATCATGATTAATTGTAGGACATTGACTTAAAAAAAAACTAATTGGATTTTATAGAGTTAATAAATCTGAAGACTTAAACATGACGAAAATAGTCACGAATTTCTTTCAAAAGAAACCAATTATTTGCCCTTCCCGCTCTTTTTATGGAAAATTATTCAACTGTTATTTTCCACGATAGCCTCTTTCCATGGAAAAAAATGTAAACAATATCCGTTGACCCAGATTCCTTATCTCCGTAGCTGATACATCATTCTGACAGGCCAGATTGTGATAATCGAGAAAATCACCCCCTTCAGCCTATCTATCACCTAATTTATAATAAGCTTCCATTATGCACGCTCTGATTACACCTGAGCCCGCACTGATACGATCTATCTGACTCCACCTCTCATATGTAAGTGAATATAAGAGAAACTGAAATAGAAGTAAACAAGTTTAGTCATTCATTTTGCAATTACGAGCTGCTATTTAGTTCCCAGTTAATACTACCGATCATTCGATAGATCGGCTTATGTAAATGAACATTATTTTACGTAATTATAACAAGTTTTACCTTAAAGAAAGTTCATATATCTCGTTGTTTCTATTTTGCAAAAAACAATTACAAAAAATAGTATATCAGGGCTTTAGATATCTCTTTTTAACCTCGGGAAAGTTGTTCAGTTTCATGGACTGATTAACCACCCGAGAGGTTGAAAGAGAGATACCTAAAGCCCTGTATATGGCAAAGGGAAAAAACAAAAAAAAATACATATATTTAAATGTTTTATTAGCTAAATACATATTTATCAAAATTATATTGAAAAAGGCCCCTTTGTAAGTATTGAAATAACTGTATCAGTCAAAAATGTGTATGACTATTGACTAACATGTGAATTCTAGAAACAAGTAGTCTAAAAATTACCTTTTTCGAACCAAAACATCTGATGAAGTTTCATGATTTTACTTTAAACTTGGAGGGTAAAATACTTCTTCGTTTTTAAATTCCCTAAAAACCCTTTTCCCTGTAAAATTTAAAAACGAGTTTAGAAGATTAGAATTGGCACCGAAGGGAAATCTAATTTGAAAGACAGTGACATTCTGATCCCATTTGCTAAAACGAAAGCTTTCCCACGGGAAAAATGAGATTTCCATTCGGAAAAGGATAAAGGGTGCTAAACCGAAACATATCCAATTTTGTGGGATTTACTGTTTTTTTGTTTTACTTTATTTAAATAACAAACATAGGATTGATACATCCATGTGTTCTCACGATTACAAACAGCTTGATAAATGAGACCAATTCAAATCACAACAAAATATGAGTGAGTTTATAAAAACAATACCTCATTAACTATACATTATGTGTGCAAAGCAATACCTGAAAATGTATGGTACCGGTCTAAGAAGGTTCAAGCTAGATTGTCATTCATTTCCAAAATTGCTATGAGTACTTATCGCGGCTATCAAGCTGAAGTGGCGCATGGCGGAAAGTCGATCACTGTCCGTTGACCCCCTCCTTTGAAGTGGCTCTTGAGATGAGATGGTGGAGATCACGTTTAGGCAAACAAAGAGCCGGTACCTTGAACTATAATGGGGAAGTAATGTGTGACTGAGAAAATGGACAAGTACAAATTTCAGGGTAGTCAATAAGAGCGATGTGTCAAGCTAATAACAATAATTCTGAATCTTAACGACTATCCCCAAAGTTGTATCTTTCCATTTTCATAGGCACTTAAACTGGTTGATTTCAAATTAATTAGCGACAAAAAACTTTGTTTATTAGCCCACTAAAAGCTATCTGAACAGCCTTCCCCGGGAAGCGTACGTCGAAATAAAAAAATCGTAAATTAACTAGAGTAAAAAAAAATACTTGACATCTGGTATCTCCTTGCTTCTTTTGCTCCCTTTCCGTCTCAATCAAATTTTAAGTTTAAACAAAAAAAAATTCGCTATATATGTGATGCTGGCCTTTTTACTCCAAAGGTCACGAATATATTTTTTCCTTACGGGATATGAGGCATAAGGGCCGAAGATTCATTTTACACTTCATTAGCTCAAAAAGGGTAAACAGAATTGTGACACAACCTTTGACCCTTTTAACCAAAATCAATTACACTGGGCGTCAAAAATAAGTAGTACACTTTTCAAATTGCAATTACTCCTAAACTATAGTAGTTACACTTATGAAATAAAAAGCAGTTTATAGTAAACTTAACGAAGTTTATTAAAGTTATATTTTATTTGGCATGAATAAAGTTTCAAACTTAAAATTAAGATAAATACTAAAAAGTATCAATTTTTAACGATATGTCAACCACTTAATTTTCACGTTTTGGAACTTTTTCACAATTTAATAACTTGTGTTGCCGCCTCGGGCTCTAATTACAGCTTGGATCCGGTTTGGCATGCTGAACACTAAGTTTCGGAGGCGGTGTTGGGGAATATTTTCCCATTCTTCTATCAGCGCATGTTTTAGAGCCCTGAGTGTGGCAGGAGGTGGACTGCGCCTTCTGACTAGCCTCCCAAGCTCATCCCAGGCGTGTTCAATCGGGTTGAGATCTGGGCTTCTCGATGGCCAAGCCATCAAGTTGATGCCAACCTCCTGAATGTACTCTTGTACGTGGTGAGCAGTGTGTGGCCGGGCGTTATCATGCATTAGGATGGCTCCATCACCCATATTTATTAAATATGGCCCTGCATACTCGTTGAGGATCTCCGAGGCATATCTTTCACCAGTCAAAGTCCCATTTTTTATTACCACAAGCTCTGTGCGACTCTCTGAAGAGATACCAGCCCATACGTGTACAGAGCCCCCGCCATATTGGACTCTTTCCGAGATACAAGCTTGAATGTATCGCTCACCGGGTCGTCTGTAGACTCTCCGCCGTCCATCTGAAGTGTATAAAGAGAATCGAGACTCATCTGTGAATAAAACTCTAGCCCATTCTTCTTCGCCCCATTGTACGTGTTGACGGGCGTAGCGTAGTCTTGCTACGCGATGCTCTGTCTCAAGTTTGGGGCCATTTGCTGGTCTTAGAGGCTTCAGGTTAGCTTCAGCAAGTCTTCTTCTCACTGTACTCTCACTGATGTAGTCTGTTCGGGTCCGAAGAAGCTGTTGCTGAACCTCAACTGCATTAAGGTGTCGATTTCTTAACACAGTGGAAACAATAAAGCGATCTTCTCGGGTACTTGTGCACCTGGGTCTGCCATTACCTCGTCTCCTTAGATGGTTTCCAGTCTCTTCGTACCTTTGCTTTACTCGCTGAACCGTTCTTAAAGTTACACCCACCCTCCTTGCAGTACGACGCATACTGATGCCCACTTCGAGAAAAGCTAAGATTCTTGCACATTCTTCTGGTGAAAGAGGCATGATTAGTCAAATTTACTCTCTGAAGATACCTATGCTTTTCAATTACAATTGCTTTATCAGCAGCGAATGTGTCAAACACAAAAATCCTAAGTAAGACAACACCTTTCAACAGTTTAAAAAAAGTGTTTTTATTTATTCGTTTTTTTTAAAGTCAAGCATTATAAGTTCTTATAATGCATGAAGTTTTTATTGAATAAGATTAAATTTTCTTTTTAACCTTTTTTGTTTCAAAGGTCTAAGTTTTATAGTTTGGGAGAAATCGCAATTTTAAAACTGTACTACTTATTTTTGACGCCCAGTGTATATTGATATGATCATGATTTCTACACATTATAAAGACTTTTATGATTATAAAATCATGTTTGTGCTAGGTTTGAACTTTAAAAAACTGTAAAAGCTTCACTTTTTATTACATATTATTGATTACTCTACCCAAGTAATTATTTTGCATTTACTGTTTCTAATAACATCGGATTTTTAAAATCTCTATTTCAAAAATCCGATGTTAAAATTCGATGTCGAATAGAAATCTCATTTTTTAAGAGAAAAATTAATTGAAATGTCCATTACTGTTTAGTATTGACGTGCAAAATACGGTAAATATATCAATGAAAATTGCTGGAAAGATTTTCTCAGTCTGAAGTGTTTACAGAAATCAATTTGATCTTGACATTTAGAAAATGATATTTATTTCATTTACTTGTGAGCTTTAAATCAAAAGGTGCAGGTGTACTTATTACATTCCACTATTTGTTTGTTTTTTTTTTTTAATTTAGCTTTCATTGGCATTTGAACCAATATTTTTTATGGCTTCTTGGTAGTTAACTTTAATTTTTGTTACTACATAATCATGTGACATAAATACAGGGTTTAATGGTTATTGGATTTTTTTATTATGTGAAGGGTTAACTCTTGAACTCAATATTGACCAAGGTCATAGATAAGGTCGATAATAGTGCGAGTTAGACCAGAAAATGTCTATTGTTTGTAAGACACTGGTACTCCTACATACAGACGGAATACAGCAAGCAGGTTGGCGCGGTCGCGGAGGTCGCAAATCAGACGGCCCACTCTCGACTACTTATAGGGTGTCATTAGATTAATATCCATTTAAAAAAATATAAATCCATGAACTTATTGACTTCGGAAGTAATAAACTTATCCAAATAGAGAGGTATAACTTAACATTTTCTATTTCATACAAACGTTTCCTGAATGGAACTCATACCAGCGTCAATTGACAAGAAATGAATTTCTAATTTAGATGCAGGGTGACTATTAACTATATAAAACTTGATTACATCGAACAGTTGAAGTCATTTTCTTATTACGTGGTGTAAAACCGAAAGTATCCAACCCGTAGCCTATTTACCTGCACATACCGAACTCATGATCATAAATCATGTCACGCAGACATCTACAAAAATATCCACGTAACAGTTTACACAAATGCAGGTCACCCGAATTGCATGGTGCCATGTGAGCTCTACATTTGCATACACATCGATTCTAATTGCATCCTCCAATGCGGCCAAATATCGGTCCCTGTTTGTTTATGCATGCTCGCACTGCATATGCACATGTCGGCACCAAAATAATGATTATATAGGTCATTACCGCGACCTGGGATCGCGGAATAAGATAATGTAAAGCAGGAATTTTTTATGAGCTTTTTTATGCTTAGTTCAGGTTGGGTCAGGATATGAAATTGTGTCATAACAATGGGAGGTAGTAGGATTAGGTTTTTATTTTTTTATACAATTTTCCACTTTATTGTTGAAAGGTTTTATTTATCTATTTTCTTATTAGTCTCTCCATGACCAGAGCAGCTGTAATATTTTCTGAAACATAGTGCATCGGTGGGAATGGGTAATTAAACTGGTATTTAACCCGTACTTTGGCAGACTTAAGAAACAAGGGTGTTCTCAATCGCAAGAATTTTCATAAGAAAATAATAATTGGGTAGATTTGGTATGTTATGTTTATCGGGCGCTTTCCGCACTTAGCCTCTCGATTGGGCCATTGTACGTTATATTGTTTGGGCTAGCTATTCCAGCCAGCCAATGTCCTCCAAGAAGCATGCAAGATTTCTCACGTTCCTGCTTGCCTCGGATAGGGATCCCGGGATAAGCAGGATCTGTGCTCGTTGTGCTTCCACGCTATGGCATTCTATCGTAACATGCGCTGGAGTCTCTTCTGTCTTCATGCAGCGTTATTTAAGTATATTTATCTATATTTATACTTACTTTAACCATAATAATATTTTCTTTCAGTTGACACATTTGTTTGTCAATATTCTTACATAAACCTTCATTTGTTTAAAAGGATTGGACGGTCTATTACTTTGGGTGATTTTAAATTAGTCAGCCAAAATTAAGGATGTAAATCAGCCCACGAAACTAAACAAATATCTGCAAGGAACATATGGGTCGAAATATGAAAAAATAAATTCACCTGTCCATTCAACCCTTTTTAAAGTCACCGCATATAATGAGATAATTGCTTACATCGTTCCTGTGCACATGAGCGTGTAAAGACCTTCAATAGTGACGTAGTTATTTTGTGTATGGTATGTGTGTGTGTCTGTGTGACTGGCGGGATGCGTGCTCCCGAGACGTAAACTTCCTCGGGTTAACGAGGCTGAAGCGACCAACCGAATATTGTACAGGACCTTGTTTACAGTCACACTTGTTATTGTCGGCGCGGCGCAGTTTAAAAAAATATATTTCTTAAATTTTTAAATTTAGATTTTAAAAATAAAAGCTCGAATGAGTCACTCACTGACCCATACTCACTGTCCACATCATGTAGGCGTCAGCAACGTACATGACCAATAAAAATCAGGAACACTTTCAGAGGTTGGACTCATCATTGGTAAAATATGGGCTACACGCCCGAACGGCCTCCCTACTCCCCTCACAGCCGTCCCATGCCTCGCATCACAAGAAACAATTGTAAGCGTTGTTCTGTCCAAAGGAAACTTTCTTAGGACACGACTACTCTCCTCAATTGTCAAGCAACGAATGTCCCCATCAGCAAAACTTCCCTTCCTTTACTGTACAACGGCTAACTCGCTTCTGCCTCGAAGAGGGGTGAACGTCTCCTTTTATAGGCGCTCCGCCCGGTGGGGCGAGCGCGCAGGTGTTGATGACTCAGTGAGCTAGCAACGCACAAAAGTGGCGTGATCGAGTCAGACCACGCACTGCGCCAACAAATAATCCAATAAAACGAACACAAAATAGCATACTGCTTACATTCGGCCATACTGACTCACAGATCGCGTCCTCGCGGTATGTCTATGTTGAGTTTAAACAAAAATATGGCTGAAAACAATACTTTTGGACTTTATGGCAATACTTGTCCAAATGGGTCATTATATTTTTTTTTACAGATTTATTTATTTGTTCATTGTCAATACCGTGCAACATTTACCAAAGAGTACAGTACTTACTAGGTTTACTTCCCTTAATACAATTCTGACTTCTCTTAATATAATACTGATTTCCCATTGTATACCAACTTCAAACACTGTAACATCAATATCTCATACTCAAATACCAAATCTAAACTATAATATTAACTTTTACTACATTTGTAGTTTCCCACTCTGCAATAGCAAATCCAATGTTACCATACTAAGTTATACTTGTAGTTTCTCACTCTGCAATAGCAAATCCAATGTTACCATAATTACTTTTACTATACTTGTAGTTTCTCACTCTGCAATAGCAAATCCAATGTTACCATACTAACTTTTAATATACTTGTAGTTTCTCACTCTGCAATAGCAAATCCAATGTTACCATACTAACATCACTCATACTAACTTCACTTGAAAGTCCTATTTTTTTTTTTCGTCCTATCGCCGGCTTTCTCCTGTTACCCAAGGTGGCCATGGCGTGCTCTTCGAAGACAATGCCGCACTTAGGCTTCATTGCTCACGTCCAGACTCACCGTTACTTTCCAGCCCCTGACTTTGGCTACAGAATCATTTTTGTGCTCGGTCCATGACCCTGACCGTTACCAGCACTAAACTCGCCTGCCCGGTCCATAACATTGACCGTAACCTGCAGAATCATTTTTGTGCTCGGTCCATGACTTTCACCTTGACCAGCACTAAACTCGCCTGTCCGGTCCATGACATTGACCGTTCTATCTATCTATGGAGGGGACGCCCGTCAGGCACAGGCGGGTGATCAGTCCACTTATTTGGGACCATTTCACCCAATTCCCCACAACAGCGCGTGAGTTTTACCTCTGCACTGACAGTTCCACCTCTTTGAACCTACCCGAAGCTTTAGCAAACCCGATTATATCCTTTATGTTAAGCTCTTGTATTTGTTCTTCTTTTACCTCATCCATGCCTTTTGTCTCCCATCTTACCAGCGCGTACATTGGACACTCAGTCAGGAAATGGAGACTTGTTTCCTTCTTGTCACATTCTGGGCATGTGGGATCACTTTTTAGGCCCATTATTGCTAGGTGTCGGTTCAAGGGACAGTGTCCCGTGAGCAGACCCACTACAATCCTGATGTCCTTTCTATTTAGCTTTAGAAGTTGCTTGGACTTTCTTTTTTCATATGTCTTTAGGAAGATGTTTGTTGTGCTTCCATCTTAAATTGGCTTCTTCTGTTATCTTGCTTATTATTCCTTTACAGATTTTACTTGATATAGGTAACCTGGGTTCCAGGCCAATAAATGTCTCATCGGCCCCTTTCTTTGCTAGCTCGTCTGCAATCTTATTACCTATATGTTTTTCGTGCCCCGGCACCCAGGCAATGGTAACTTTAGTCTTTTTGGCTAAGGCTTACATTCCTTACATTCTGTTACTAGGGCCGAGTTAGTTTCGGCTCTGTTTAGTGCCTTCAAAGCAGCCTGGCTATCACTATATATTATGATGTTCTCTTTGTTTTCAGTGATCATGCTGTCTATGATTCTGACTCCCTCTGTAATAGCAAGCACCTCAGCCTGGAAAACGCTAGCGCATCTTCCCAGGTGCATGGTAACTTGGCCGTCTATCTGGTTCATGATGTGTATTCCCAGTCCTGATAGTTTTGTTGTTTCTTTCCTGGAGCCGTCAGTGTAACACACTATCTTTGGATCTTGTATGTCCAAGCTCCAGCTTTCTCTAGCTCCTATATGGATCCTGTATTTTTTTGTCAAAGATTACTTTTTTCCTGATGAGGTCATTATTAGAAAGTATCATTGACAACTTCTCTCCATACTTTCCATCTAATATGGTGTGTCCTTTATCCATGAAGTTCCCTTTCTATTTCATCCTATACCATTGCTCCATAGCTCTCTTTTTAACTTCCAAGTCCAGAGGATGCAATCCCAATAATACATGTAAGGCAGCTGATGGAGTGGTTCTCATCGCTCCTGTGATCATTAGGGTTGCAAGTCTTTGTACTTTTGCTAGTTCATTCCTGTTTGCTTGTATGGTGGTTTTATGCCACCAGACAATTGCTCCGTATGTTACTCTTGGAATTATGATTGCTTTGTATATCCACATCATGACATGCGGCTTGGTACCCCAGGTTTTACTTACAGCTCTTTTGCATTGCATGAGTGTGATTTTTGCTTTATCGCATTGTTCTTTTATGTATGTGTTGAATTTAAGAGAGTTATCAATTGGTACCTGCAGAATCATTTTTGTGCTCGGTCCATGACTTTGACCGTGACCAGCACTAAACTCGCCTGCCCGGTCCATGACATTGACCGTTACCTGCAGAATCATTTTTGTGCTCGGTCCATGACTTTGACCGTGACCAGCACTAAACTCGCCTGCCCGGTCCATGACATTGACCGTTACCTGCAGAATCATTTTTGTGCTCGGTCCATGACTTTGACCGTGACCAGCACTAAACTCGCCTGCCCGGTCCATGACATTGACCGTTACCTGCAGAATCATTTTTGTGCTCGGTCCATGACTTTGACCGTTACCAGCACTAAACTCGCCTGCCCGGTCCATGACATTGACCGTTACCTGCAGGTTTGTGTAACTTTCACGGCTGTTGCGTAGATCTTCAGAAGGCCAAACCCTTGAAATTGTCCTTGACCTCGCTATTGACCTCTGCATCTGACATCATCCACGCTTCTGGGGTCTTGGGCCGCGCCGCCGTCTCTCTAACCCTGCTGCCACCGGTGGGGCAGCCAAACGTCTGCTCGACGCTTCATCATTTTGCTGCATGTTCTCTGAAACTCACAAAAAAACAAAACGCAAACATCCATTCTTTCTGCTAATATAATTACAGTTACGTTACGAATGTATTCAATCTAGAACAAACTGTAGTGTAGGTAGGGTAGGTATTAAATATAACTAGAATATTAAATAATATCTTCAAATAATATCAGGTAACATTTCAAGATCGGTTCTATAAAATGAGTCCACGTGTCTTCTTATATGGAAAGGAATATATCAAATTAATTCAGTAATATCATATTATATTCACAGAAGCCATAATTAGTATTTAAGCTCCCCTAAATTTAAATAAACAGTAGTAGTTTCTACTCGCCTTGCTAACAACATCACAAAACAAACAAAATTCAAACTAGAAAACTATAATGAAAATGTATAAGGCATTTATAAAAGTGGTCATATCTTCAAAACGGCTACTCCTAGCGCAAAAATAACAAATTTTCGGGCCCCCTTTAAGAAACCCCTACACACAGTTCGAGTAATCCGGTGCCACCATATTTTATTCCCTCGGTAACAGTTTTGTTCTCGATCATAGATTGAATGTAGGTAGAGAGAAAATTTCAAAGCACTCATAATTATTGTTCAAAAATATACGTTTACGTATGTACAGGTACCGAGTTGGTATTTTAAGATATCGATTACGTCATTCTATGTAAAAGAAGGACTATTCTACGAATTGTACATAACAGTTGTAAAAATAGCTCTGCCAAAATGTAGAATTATAAAAATTACTAAAAACAGTTACCTTCATAGTGATTCCCTTTTATAATTGGTCGCTTTTTGCAGTTGTGTCGAATTAATCATGAAATATCTACATCAAAAGGAAACAAAATGATTAGGGCGTGTTACTTACGCGCTTATGCGTTGTTCAATCCCGCTTCTGAGATGTAGGCGTCAGCAACGTACATGACCAATAAAAATCAGGAACACTTTCAGAGGTTGGACTCATCATTGGTAAAATATGGGCTACACGCCCGAACGGCCTCCCTACTCCCCTCACAGCCGTCCCATGCCTCGCATCACAAGAAACAATTGTAAGCGTTGTTCTGTCCAAAGGAAACTTTCTTAGGACACGACTACTCTCCTCAATTGTCAAGCAACGAATGTCCCCATCAGCAAAACTTCCCTTCCTTTACTGTACAACGGCTAACTCGCTTCTGCCTCGAAGAGGGGTGAACGTCTCCTTTTATAGGCGCTCCGCCCGGTGGGGCGAGCGCGCAGGTGTTGATGACTCAGTGAGCTAGCAACGCACAAAAGTGGCGTGATCGAGTCAGACCACGCACTGCGCCAACAAATAATCCAATAAAACGAACACAAAATAGCATACTGCTTACAATCATAAGAGTCTTTTTGTATACATATAAGGCCAGGGCCTTGATTCTGTAACTTCAGTTGAGTGTCGATGGAATAGTCACCATTTCATCTGTTCAGGTAGCGAAATTGAGAACTATCCAAAACATACATCTAATAACGGCTGCTGGTCAGGGTGGTTGTCAGCAAGTATATGAGCATTGTTCTTAATTTCGCCACCTAAACAGACAAAATGGCTTCCATTCCATCGACACACAACTTAAGTTACAGAATCGGGTCAGGGCCCTAATTTCCACGGAAATGAAAACCAAGGCGTTCTCTTGGAAAATATATAAAACATTTATAGTCTTTCCCCCCGAGATATCACGGCCTTTTATTTATTATGATATCTGACAGATACCGGCTTAAAAATGATTCTACTTTAGACAGTCGTATCGATATCAAATATACTCTTTTATAGAATGTCACAACATAAACAACACATGTTAACCTCTGTATTATCATTGTACTATAAAGAATAAATACATACATACAAATATCTGCACAAGAAAAAGTATGCTTTTATTTGTATTGTTATTTCTATTTTACCTAAGCGCACATATATCTTACAAAAAGCTGTGTCATGTAATGGTTACCCGCGGAAGGAAACTTTCACGTTTACGCTCGTGTTACAATTTGCAAAGATAACTCAGGACTCAGGGATTCTGTACTAACTTCTTGTGACACGGGTCTGTTTCATTGGCATTTCTATCTGTTTTGGTAAGCCGCTTCTTTCGATAGGCTTCGCATATTGAGCGATTTTAAATTAGCTAGCAAATCGTGAATTTTTTTTGCTATAATTTATAAAGTATTTAACAAACTTTTTTTAAAAACACAAGGATAATAATAATAAGATGAAAACACTGAAATACATGCCTACAAAATTCTATGCAAAATTTTTTTAAAGAAATCCCCGAACAAAAATATCTCCAAAAATGTACGAAAATATAAATTTCTAAAACAAATTACTTGCATTTTTGAATAGTAAATTTGCTATATAAACATTGGCAGAGATAACGGTTCATTCGAATTAGTAGCTCCGTGTGGGAACATTATTAGTCCAAGATTTAACGACAGTTTTATAGGCGACTGGAGCCAATCTGCCTTGGTTTGTTTAACTACGACAAGAAAGCTTACCCCCCCTAAGACATCCTCTTTCTTTGAAGAAGCGGGAGGCGAGGTAGTCCTAGTAAAGTTGGAGATGCAGCGGAAAAGTGGGATCGTAAATATCAAGGACATACCCGCGCTGGTGGAAATCCAATTAGATACAACTTATAGAATAATGTGTCTACGTGATGCTTTTGCCTATCAATTCCATAGAACGTAAACAGTCACAACCACAAGCAATTCATATTGAGTAACCAGTTATATAAGTTTAAATAGCTGCTCTAATAACTACCCTTTACGATGATTAATTCAACTGTTGAATTAAACAACCAATTCATAATGGGTCTAACTGGGTATTTATTTACTTACTACTATAAAAATATTGAGGAAAAGTTATAAGCTTTAAAACGAACAAACGGAATAAGTACATATTTACCTAATTCCTTCAAGGGTCAGTAGGGTAACGCAAAGTCACAACAAAACTTGTCTATATTTTTGTTAGGTCTTTTCCATAAGCTGATTAAGGCCCGCCCGCAGACGAGGCTCACAATCTCAACAGGATTATTCAGGATTTGTGAAGTCATCTGATTTCGTTAAATTACCCCGGCTGACGACGCTTTAAAGTAGTAACGAAAATAAATGCTAGTAAAATGTGAAAACAATGCGGTCAAATGTCAAAAAAGTGTCGAAATAAAAAACGTCAAAGAGCTAGCAAGCCTTTGCCTTTGCGCACAAAATAAAAGTGATGTTTTACCGTCATCGGCCGTGCTAGCTATTTTGGGCCTCGATTCTGTAACTTATGTTGTGTGTCGATGGAATGGTTGCCATTTTATCCGTTCAGGTGGCGAAATTGAGAACTATCCAAATTTCGTACATCTAATGACGGCTGCTTTGACTAGTGGCGTCACCGCCAAATAAATTTTCAGTTACTAGGTAGTTTGAAACTTTACGTTCGGTTGGCGGTGGCGCTGCTGGTCGGGGTGGTTGTCAGAAAACTAAATAGTTCTCAATTTCGCCACCTGAACAAATAAAATGGCCTCCATTCCATCGACACACAACTTAAGTAACAGAATCAGGGCCCTGTAGTATTAAAATCTTGACAAAAATCGGCTGCTCAATATTGTAAGTGCTGCATGTAGCTACTGTCTACTAGACAAGCTAAAAAGAAAAAGCCTACAATATATTGCACTTTTTGTGCAATACGTTAACTTATAACATTATTCTTATGACATCTTTGATAAGATAAGAAAACGAGCTATTAAATATTTTCGTCATTATGCCCGCTTTATATATATTTTCTGAATGGCCTGTATATTTTCCAAATGAGATCGTTCCTCGTGGAATTAAAGGCATTGGCAGAGATGTTTGTTCTCGGGTCATGGATGTTCGTGTCTGTTTTTGTGTATGTTCCAGGGGACCCACGAAATAAGGGAAAACTTTAATGTTGGGCGTTTAAGTGTATAGCGTTTATAATTTTTATTATTTTATAAAAATATGACCCATCATCTTTACTACATCAAGTGCATACGTATAATAAATACAAAATCACTTTTTGTATTTCAGTTCCTAAAAGAAAATGGTCACTTAATAGTTAATCATCAATATCAGTTGCGTTTTATAGCATTTTAAAATTACTCTTTGTAAATTTGTCCATCATCTAAGGCCATGTAAGTAGGTATAGCGACTACCTATGTATTTACATAAGTAGTGCCTTGGAAACATGTGCGTAAACCCACACATTCAAGTAATCAGAGAATAATATAAAGTCTGTTGAGTGGTTCTTTAGTATGTGACAAAATTGGCATTTATACACAACAAAAAAAAAATGCAGAATAAATTTAACGAATCGACATTGAATTGTTGTGTGGTATTACCTTCCTCTGACACAGTATAGTGTTTTCTCTAACATGCAAATTTGCGAATGTACCTATTGCTTCGAAATGGGTGGAAGTATATCACGTAATATTTCATATCGTTTGCGACGGTTTATCCGAGAAACAACACGGAGAAAAGAACATTGATACAAATAATGGCTGCGTCGGTAGGCGTTGAGATTTATCAGCAGCAAGCTAGTTTTCTTGTCGGTTTTTCCTTCGTATTATACCGTAATAGCCTCGTTTCGTGCACAACCCGTAAAGTTAGAAGGATTTTGAAGTATAACAAGGTTAAGCAGATTAGTCAACAGATTTATGGTGTGAATTGATGTAATTTCCTTCCGAGGGAGTACTGAGGCGTTTTAGAAGGAAACAGATGGGGCTCGGAAAGGTTAATGCAAGTCATGGCGGGTGGTTCTTCCTGGTATGACTAAACATAATCCCTGTTCACGGGACAATGTCTAAAGGAGGCGCTGACCTATTCTCTGTGAGTTATTTGAACTACATTATTCTGTATAAAGTGTTGAACGTGACTCCGAGCGCTAAGGGTGAAAATAAAGCAACAGGCAAGTGTCCTTTACGCGATTTTTACAGAAGCTTATTTGAATTTTTCTCAGTACTGTAAAGGTAAACATGAAAGTTAAGTAGAACAAAGCTTTTCGGGCCAAAAGATTCAAGTGATTTAAGTACCTTTAAGTATTCCGATTGTTAGAAATAATGTAAATTTTTGGAGAAAGTTTTTAGGTATGTATATCTTCTCAAAGTATGAAAGTTAAACGTGGGTTAATACCTACAGTTCTTTTACTAAGAACCCGCTTAGTACTGAAACCTAGATAAATACGTTCCTAGTCCAATTCTCTTGTCAAAGAAAACTCCAACAGAAAATATATAACTGGAACACAAATACTAATTTTAACTTCTGTTATCTTAGTAAGAAATGTTTTGCAGCCTCATTCGCGTTCGAAACAATTTGTTACTGACAAAAAAAGGCCAAAGAACTACAACAAATGTACGTTTGCTTGCATTGTGGTATTACACCTCCCACTAATGAGGAAAAACTTGTAAATGAGATACAGCCTTCGGATTCGAGGGTTCTGTATTATTTATTTGAGTTAAGAAGTAAAACATACTCAATATTCAATCATTTATTTGCATTTCCATATTGTGTACAAGGTCTTACTAATATAATACAACTTTCAAATATGAAACCCTGGTGAGGGAACAGCAAATACTTTTCAAATTTTAATACAATTTGACTTAAACATATCAAACTTCTTTATTACTAAAATAAACTGAATGGGATAGGTATTTGGCTGTTATTTAATCACTTGTATAAATTTCACTGTAGGAATTTATCAATCATGTATTCATCAATAGTGTAGTAGCATTTTTTATTTAATTAATTTAACATAAAGAAATAATGGCGAAAATTCAAGAAAGAAAATACCTGGAGAAGTCTTGTTAAGAAAAAAAATGTAATTAATTAGGTACACTGAATTCAAGTGTTTTTTTTTCTGAAACCTTGCTCTATTTTGGCGGAAATAATGAATCAAATTAACGTTTTAGGTATTAAAAGTCGCATGTATATAATTTTAGTTAACATAATAACATCGAAATTACTATAAGTTATAAATTACTATTAAAAAAATAAATTTATGTATCGAAGCTTTCTTTAGTGAGTTATACCAGCGGTGAGTTTACTAAACTGCACGTATTTTACTCTTTTAAATCAAAATAATAAACCTACTTCCAAATTTAATGATGTTTTTATGAAAAATTTCAAACTGTGAATTTAGGGAACTCTAAAAACTCGTTGTTTGTTTTATATTCCATTTATTTGGAATATTCACTGTGTTTTGTTTCTGTTGTGAGCTTTAATTTTAATGTTAGCATCGTTACTGTGAAAGAGGGTCACACGAAGAGAAATGGGCCGTTTACTATATTACCCACGTAATAAAAAGTTCATGAAAATTGCATTCCCGCGCAAGTGTGGTAAAAAGTAATTTTATGTATTACTGTAGTTAAAGAGCCTATGCTTTTTTACCTTAACGTCTAGAGTTTCTAGATGTGTGATTAACGGATGTGTAATTTTACACACCAAACCAATAAGCTTATTATGGAAAAATACACGAGAAAGTTTGGTAAACAAAACAATATGTTTCCGGTCATACCTTATCCTAATAAAAAAAATGTGTCATTTATCTTAGTGCTTTGCAAGTACTTTTAAAAAGCTAGGTAGGTCTTGAAAGAATTGTTAAAGAAGAATTAAATTATTTAAAACAAAGCTTATAATAATACTACATTTCTTAAAAGAATACACTTATTAAACCTATATACAAAAAGCCTTAGAGGCAAAATATACAGCAACTAGGAGCAACAAATGAAAATTAAACATGTAAATGCTGAATCTGGATAGTGGCATTGAAACTAATGTTATGGGGGATTTTTAGCACTTTTTATTTTTAAAGTATCCTGAGGCTGTCATGGGCATAATTAGCCGCCGCAAGCCTTGCCAAAATCGAGATTAAATAACATTATGACATCAAATTGTTCGAAGATTTTAGAAGACCACTCTAGTTACTAGAAAGCTTTATAATTCAAAATGTTGCGTACTTAACCAAAAAACCATTTGAGAGGTTTCAATATCAAAAACATGGTCCACCATAATGAAGTGGCTTTCAGGTTAATTATCAAATATCGATGCTAATGAGCAAATGAGCAAACTGTGCCCCAACAAGGCCCTAACCAAGAGCCACACCACCATGGTCCCTGATAATGACTTTCTATTGTCCAGGGCCATTATTCCTGCTTGAGTTATTGTAGTCTAAGCGATAAAAGGAGGCCATTATTTAAACACCGGTGAATGCTGTCTAACGGACCTTTGTAAACAATATTTTAACGTTTGAGATATAGAACGTAGCGACTTGAAAAAACTCCTCGGAGTTTCTTGCCTATTCTTCTCGGGGAAGAATAGGCGTAGAGGATGTAATTCAATACTTTGACTTATTTCAAGTAACAACCTAAAGCTCTTTTGACTTGACTTTTTTGAAATTTATAATGAGAAGGTTGACCTTTGACCTCAATATTGACCAAGGTCATAGATGAGGTCGACGATGGAGCAACTTTGATTGTAAATAATATTTGCAAAATCTTTTTATTGTGAAATCGTCGAAGAGGGAAGAGTTATCTTCAAAAACAGCGCTATTTTCATAGATTTTTGTATACTTATGATGGATATTGTGTTACTGCTACGATACTCCGATATTGAGTAGTATTCTACGTTTTCGGAAGCTATACAATACAAATCTCTGACAGTATTGTAAGTCAATCGATAATAGCCAGAGTCTGTAGTTGATGGTGCCCTTAGAAGCATTAATACTCCGTTCTATATATAGATTCTATGTAAGTAACAAACCATTTGCAAACAAATTAAGTAAACAATGCTAAACGATATAACTAAATAAACGATATAACTAAGTGGCTTGGAGTGAAAAAAATACTGACTTTTTGTAGACGATTAGAATTAAAATTCAAAAATATATATACTTCAGCAAAAATTAAATGTTGCTAAAAATACGTCAATACGAGTAATATATGTTTTATTTAATGCTATATGTCTGTTCACAAACTTAATAATGTGTAAATACGCCTTAGAAGAAAGCTCAAATTCAAAGTAAACCCCAACTTTGATTTCATTGAGCCTTTTTTCCCTCAAGGATCTTATGTCCCTTTATCTTCAATCACAAGCAGTCCAAAGCTCATCCATCAAAGGCTGGTCAGTTGCCTTTTGCACGAAAGGCGTAACAAACGTGAACTAAACCTTAGAGCTTCATAAAAAATATTCGATATAATATGCCAGAGTATCAACAAAAAAGCGCTTGACTAAACTTTGATGTGATGTCGAAATCAAGACACAACAAACATAGGCACTCAACTAAAACTAGTAAATAAAGATCACAATAAATTCATATTTGTAAAGAAATCTATACTAATATTATAAAGAGGAAAGATTTGATTGTTTGTTTGCATTGAATAGGCTCCGAAACTACTGGACCGATTTGAAAAATTCTCTCACCACTAGAAAGCTACATTATATTCGATGGACATAGGCTACATAATTTTCCCGAATTTCCACGGGAACGAAGTCCCGGGCGGAATGCTAGTAATAAATATTTTAAAACGCGCGGCTCTCAATTGCCTCTAAACTTTATATGAAGTTTATGAATAAAAGGGTTAATTTCGATAAGACACAAGTAAATACTTAAAAAAACAACTCCGATATTCTGCTTTAACTATTTTAAGTGACGTTACCCCTGAAAATAAAACCGTAGAAATAGATATAATAAAAGTTAAGCCAAAAGCTCAAAGTTTTTTGAAGAAAT
Organism: Aproaerema taeniolella; assembly: GCA_949987775.1. Lineage (NCBI taxonomy): Eukaryota > Metazoa > Arthropoda > Insecta > Lepidoptera > Gelechiidae > Aproaerema > Aproaerema taeniolella. The sequence continues at coordinate 6,409,007 of OX465255.1, forward strand.
TTTTAGGTTACACGTAAAATACGAAAACAAAAGAAGACACTTCCAGCTTTAAAGTTCTAAGTTATTGAGTTACTGTGCCCCGCTCGAACATGGGGGATTTTTAGCAATATTTCAATGACACGAGACGGTGTGAACGTGCCCTTAGGGAAGCACGTCTTGAAGCAAACAAAATCGATCAACTAAGCTGTATTCACAATGAGATTTGGGGCTGTTGAACACTGTGAATGGAAATCGGTAAACAAAGACAACTCAAATGCCTAGAAAGATTTCTGTTGTATCATTTAAAAACTAAGGGAAAATAATATAGCGACTATCTGCTTCGAACTGAGATTCGAACCTACTATCTCTAAACCGAACCGATAGTCAATAAAGTAACCTACATAGTTAACATTCAGTTAGTATAGCTACTTCCTTGCAACTGCTATAATATGTAACTGCCTTGCTCAAAGTTTACAAGGACGTACAATATCTATTAAGATTTGGAATACTTCCCGTTTACACCATGCCATATAACCATTGAAGATAGGGGACCGAAGCTGTAACGCCTTACGACGTGTTATATTAACTTGGCAACATTTCAAGCACGTCATTTGTTATGCGGAACAATTGATAACATAACATAAATTGTACTCCTTACATGGGATGTAAAGGATTTTTATGCTTTAGGGAATATAGAGGCTGTACTTACGCAGGTAACATGATATGGCTTTGCTTACGACACCTTTTATTTTTGTTGAAATACATATTTGATTTCGCGAGGGCACTGTATGTATTGTCATTTTGACACTTTTTTGACTTATGACCGTGGCGCATTTCACGTTGTTTTGATAAGTAAAAATCGTTTTGCTTTTCCAACTCGATTAAAAGTTGCTAATTGCCTTTATTTCTTCCTTCTTCTTAACGTTTTGTTCAGTCTCTTATTCGGGGTACTCTAATAATAGCGTTGGTACTTAGAAATAGTTGTATGGTATGCAAAATCGAGTTGTGATTTTTAACATCGTCCGAGTTATAAACAAGACAATCTGATCTGCAGCTCAAGCATAATGCGCGACAATCTCGCGCGGCACGCCACTCGGCTGACAGTGAGACTTCACTTTGATTGCGCGAGCGCGAGGGCCCCGCGCATAAGGCTTGCTCGCCCTCTGGCGTTGTCAATGTTGACATTTTGACATAGGACTGTAACGCATTCCGCGCGCGAGCACATCGTGCTCGAACTGCTGATAAAATGACTTCACATTAAACTAAATAATTTCCCATTTCAGAGTGCTATATTCATTTGTGTAACGCTTTGCTGTGACTTACAAAACGTACTTAAGGCCTGTTTTTATTCGGTCGAATATACACAGTGGATTTTAATGTTAATTGCTACGGTAGTAATTGCCTTAATATTGATGTAACACTATTCGAGGTCTCGCTAAACTGTCGACCGCTGTTGTAGGAAGTTTTAATACCAAGTAAGAGATCATCTACCATCTTGATAACTTAAAAAATACCTAATTAGTTACTAATCTACTACCCTCTGTGACGATACTTGAGCTTTTTCTTTCTTACATAGATTCACACACATCAGCTTACGCCTTTATCCCATTAGGGTAGGCAAAGACCACAGATTGCCACTTGCTACGATCCAAACACACGTCTTTCGCTTCCTCTACATTCATAATTCGCTTCATACATGGTATTTGGATTCGGGTACTTCTAATACGGCCTTTTCTTAGTACATCACCAACTTGGTCTAAGTACGTTCGCCTAGGGCACCCTCTTCCGACCCTTCCAACTACATTCGCATTGTACTACATTCCTTTTTTTAAGAAAAAAATAATTATCTTAATCTTTACGGGTGTTCTATCACTCGGCGACAGATTTTCCATTAAGTAAGATTCAATTTTTTGTAGGTTATCTACTCGTCGATCGTAAATCTGAACTCGAGGACCCTCACAATCGAGGGGGTATTAATGGCTGACAACACCGCTTGAGAATGAAATCGATCACTCGATTCGACTTACGTATCGATAAAAAGTCTGTCGAGTACCCGGAGTTTCGAGATGAATGATTCTAATATTTTTTTGAATTGGTGTAATTTATTTATTTTTTCAAACATACCTAATGAAAATAAGAACAACCGGTAATTTGTTATGTGCGTCGGCTGAATACTTTTTGATCTAGCAACCAACATAACTCAAAAAACTTTTCTGCCTGAAAACGTAATAATAATAAAATTTTAAAAAAACGTTTGGTACAATCCCAACACATCAAGTTACCACAAAGATTACAAAAATGAGGTAACCTTGACGGCAATTCTGCTAATCATTGACCTTTAAATGGCAGTGGAATGACAATGGTGACTAATTAATCCATTAGGGTGGCGGAATTGAGAAGTAACGAAATTTCAGACAATTTATGACGGTTGCTTTAGTCTTGCCTTGCCTTGGCGCTACTACTCAAGGCAGCGTCATCAAATATATTGTTAGTCGCCACCTGAACAAATAAAATGGTCACTATCGTCACCTTTTTCCACTCATTAAGTGCCCTATTGATACCCACTGATGTTTCCTACTGGTAAAACCACGATATATATACCACTATTATATCCGTAATCCTACTGGACTAGGGCGATTAATATAGTGTTCATAAATGGCTGAATTTCATTGAAAAGCCATTGATTATTTCAGAATTGCCGTACGCATTCACATCCTAGCTAATAGTATTGATCGAATAAGTTTATCACTAGAGGATGCCCAGTACTTCGTTCCCGTGGGAATTTTATAAAATCCTTCCTTATTCCTTGCCTACCTTATTAAAAAAATCCTTTGTGCCAAATTTCAGCTTTATGGGTCTAAGGGTTTGGGCTGGGCGTTAATGAGTCAGTGAGTCATTATCTGCAATTTTATGTATTAAGAAGAAATTGTTTCAATGTGTGTATCTTCCTATTTTCCTTAACCACTACCTCACATGGTTCGAAAGAATATCGATGTTGGTGATACTGCTGAACTGCGTGACTCTGGGGATGTACCAGCCTTGCGTCGACGACCAGTGCGTCACCAACAGATGCAAAATATTACAGGTACGTATTATTAACCTATTTTAAGTTACCTTCAGTAAAATCAACTTAAGGATACTGCACCGTTCAATAAGCTGAACAAAAAATGTGCAAAAAAAGTGGGCGCTTTACTATAATTATTACAAAAACTAATTCAAAGAAACATGCCATACCTGCAACTTCAGAATACTCGGAATTCTGTTTTCAAATGAAGTAAGTAAGCATATAGGGCCTCAAATGAATCGAATATCAGTAATAATTATTTGTTGCGGTTACTTTTTGAAAAATGTTATGACTGACTTTAAATTAGATTAAAAATGTTTAGGGGGTGATTCTCCCCATGCAAAACTGCATTACTTTTCTCAAGAAACACATGAAATTCTCAAAAAATTCATTAACTTCTCATATAAAGCAATCGTAAGATCTATCAAGAAGTAAGGAAAGGGATAAATGTTTTTCGTATTAAGGCCTATTTTTCTTGGGAAAAAGTTTTCTGTTTAGTGGGCTTTTTCACATCCTGAAAACCAACTCTACCATATTTCTGCCTAAAGTTTATATACTTGATAAGACTCTAAGTTCTTTAACCACCACAAATTATTAAACTTCTTAATATCGGAATCATAGTCTTATTAACTTTCCAAGTTAAAAACGTATGAGTAACCAACCTCAATCAAAACAATAATTCGCATGAAGTAATTTTATTTCTCCAGTTTTCCTATTTTTCGCGGACTATAATGCATATTAGCAGATAACGAAAACGTCATTCAGTTATTTAGATGACATTTTAGTTTGTAAGTATTTTTATGTTTTTGTTGATTTTATCAAAAGTGCTGAATCATTTTAAATATAAACCATTTCAGGAGCATACTCAATCGAACAAAAAAGAATATTGAAAATCGACCGTCAGTTGGCGGAGTTATCGCGTAACAAAAATACAAAAAAAACATACAGTCGAATTGAGAACCTCCTCCTTTTTGAATTCGGTTGAAATGGAACGTAACATTACATTTTATTACAAAAAAATTAAATGACATCCTTTCTCCATGGACCTATTACAATAACTGGACCTCGCAGTGTTATAACAATACCGAGCCGAAGGAGAGGCTCAAAAGTAGAAGTGCATCTCTTTTCAGTAGGGTGCCCATGTTTTACTTGTTTTGATAAATTCAACCCAATTTATTCTTGTAGCTTAAACCTATAAAAGTAAGTGCATGACATTAATTATCAGATAACGGTGTCGATTCTGGCAGACACACCAAAATAATTTGACAGGACTAAACTAAATTGAAGCATCATGTCCTTGTCATTTCGACTCAGAAAGAAAAAGACATAACGCTTAAATTTAGTTTCATCATCATCATATCAGCCGGAAGACATCCACTGCTGCTCCCCCATAGATTTCCACTTAGCACGGAGGTGTATTACTCAACTCATGTTTATTACGAACATACAGACACCCTACTCTTAATGACATACAGGCAATTTGAGAGACAAGGACACACAACTATTTTCGTGCTATCGCGCCTGTGTCGGATTACTACTTTCCCTTGTGTGTCTCAAAAGTGAACCCTAAAATTATACAAATACAGTATATATTTGTGTTAGCGATATACAAAAGTAAGAGATCCAGATCCAATAATTATACATCCATGCCTTTCTCTCATTACTTTCACAAAAAATAATAAAAGGAGAAATCAATAAAATCTCCTTCAAATTCGGAACGTTCATTGTTAGTCGACATAAATCATTAGAAAAGGAAAAGATTCTATTTCAATGCAAATAGCCGCAAGCGTTTCGATTTTTAAAAATGTTTTGTCCGCCTTTTGTTTCTGTTTGCGCGGAGAACGAGAAACTTGCAGAAATTTTCATTTATTTCTTCCTTTGCTATATTTTTAAGTAAATAAAAGTAATTTTTCAGGTTTTCGACGATATTATCTTCGCCTTTTTCACTGTAGAGATGACAATTAAGATGGTTGCTATGGGTGTATACGGACGCGGCACATATCTTGCCGATTCATGGAATAGATTAGATTTTTTCATCGTGATGGCTGGGTGAGTATGGTATTTGTCTCATACGAAAATATTATATATTTATTTTTATAATTTCTTTATGTGATGTCGGTCACTACTATCACCACCCCACGATTCCTGCCGTAGAAATCAACTAATACGACACTAAAGGAATGTTTCTAAGTAAATTGTCAACACATTGCTAAGTTGCATATGGATAAGACTACCCCGTTTTTTCGTGGGTGACGTAAAATTAATCAAAACGACATTAAATACCATCATCGGTATCGGCAGTACTAATTACTTTTGTTTTCTCCAGAGCTTTGGAGTATGCACTAAATGTGGAAAACATCAACTTATCAGCAATAAGGACCATCAGAGTACTTAGACCACTCAGAGCCATTAACAGAATCCCAAGTAAGTATTTTTTTTACCATCCCATATACGTCCCCACCGTGGGGCAAGGGCCTCCCTTCGAAACACGAAGGGGATTTAGTCCACCACGCTGACCCAATGCGGGTTGGTGGACCGCTCGTCTTTCGAAAATTTTTTTGGACGGTATATAAGTAAGTATATCATATTTACTTACTAGAGCGGGACTTCCATCCCGTGGGAATTTCGAAAAATCCTTCCTTAGTGCTTGCCTACGGCATAAAAGACACCTTTGTGCCAAATTTCAGCTTTTTAGGTCTAAGAGCAGATGAGTCAATGAGTCAGGACCTCCAATTTTATATATTAAGTTAAAAAAAATATTAAATTAGGTTGAAACTCAGTACCATAAAACAACTTTTATAGTATTTCCACAGAATAAAATAATAGTACAACGTAGTATTTCTTAGGGTGAAAATATTTTGTTATCATATGATTTTCACATTTTCTCCTCCTTAACATTAAAAAAAATATATTTTTATTTATTTCTCTGATAAAAGTTACTTTTCTGTAGGAAAATAAAAGATTCATACATTCATGTAGGTAATTAATTTTGATAAGAGACTGCCAAAACATAATTTTGAACCAAGAATGTCTAGTCACTTATAACGTAGTACCTATGAGTGCTTTGTCTTGTTTAATACGATATGTCCTTGATTGTGACCTAAATTTGACGAATTAGGTGATTACAGCGCAGAATGACTTCCATCTGACCTCTGTAAGTGGGGATTCTGATCGATTAGATTATTATTATAGACGCAATACCATGTAAAATTAGTAAGTTATTACTGCGGGCAATTTTCTTTATAGGATCCTGTAAGTTATTATAGCGGGTCAATGTTATGTAGGCCATGAGCAGAGATTTACGTTGTTAACAAATACACAATCTTTACACAAGCTTTATTCGCACAAGATTCTTGACATAAGAACTGTAGTGTATCTGTCGTCTCGTGCGATGCACCGGCGGGGGGCGGGCGCGCGGTGGCAGTGGCAAGCCGACCGGGAGCGAGTGAGGACGTTCCGCCGTGCGGTGCATGCGCTCAGCGAGCCGATATAATATGGATCTTATTATTAAAGGAGGGACACAACATTGGCGACGAGGATTAATTGTGAGTTTTTAACTACGTGGATACACAAAAAGAAATGATCTCATTATGTAAAAAGGGGAAAATAGTGAAGTTAATAAAATAAGGATACGCAGTAAGTTAGGTACCTACTTTTACATTTTGTAGGGTACCTACAATATGGTATAATCCTAGGAATAGGCCAGGCAAATCAAGAAGTCTCCGTTATTAGAATTAATGTAATAGCTATCAAAAAATATTTTCATCTACCTCTTTTAGAAATAGTGAGTTAATAAATCAGTTTAAGAAGTAAAATAAATAATGGAGTAGCTAATATTAGTACCTACCTACCTATAATAATACCCCAATGTGGAATACCTAGGTAAAAGTATTACCCTACAAGACATAATTATTTGCTATTACGGCAACATACATTAACATACCTATTTCAAACTGCTTACATAAATTCTCTTCTAGTGCTTTCGAATATTATTGATAAGAAGTTAAATACCTATATATTTTTCTCAAAGGCTTATTTTTAGTTAAGTATGTACTTACGAGGTTAACTAAGGCGGCCGGTTTGGTCGGGTAGTGGTGGCGCTGCCTCTTGTTCGGCGGGTCGTGGGTGTTTGTGTCTGTCTTTGTGTGTGTTCCGGGGTACCCGCGACATTGTGGAGGACCTTGGTGTGGGCCTTTGAGTGTGTAGCGTTTATTTATTATTTACATATGAAAAAGTATAATATTTTACTTCCGTGGGGGTATTCGAGTATCAGATTTTATGGAATACCTACATTTAGAGTACGATGGTGATAGCGCGTGTGGTGCGCCGCGGTCCTGTGTCGAAGGGTTGGCATTGACAGCGCCGGAGGGCGAGCAAGCTTTTGCGCGGGGTCCTCGCGCAGTCGAAGTGAGGTTTCGGCGTCAGCCGAGTGGCGCCGCGCGAGTTTATTTTATTTATTTATTTATTTGAGGTACATACAACAGATTACAACTAATATTACAAATAACCTTTCAGAAAACTTATATAGATCTAAGTTGAAATCCTTACGAGTACATACACAGCATGCAAACTATTTATGTTCCAGTTATGTTAGTTTGTCGCCATCGTGCTCGAGCTGCTACCTATTTTAGTTAACTTCATTACACTGTACTTACTGAAATTACATTTCATATTTCGGACGGAATATTAGTTTATGCCTGGGTGGGGCTAAGTTTGTACACACGACAGCAGATTGGGTTGTACATGTTAATCTTCAAGTTTTTAACCGTTTTGTCATAGTACCGCGTTTTGTGGCGCGAATTAGTAGCCTGACCCGGACATGCTGCTGTTGTCTGTACATTATTTTAATTTCTTTTTGTGTCATTCATGTTAGCATAAAAAAGGAGGGCCCTGGTCCGGGCAGTATACGCACTTATTGGAGTGCATAAAAAAGGAGGGCCCTGGTCCGGGCAGTATACGCACTTATTGGAGTGCATAAAAAAGGAGGGCCCTGGTCCGGGCAGCATACGCACTTATTGGAGTGCATAAAAAAGGAGGGCCCTGGTCCGGGCAGTATACGCACTTATTGGAGTGCATAAAAAAGGAGGGCCCTGGTCCGGGCAGTATACGCACTTATTGGAGTGCATAAAAAAGGAGGGCCCTGGTCCGGGCAGTATACGCACTTATTGGAGTGCATAAAAAAGGAGGGCCCTGGTCCGGGCAGTATACGCACTTATTGGAGTGCATAAAAAAGGAGGGCCCTGGTCCGGGCAGCATACGTACTTATTCGAGTGCATAAAAAAGGATGGCCCTGGTCCGGGCAGCATACGCATTAAGTGGTCCAAAGTGGTTGCCATAATCTGGCAGTAGAAGCACAATAGGTGGAGGACAGTTATAGGGTGAAAATAATAATAATAATAATAATGATCATCATCATAGGCCTCTGCATCTTGACGGATGATTTGGGCAGCGACTGTGTGAGATCAGCAACGCCGCTCGTGACTAAATAAACCGATTCTAGAGTGACACATCCGTCCGCACTTGTGGCATGCGTACTGAGGAATAACAATACAGTTAAAATAAATAAATTGATAAAAAAAAAAAAATAATAGATCAATGAACAAATAAATTAATATATACTATATACCTAACCTACTTAACTAAATACATTTAAAAAAATCAATAAATAATGATTCTTAGGAATAATAAAATTACAGTTGTCTTTTAACGAACAGGGTCATCATTAGACAACCGAGGAGGTTCCGCTATATTTGCTCGTAACAATTTGAAATTTAAAGAACATAATGACATAGTAAGCTTGTCTGTTGAGCGCACTACTTTAATGGCCTGTATAGAGCTTGAGCAGCTTATTGTATTAAACGTGTACACACCGCCTAATTCCTCATACGAATCCTTTGCAAAAAATCATGGAGGAAGCATTATTCAAAATAGGTAATAATAATAAAAAACGTTTTTGTTTGTGGAGACTTTAAAGTTAACTTACTAGAGATTGTTCTCTTAGTAAAGGAATCCTTGTTTAAGTGCTATAATTTGCTCAATCTTTTCTTCTAAGATCTAAAATCTCAACTTCTAAAATCTGTCTTGATAATATTTATAAACATTTTGATCCCTTAGAAAAATCTGTCATCCATAAGTTACCGTCGGATTACTCAGGCCAGCTAGTTTCCTCTGTGCTCCGTGGAGAGGCTGTAGAAATATGTATAAAATATGTGCCTATTAGTGACTTAAGCCTTGAGAATTACAGAAGTAATACAATCACCAAATTACCAGATCTAAGGTTTGAGAGTGATGATCCTAACAAACTTTAAAATTCTGTACTCAGTTTACCTATGCAAGAATTTGACATTGTGTTTAAAGCTAAGACACTAAAAGTTAATGACTCCTTGAAGTTAGTGACTGGGCGACATTGGGAATTGGAAAAAGCGGGGAAAGGCTGTATGATCTCTATAGTGAGTAGTTAGAGCTTATTCCTAAACTTTTAAACGTGTGTGTGGCGAAGGTTATGTTTGTCAGAAACAAAATCAAAAATAGTAATAATATCATTAAGACTTCATGGAAAATTATAAGTAGTGAAATTGGAACAGTTAAGGCGCACAACATTGATTTTGAGCTTAATATTAATGTAAAATCTTATCATCCGATGTACCTACCTATTGCTGCAGAGTTTAAAAAGTTTTTCACACATTAGATTGAAATTATTAAAACTTTTAAAATTGTTCCTGTTTTGATGAAACAGTAAAGTAATTTCTCTGTTTAAAGCTGGTGGTACGTCTGATCCCACCAACTTTAGTCCGATTTCAATACTACCAGTACTTAGCAAGATTTTAAAAAATATATATCCTTAGTCAAATTACCACTCACTTTTACGCTAATAACCTTATGAATATTAATCAATTTGGATTCGCGCGGGGTCGCTCAGCAGCCGGTGCCGGTGTTGGGCTCATTCGTCGCATTTTGGGGCCTGGGAGGATTCACTTGATGCCTTTGAGTCTTCTGTGATTTGTCCGGGGCTTTCGACTGTGTTAGCTATGGGACTCTGATCGGAGAATTGCATCACTATGGCATAAGGCTTTTGAAATCTTGTTTCAGTGATGGATTCCGGAAGGTTGAGGTTAGCGGCACTGGATCGCCTGGGTCCATCTGTGAGGGCGTCCTACAGGGTTCGGTTCCGGGGCCGTTTTTGTTTCTCGTGTACATTGGAGACTTGCCTTTTCTTGTTAAGGAGGCCCATGTGGTCGTATATTGTTTGCAGATGATACATCACTCTTATTTAAAGTGGAAAGAAACTCTGAATGTGACGGCGAGAATACGGTGACCTCTGAGGTGGTTGATTGGTTCAATGTAAATGGCCTGTTCTTGAATGAAAAAAAAAAAAAAAAAAAAACGTGGTGTGTTGAGTTGGCTTGCCCGGTGTTAGACAAATTGCTAGCAGTGTGGAGTTTAGGAATGAGGGGCTGGAGGTTGTAGAGTCTGCTGTGTTCTTGGGTATCTCTCTTGGTGCGGGGCTTTAGTGGGGTCCTCACAAGCAGACTCAGTTTGGCGGCTTGCGTGGTTGAAAGGATCCGTCAGCTGTTGTCGGATGTTGAGGCCGCGGGAATCGTGTGTTTTGGTTACTTTCACAGCCTATAATGTCATATGGTATTTTACTGTGGGGTAAAGCTGCCGACATTATTAGTATCTTTGTTCTGCGGAAAGGGGCTGTTCGCGCGATTTATATTTATATATCGGATGGGGCCCGGAATGTCTCTTGGAATTGGATTTGGGAAGTGGATGTATTGACATTTGCGTCCCAGTATATGTCTTTCATATAAAAAAAAAATTGCGGGTGTTCGGGAGGGGTTGTGATAGGCAAACATTGGTATACACTACGAGGCAAGCATGGATTGGATTTGCGGGACGGTTGTCTCCACAAAGTAACAGGCTTTTTGTGGGTCGGTGTATGTGCTTCTATAATGGGATTCCCATTAGTGTTCAACCTTTGAAATTTGAGAAAATTGAACAAAACTTTGTGTAAGGTTCCATGAAAATCAACACTTTTGAGTTTGAGTGAGTTTGAGCCAAGTAGGCGTCTAACGAAATGGCACAACCGTACACATTGGACAAATTTGATTACGGTGGGGAAGATACCTCTGTCAGTGTACGATGGATGAAGTGGAAGAGAGGATTGTACATTTACTTAGAGGCAGCTAGCATTGAAGGCGAAAAGAAAAAGGGAAACAATACTCTGATCGGAAGAGACGTGCTGCAGAATATCATTTGGAAGCAGGTGACAAGGTATATTACCAATATAAAGAACATAAAAAAAAACAATAAATTGAGTATACATTTAGAACCGACGACTCATACTGTAGAATCTAATACAACGGAGACGTTCAACTAAGAAACGATGAGACTGGGACTTTGATTAGACGAAACGTGGTAGGTACACCTAAAGAAGGTAGAAGGTCAGAAGACGGTTTTAGACGGACAGAAGATTGTATAGAACAAAGTGAAAATATCGAAGATGAAGGTTATGACACTAATCAAATCAGTATAAAATTAAAAATTAAAAATAAATAAATAAAAAAGAGTTGAAGGAAAACACAAGTTGATTGTTGATTACTCTGGTTGAATATTTTCATTGCTTAAAGAGTTTAATTCACTAACAACTGGGATTACTTTGTGTAGGTATAACTTAATTCCGTAAGTAGTTGTTTTCAATTAGAAGTGAGAATAAAGACAATTAATTAAATCGTAATTTATTATTCATGAATAACTATCAAATAAAAAAATAACAATAGGATTTAAAAAATAAATGATAAGGAAGGGATGTAGTGTATCTGTCGTCTCGTGCGATGCACCGGCGGGGGGCGGGCGCGCGGTGGCAGTGGCAAGCCGACCGGGAGCGAGTGAGGACGTTCCGCCGTGCGGTGCATGCGCTCAGCGAGCCGATATAATATGGATCTTATTATTAAAGGAGGGACACAACAAGAACTGCTCTTCAAAAAAGGAATTCAGAATTTGTTTTTTTTTGTTTTGTATGTATTTGGTTGTATACTTACTATGGACAAATAATTTATTATTATTATTACGGGTATAATGTCTTTATGTACGCGTAAATAAATGTACAGATAGGTCAGTGATGAACTTAAATTAAAATTTATTCCAAGTGCACATTTACTTTTATCAACTATTCTGGTTTAGCTCTATATAGGAAAAAAAGGCCGAGTCAGTCACTTAAAACTAAGTCAGAATCTTGTTACCCTTACTTGAGTGCCGATTATCTGAGATTAGGTCCTAAGTCTGTCACTTACTCGCTTAAGTGGGTACCTATAGATATTTATATTGAGAAAATTGTGCAAATAGACTAACTAACAGATTCCTTTGAAAATAGTAATCTGCAAAACCGAGATAAGTATTCTTAAAACTGTTTTGTATTAAGTGTGTCTTAAGTTTGCTTGTTCTAAAGTCAACTTTAAAATATCTTGAAATCAATGCTTAAGAGATATCTAAACCTGTATTATTAAAAAAGGCAATCTTCACTCTTTCTTTAATTTTCATAAAATACTGTGCCCCTTTTTACTTAACTGAGTCTTGCAACATATCTACTCGGCTTCAATTAAGACTTTCGTTTGCTACTTGGGAAACTCGGAATCTTATGTATCATTCCATATTTAGTTTCGATGAAATCTCAATCGCTAAATATGTTTCTATTCAATAATCTGAAAAACTTCCAACAGTTAATATTATTATTTTTCCAAAAACACTTCTTTTGTACTAAGCGGCTTGTGAATATCTAGTAGTTGTGTTAGGAATAACATACAATGTTTATTTGATAACACGTTTTACGCTTTCTAGTTTGTTTTCTTTCAATCTAGCAAGAGAAAAGTTTTGTAGGTGCTTTCGACATAGAGTTCAGAAAAAATCATCAATCTATTCACTCACGCCTCTAATTCCCTATGGGGTAGGCAGAACCCCATAGGGAGTAAGAGGCGTGAGTGTAGTTCTAAAAACACTTGATGCTAGATTTGCCACAGAAAAAAACACAGATACGCAAACATACCACAGGTTTTATTCGGGAGCTATGTTTCAATTGATTTCGATTTTGAATAAGTTAAAAAAAAAATATATGAGTTTTATGTGAAACCTGTAATAAAAAAGTAATCCGTCCTATTTTTGTTAGAAAACGAAGGTATATTAATAAATCTTTTCTGTTTTTATATATTATATTGAAACGAATGCTTTGACACGTTTCATATATTTGATATTAGAAAATGTTTGCTTCACACGAATGAAAGCACTTTGAAGTACAAAATAGTAATCATGTAATAGCAACACATACTTTGTATTAACGCGTAAGGTAATTAGCAATTACTCTAAACCGTCCCTACGTTCAATTATGTTTGGAGATTAATTAACTATTATTAGAGTAAAGCTAAACGTAAATGAATGCCTATTTTCTATGTTACAGAATATTCGGAGTACCTAACTGTTGCGAATTAAATTTAAAAAACTACTAGTAAATTCCCGCCTGTACTCCTTCATTTAAGATGAAAATGATTCGGTAAACAAAGGAGATCATCACAGTATGTACAGTGTGAGTCTCCATAAAGTGAACATATGGAAATGGGTGAAACTTACACATTTTTATCAACGGGGAAAATAAAAATGTTTTCAACGTTTTGTCTTTTTCTCACGTTCAATGGAAAGAAAAACTCTACACGTAGATATTTCAGAAAAGAGTGTTGTCATTTTTAATTACATTTCATTAATCATTATTTGTTCACTTATTACTAGAATCTGATCTTTAACAAATATTTCACAGAATAAATCTCCTATGTTTCTGCCTTGTACATATTTATTCAACATTTCTATTAAGAGAATGTGTCTGTTGAGCACATAATAATGCTGAAGGATGTTTTTTCATAAAGGCAAAAGCTGTACAGATAAATCACACGTTTTTGTTTCATTTCTACGAGTTTTGAAAATAAGATAAAGAATGCTTTCCATTTTTTTGTCTTTCTCGTTTATGTAACGTATTTGCTAACATAATACATACCGAAAGAGCAAGCTTTTTAACTGTCTTGTTTAGAAATAAAATGAACAAATCAAAGATATTATATGGCTTACAGTAGAGTACAATTAACACTCTTAATTTTACTGAGCTCTCAAGTCAACCAAGGTACGAAATGTACAGACAGCAGCATGTCAGGTTACGTATTTGCATTACAAAATCCAACACTATTACGGGTGAAATAAGGGCGACGTTAAGGTCAATTCGTACCTATAGCCTGATTTGTTGCCGTGTGTATAAATACTCTTGTAAGTCCACCAGCTAAGAAATGTTCGTTCTGAGAGGAAGAAAACTTTGTACAAATAAACCCTGCCTACGTCTGCACTTCCGAGGTAATATCAGTCGAATCTTTAAAGTTCAAGTGAACAGCTTATTATCTGGGTGAGCTTGCTATATTCTCCAACACATCTAGCCCGTGAGCTGGGCACGGCCCGGTCCCTCACCACTCGCCAACCTGTTTACGAAGAGTTCAAAATCATGTCAGTGGGAAAGGCCTATTTATCATTTGGGCATCATTTATTTTAAAAGAGAGACACATTACAACTAACATCCAACGAAATTTTATCATTTTAAATGTAGTTAATTTAGGCTGAGGAAGTTCAAAATAAAGGAACTTTAATGGCATTTTGATGGTGTGCTAATTAGTTTAGACGAAAATTATACGTAAAGTTCAGTCCATACTTTCGATTTTACTATCTACAGCTTTCATTAAGTAAAACAAAGTTGTTTTGTTCGACTGCTCGGCAACGAAATAATTAACGCGACAAATTAATTTGAGAAAGTAAAGCATAGGTACCTACACCATTTAAAATTAAATTGAATGAGAAAATTAGTATGGAGAAAATTAATTGTTCAGCTGAATGGGGCTTTGCTTAAAGCGACTGGAATAATTTAGATTGTCGGATATACGGCACAAAATGTCATGTAACAAGGTATTTCTTGTTTTTAAAATACTTACCATACAGTGAGTTTTACGTTTACATTTCTTTATTTGGCATAACTTACCAAAGTTAACTATTTTGATCCTCGTGACTATTGATTACGTAGGAATTTCGAAAATTGCAGCCTCTATTATTTTCTTTCAGTTATCTTTGCATACATTTCAAGGGTTAAGGCTGCGCGTAGATGAGCCTTTTAAATGGATTTTTAGAATAACATAGACGCAAAGGTGATCGTTTAAAATACAGGAAAACCTGAATAAGATTAGGCTATAAATCATCATCTTCACGAGGTATTGTTTCAATTTCAAATAATGAAACCGTTAAAAATAATAGACATTATAAATGAAAGAGAATCTTGCTCCAGGAAATCAGGTACCTTGACCTAGTTATACCTGTGACCTCGGGATCGGCTCAGAAAGCCCAGCTTTACTTCAAAAAGGCCGATGTGAGAGCCACTGAAGTTGCAATTGTGGACAATACGGGGCAATAAAGAGGGATTTAGAATTAAGAAAACTCCAAGAAATTGTTTTCAATGATTTACTTTTTCGTATATTGTAATTAAAATTAATTTATTTCTTGTTTTCTTTTGACGTCAAGTCGGGCTTCTGTAATTGAGTGCTATGCTAAAGTATGTTTATGTTGAATTTCTGTATACTTTAGGTATATTTACTAATAATTACTATAGTCTAGACAATCACTCTCATGAGTCATGTGAATTAGATTCAGAATATATCGAACGCTTAAAATAATATAGCCTAGGGAAGCCTTTGTAGTTTGAAGCACCGAGATTGGAAGTGACGGGTTTCGCAAACAAATCTAGTCAATCAATGAAGCTCTTTAAGCAATTAACTCTTGGGCGATAAGCACCGATAGGGACTGAAGATATTTTACCACGTTTTTAAACGTTTTTCAATTTGGAACATTTTCGGCGTGCTCTACTTCCAAATAAATAAATAATTCGTTTTGAAAAAAAGCTTTACTCAATTTTTCAGACCACTAAAGTTCAAACGATGTTTTCGGTATTATTTGCTCTTTGAGAAGAGATGGATTTCCGCCGGATTTGAATTTGGAGGTGAATTTTTTATTAGGCCGCAACCCTGGGCGCGCGATCGATGCAAGCAACAAGTGAGCTGGGTGCTTTGCAAACACTGCCACTCCCACCTGAGAAAACCCACAATCTAATTTCGCACTCTCGAATTCACGTTGTATTTGCGAAAGAAATCTAAAAGAAATGCTTGAGAGCGACTTTTTATTCCCAGGTTCGCAGCAAATACCATTAATCTAATTTACGAATTTCTTAGAAGAAGAATTGCGTAATATGTAAATTGGCAACCTAGTTTGCACATTTTTTTTTATACCTATTTTGATGTCAACTATGCTACAGTACTTGAAGTAAACTGTCACAATAGGCATAATTTTGTATATTAATACTTAATATGTGTTATGTGTTAGGTTATTCTGAATTTGTGAAGTGATGTTTTAATGTTCAACGTTTACGTGAATGGCATTTTGTCATACTTTCATGTCATACATATTTATTGACGATATTGGACGTGAACGATACCAATTCTGATCAAAACTACGTTGAAATGAAATTTTACTGCGAGCCAACAAAGACCAACATTGACGACTTATATAAATTATTTTTGTTTTTTATATACGCGCGGTGGATGTAGATTTCAATCGTGGATATTTCAAACAAAAGACAGTCACAGCCACCCGGTAAAGTTTAGTTTCGCCGCGTTTCGCACAAAACCCATCACAGCACGCGAACAACTGGCACAATGCAACTTCGCCACAAATTAAATCGAGCTTCGCTTGCGGTTAGACACACACATCCGCGCTAATTTGCCTCTCCACAATTTATTGCTCCAAATTGCGTACCTTTTTATTCAGGTAAATTGGGAATTATGATTTACAATTTTTGTAATTGAGTTACGCTGAAATTGAATATGAATTTGATAATGTTTAGTCATTTTGTTCAGCGTTTTTAGGCCTAAAACAGGGGTTAAAAACATTTTAGGGGTTCAAATAGAATTCTACGGACGCAAACTGCGAATTAATTGAAATGCATCTATCTAGGTGCTCGAATCGACCTGCACTTCATTCAGTTCTAAATAACTTCACAAAGCTCAGTAAATTGCCACTAATAGGATAGACTTTTATTTTATTTTCAGAAGCTCGCACAGTATTTAATTGACCCGAATTGTTTTTTGATGAGTTGTCGAGCATATTCTTTATGTTGAAATCTACGAGCGTTATAGGTACTGCAGGAAAACTATTCAAACAAAATTATTGAATGTTAAAGGCTGTTCAAACGATTTCATTTTTGAATGCACAATATTTACGAAACTCTTTATCGTTTCAGTTTTATTTAACCGGATTTTTGTTCGCAGGTATGCGGATTTTAGTAATGCTGCTCTTAGATACGTTGCCAATGCTCGGCAATGTGTTATTGTTATGCTTCTTCGTGTTCTTCATATTTGGGATAGTGGGAGTACAGCTGTGGGAAGGAATTCTACGACAGCGTTGTGAACTAGTCCTACCACCAAATGTCCTCAGACCTAAGTATGTACCTTTTTTTTATCACTTTTCAGTAGCCTTCTCACCGTTTTTCTCACATAAAACGTGTAAGATTTACTGACATTAGTTATAAATTGAAATGAAAAACATTTTATGTGAGGAAGAAAAAACTAAGATGATATAGAATTTCATATTGACCAGAAAACTGCGTCGCAGAGAATTTAACATTTTAGAATTTTATGGTTGAAATGGCAGCTCAAATGACTTTTTCATTTTGTTCCATTTGCTCGAGAGCGCTCGTCTTAGCGGCACGTCCCATTGCTACTGTTGACTGCATGCAATATTTAACGCTTACATCCTGAACGAGCACATTCATGGCTGCTCTTCATCATTTTAACATTCTGTATTTCAAAGTTCCATTATGTTTTGGCTGTAGGTAACATCTCGTGAAACGCGCATGTACAAACTTAATCAGCTTAATATCAGTTGACACACGTTAATATTGCATTCCGTCAATACTCACATGCGAACAAACAGTACACGCATGAAGAACCAATAGAAGGTACACAAAGATCCTCAAAATATATTTTTACTGCCATCTTTGTTACCTTCAAGGTTTGAAACAACATCAACTAAAACATAGTTTAAAGTAGCATACAAGTCCCGAAGTACCATAGTCAAGTCAAACATAGACAATATTAAATTTATTTACATAATAGTGTAGCAGGTACATAGAATTCAATAACATTTCGAATTTAAACTAAGAATGTGGTTTTACTGTAAGTCTTCTACACCTAAAACCACATTGCTAGTTTGTAAGTAACAAGACTAATAGAACTAACTATACTTAAACACATGACACCCGTCACCGTATCCTAAATTTATGTTCCAGAGACCTGTCCGAATGGTACAGAGTGCGCGTCAGAGTGAACTCGTAAGGATTTGCGCTCAAAATTAATGTGTTTCTATTAAGAATTTCAGATCTGGTTGTTTCGTGTACCTTCCACGCCCGCCGTCCGGGTGTGCTATTGTATTGCTTCCATACGAACTGGCAGTTTGATAGTCGCTTCTAGATCTTACTTTGTCTATGTCAGTGTCTACTTTTTTCAATGTTATTAGTCTTTTAGTTCACAACTGCCAGTTTGTCTTTATCAATGATATAGATAGATCTATCGACTTCCTCTCAATATTCGAATATTTGTGCATTTACTCCCCTAAATTATTCTGATCACAATTACTATCCGTAACTCCAAATTTTTAACAAACTTTTAAAAATAAACACAAAAGGACTTTACACATTGCTCATTGAACTGACAATTCACATTTTATTAATATCATACTAACATTAACAATGTAAATTACTAACTATAATAACTTATAAATACATTAAATATATGTTTATTCAACGCGTAGTGCAAATACAACATTAAAGCGCTTTGCAATGACTGATTTATTCATTTAGTTTTTGTGAATGTCCCATTTTGTCATCATACTCTACCATTTACAAAGTGTTATGCAGACTATAGGATCGTATTACACTTTATCAGAGTATTAATCTGTGGAGGGTCTGTCATAAAAATATGAGGATACATTTTGGCTTTTTGAGTAGAAGAGTAGTATAAAGGCCTTATGGCAATCATGAAGGGAACAAGGCGAAACGAGCAGCGCCCGAACGATGTGGGTAACTGCGGCCTGTTCCGGCTCAGCCTCAACAGCTGTCGTTAAATGATAACGACCTACGGCCACTGGCGAAACGTTAATCTTGTCGAATACCTGGCTTTCCAACCCACCTTTATTGGCGGCACTTCAATTGATTGGCCTACCTAATTGATTCAGTCCATTAAAACACCCTTCTGACTTTGCTTTCATTTCAGCATGTATATTTCAGCATGCATGATATGTGTATATAGCTGTGCTAGAATAATAAAGTACCTACCTAATAAGTATAGCATGCTTTTTCATAGCTTCATTATGCTTGTGTGGTCTTGATGTTTTGCAACGTCATTATAATACTAAATGGGTCGGTTATATTGAATCTCTTCTGAATATTATTCCTATAAATATAACAATTTAGCATACAGTCTGAGAAATAATGCATGAAAAAACAATATTTATATTAGTTAAGGCTTTTTTATTATACTGAAGACCCGCCGGGAAAATAAGGGGAGTGAAATCTCCAGTCAAGACCCTATTAGGGCTCCAACCTTTATGCCAAATTGAAATAGTTTTTTGTTATCTTTGCAAATACAAAAGGGTCAGGTACGATAAACTATCTCTTCAAGAAAATACGTTTTCATTGCATTATTAATATTCAAAACTCTCCTTTCATCGTGATTAACTTCATTCACCATTTTTTTATTTCAGTTCTATTTATGATTGAGTATATTCTTAGATGAAAAGAACAAATTATAAATAATGCATTGGTTTGTCTAACAGCATATCATTCTACTACGAGTTCTCGAAAGAGTTGGATTACATCTGCACCACTCCTGAAGATAGTGGCATGCATCAGTGTGGTGACTTTCCCCCATACCGCTACGGACCTTTAGTCTGCAACGAATCAGCGAAACCATTCTCGTACAACATTCCCACTAATGTATCCTGTGTCAACTGGAATCAGTATTACACTAACTGCACTCAAAGGGGCTCTAATCCTTTCCAAGGAACGATCTCATTCGATAATATCGGCCTCGCGTGGGTAGCAATATTTTTGGTAAGTTTTACAAGTTTTATTTTAGTCATAAAATCGATACTAAGCTAATGGGTTTCTCATGAATTATTGGTTACTCAGTATTTCATTTTTCAACTTGTCGATATAAAAACTTAAGTACTTAAGAGTCTGGATATTCTCGTTTTTATTTCAGGTCATATCGTTAGAAGGATGGACGGATATAATGTATTACGTACAAGATGCTCACAGTTTCTGGGATTGGATATATTTTGTGCTTCTTATCGTGGTAAGTTTCTTTCACCTATTGAAGGTTGAGATCTTTGACAGTTTCAGTGTTTTATCATTAAATACTCTATTTTTTTATGTTCTTACTTGAGGACTTCCAAGACTACATTCTAATAAATTCTACATTACACCCTGGTGACAGATTCAACGAAAAAATATCGTGACATACGGACGATCGATTGTCGTCAGACCTTCAGTTTAACGTGTCATAATTTTACAATTTATGTTCTTATTCCGTGTCTGGACTTCGTAATTCGTGCTCTACTGATTTTACAAACTGCAATAGAAGATATTGATAAATCACCTTCCAAAATTGAACATGCAATTTTTTTTTCAGATTGGATCGTTCTTCATGATCAACCTGTGTCTAGTTGTCATAGCTACGCAATTCAGTGAGACAAAGAAACGCGAGATGGAAAGAATGAGAGCTGAGCGAGCTAGATTCACCTCGTCGTCGACCCTGGCTTCGTCTACCAATAACAGTGAACCAGCCACGTGCTATGCTGAAATCGTGAAATACGTTGCGCATTTATGGAGGAGATTCAAAAGACGAATGGCCAAGAAAATCAGGTAAGTCCGAAGGTCGGTTAAATTAGTTACAATTAAAAAAGTAATAAAAAAGTAAAAGTAATCAGAAAAATATCATTCGAATAATATTTGATTTGCTAAAAGTATTCGAATAATATTTGATTTATTTTTTGAAATTTAACTAAGGATTTTGTGTAAGTCTGTGTTTCGTAATTATCGAGAAAAACCAATTACGAAGTCCGTGATTACATTTCATTTCATTTAAATTGTATTAGGGTTTAATACCAACATGGTAAAACAAGAATCTTACCAAGTAACCGTGTTCTCAGTGCCTAGCTTTGCTACTTCTTATTTTTTTTGACTTAGAATTTCAAAATGTCAAAAAACATGTTTCAACACTATTTCATGTGAAAAAAAACACTCCATCACAAAACGAGCCATTATTACTTTTTTTAACAACAGACATTTCATAATGAAACTGCAGCAGGTAGTCAAACACTTTCCTTACTAATATCAGTCAATAAGTAAAATAATCCTCCAAGTGTAAATTGTAGCTTTTCCTTGGCTGATGACACTTCAGATAAAATATCAAGGACAATCGATTCTCGAGTAGTATTTCCATACAACCCAAACGTGAACCACAACAAGCAATGTTCTATTGATCTATTTTAGGTCACCAAACATTTCGATATGTTTGCCTATTGTACCTATAAAACAATAGAAAAGTTTTACTCGGCACGAACACAGCATTTTAGTATAAAATCAGGTAACATTTTTAAGGTCAACAGTACATTTTACAATAGATTTAATTAATTTGTAATTTCATGGCGGCTGCCCTGGGGTCTTTGGTTGACTGTGTTATTCTTAAACAACATACATTATAACATACATACATTATTCATTTTTTTTACTATAAGTATTTACAATACAATACAATAACTCTTTATTTGCACACAAAAAATACAATTTCAGGAAAACACAAAGATAAGCATTGTGATACAAAAAGGCGGCCTTATTGCTAGGCAGCAATCTCTTCCAGGCAACCTTAGGGTATAGGAAACAGATCGATCGTTAAAAAGTCCAGCGGGGTGCATAAAATAAAAATAACTATGTATACCTAACCTACTACTTATAATAAATACCTAATATTATAATACATACATATACAGGGCTTTAGGTATTTCTCTTGCAACCTCTCGGGTGGTAAATCAGTCCATGAAACTGAATAACTTCCCCAAGGAACATAGGTCAAAATACGAAAAATAAAATGTAACCTCCCATACAAACTTCATCAGTTTATAGCGCATTTTGTATGGGAGGTAAAATTTTTTTTTCGTATTTTGACCTATGTTCCTTGGGGAAGTTGTTCAGTTTCATGGACTGATTTACCACCCGAGAGGTTGCAAGAGAGACTCCTAAAGCCCTGTATCACATACATATTTTTATGGAAGTAAGGAAACACGACAAATAAAGTTATGGAGAAGAAGTAGCAGCTAAAAGATATGCTGTAAGGCGGCTCTTGAAGGATTCGAGGGACGGAGCTATCCTCAGGTCAAGATGGAGGACATTCCACAGCCGGATAGCCTGCACTGTGTACGATTTCGAATAAAAGTCAGTGGCGTAGGAGGGAAAGCATAAGGAAAGGGTTTGAGAAGAACGTAGTAATCTAATCGTAATCTATTGTAAAACTCTATCGTTGCTTTTGTGTTTCTGTGTCTCTTTCTGTTCTAAATCTTTGTAAGTGTGTACTGTGATGGAAATAAATGTCTTATCTATCTATCTATCTATCTAGGATGCCTTTAGGATTCGCGCGGAAGGAAAAACGTTCTTTCATATAGACAGGGACAGTAGGGTATTTGATTTAGCATAGAAGAGACTTCACCAGCATTATTTTGGCCTGAAAAAAATAAAACTTTTGTTAAAAGGACTAGTAAGTAATTTGGGCAACTATATCCCAAAGATTGGCTGAATAAAACTAAATGCCATCCACAAATGAGGTAAATTCATGTCTTATACTTACTTACTGTCCCTACCAATTTGAACTTGGGTCATGTCGAGAAATTACTATAACTGAATAAGTTTATATCTCTTCAGTTGAGTTGACTCAACTTTGTCAAGGCGAGTGCCTAATTAGAGTAGATTTTAACGCGGCGTGGTTAAAACTTTAATTTTATTGCTATACTTCAAAATTTTTGTGATTATTCACTTCATCTAAAAGTTAGAACGTGGTTAGAACGTAATGGATACTGAAACTATTTTCGTGCCCCTAAAAGACTTCTGATGGATTTTGCTAGATTTTACAGTAATAAAGAAATTTTATGACAAAAAATATCATAATAACTGATAGGTCTGCGAATGGTAAATTTGCTTCAAATTGTCTTAAAAACAACATTCAATTCCAATGGGATGAGGGCATGATGAGTTAATATTCTTCTTCTTCTTATCGTGTAGGTATAGTCAAGTATATGGCAAACTTGGCTAACCCTGGTGTCAGAGTTATCAAACCACACAATGGCCTCTGACTTAACGACTTTCGACTTCTTGGTTTTAACGACTGTAGTCTACTGACAACAGCCGGGACCGACAGCTTAACGTGCCCTCCGAATTTTTTTTTCTTAGTTATCCTTTTTTTAAGTTTTCTTTAAAGGTTCAGGAAGCAGGGCCCCGCTTCTGTAACTTCAGTTGTATGTCGATGGAATGGTCGCCATTTTATCCGTTCCGGTGGCGAAATATAATACATCTAATGATGGCTTTAACTGGTGGCGCTACCTTCAACTGAGTTTTACGTTCGGTTGGCAGTGGCGCTGTTGGTCGGGGTGGTTGTCAGCAAGTATATGAAAATAAAATAGTTCTCAATTTTGCCACCTGAACAGATAAAATGGCCTCCATTCCATCAACACACAACTGAAGTTACAGAATCGGCGCCCAGTTAGGTTTACTATACCTAAACAGAATATAAATGTTTCTTCACATTTTACTAAATAAGTGATTCCTTTCCAGATTATATCGATACCAGCGATCACAAGCCCAGTGGAGGACTAGCCGAGAGACCTTGCAGTTACCGGCGAACAAACCAAAACAACACCACCCTTGCTGCCCTCGAGTCCATTCACAGGTAAGAAATAAGTGAACAACCGAAAATCAAAAACATAGCAGCCCTTCTTTCACTATCAAAAATAAATAATCACGTATCAGTTTCCTAGTCCCCAAACGACCACTACTTATTTTGATGTTAACGATGACAACACTCTGGTCAGTGTTGGACGATGTACACACGGCAGCACATCAGGCTATACATGTTGACCTTGACTTCGCCCTTATCGCGCGCTCGCCGGCTTTCGTAGTGCAAATGGGTAACCTGACGTGCTCCTGTCTGTACATTGATTTTTGACTTGACTGAGGGATCCTAGACTATCGGCAACAGTCCACCAAACGTACTTTCAAAGATATAGTCAAAAAATTGACAAAATACTAAAAGGCACTTAAAATAAAACAAATACTTTTATTTCTCTATCACTATGCCTTGGCCACTATTATAGCTACTGGTCTTCCATCAAGGTGAACCTCCCAGAGTATCTACTCATAGTTTTCATAGTTTGAATGGCAACGCAATCATTATTTTGCTAACAAAACGATTCGTGAGTAAAAAAAATCGTAATTCGATTAAATTATACATTAAGCGCAATCACTTTTTTGTTCAAAAAAGCTAAACTTTTATCAG
This sequence comes from Aproaerema taeniolella, assembly GCA_949987775.1. Classification (NCBI taxonomy): domain Eukaryota; kingdom Metazoa; phylum Arthropoda; class Insecta; order Lepidoptera; family Gelechiidae; genus Aproaerema; species Aproaerema taeniolella. The sequence continues at coordinate 6,433,772 of OX465255.1, forward strand.
TTTACACATTTATTTCATCTGTCTAAGTCCCGTATTAAAGAAGAATACGGGACTTGATCTATTGACCTAGCGCTTGTTTACGCCGCGTGCGATACAAATCCTGCACACACGGGTGTGTAAGAATCGCGCGAAGGTTTAAGTATTGATTGTCTCTTGCTCTCACTATCAAAATTATAAAGACGACTGCTACTCAAGGATAGATCAGAGTCTGAGTCGCGTTCTGTAATACGAACCTAAGTACCACAAATCCTCACATAACTATCAGGCACACGCAACACTTCACACAACCTTCTGATTAACTAAAACAATAGTTCAGCATACAATCAACACAGATACAATGTCATATCAAATATGTTGTAACCCCATAACACGAATTCGAGGCGACATGAAAACATAGTCTCATCTCAAGGACAATGAGAATATTCGCTAAGCATCACAAAGCCACTTCCGTGTTTCGCTGTGTATACCAATAGAGATGTTTTACAGTTACTTGTCTGTTTTACTTCAAAACGTTTAAGGTATTTAGTAACTGACATATCATTCCATTTCTATACAAAGACTTTACAGATCGTCATGCGTAGTTTATAAAGTAAGGTAATAAAAACGAAAATCTCATACATTTGGGAGCAAGCAGGAGCTACAAAGTCGTCAAACTATGACAGAAAAGTATGAAAACGAGTTATAATAGATTTAAAATATGATACGCTGAAACTTTGTCTACGCCTTTAACTTGAAGGCACAATAGCTCAGTTGGTTATAGCACCAGGAGATCAAATCCAGAAGTCGTGGCTTCAAGTTCTATTCGCACCGAACAATTATTTTTGTCTACGCCGTAGCACATCGTAGCACGCAACTGCAAAAAATAAAAGCTGTTTAAAATGTTGCTCAAATTTTAACGACGTCCCGAAAATCATAAAGCTTCAATACTCTCAACTCTAGTGTATTGTTCCCAGACGAACGGGGGGAAGGCAGGGGAGGAAGGTGAGGGGGAGCCCCTCGGTCGACCCAGCCTGTTGCGCGTGCCCTCGCTTTCCGCAGCCGATTTAGAGGTAAGTACACAGCAGCTGAACAATGAACTTTTTTAAATAAAGTGCCTACTTGAAATTTAACCTTAGATTCTGGTTGATGCTATCATTTACTTATTTCTACTTTCCTACTGTGTCAATATAACTATCTTGTAAATTATGTGTTCATCTATAACTGTCATATAATTATAACAGTGTAAAAAACTTAATTATGTAAGTATCGACATAGTAACATTAGGTATGTGTGATGTTGATGATCCTGTTATAAATAGATATATAATTTTTCATACAACTGAGTATATCTTTGCTCACACTTAATGCTTTTTAACCTTATGTGTCTCAAGAGCGTTTTATACTTTCTCAAAGAAAAACTTTTGTTGTATTAAAATAATGCATAAATATTAGACACTTTTAATGTGTATCCATACTAATATTATAAATGCGAAAGTAACTCTGTCTGTCTGTCTGTCTGTTTGTCCATCTACGCCTAAATTACTGAACCAATTTTGATGAAATTTGGTACAGAGATAGATTAGAGCCTGGGAAAGGACATAGGCTACATTTTATCCCACAGTTATAACCTGTAGTCCACGCTGGCGGAGCCGCGGGTGGAAAGCTAGTAAGATCATAAAACGACACTACACAGCGGCACATGCGACTTGGCACGACACGACAGAAACTACATCAAAAATAATGAATAGCATTTTAACATACAGAAAAAAATCAGGCACCTCAGAGCCAATAATAATTTAATGTGTTAAGTAAACAAAGTAACAAACAAATAACAAAGTGATAGTAAAAAAGAATTTCAATCCTGGTTTGACAGGTGGTGAGATCAAGAATTAAACATAACATGTCGCCTTATTTCCCGAATAATTCAATATCATACCAATTACTAAATATGTTAATAACTATAACCAAGTTTCCAACTGTAAAGACATAATTGAAGAAATTGCTGTTGCCATTAGTAGTGGCTATCTGACCGCAACCATAAAGATCATGTTACTTTTATTTAATGATGTGGGATCGAGGAAAGGGTATTTTGGAACGTTATGATTTCGTTGTAATTCCATATCTACATGAAAGGTTTACAGTGTACCTACATGTATATTGGGTGACTGTAAATTGAATCAGCCCACGAAACTAAACAACTTTCCCTAAGGAACATCGGTCGAAATATGAAAATAAAAATTCACCTCTCTATACAACTGGTGCGATCGGACTGACTTGCCTATGACTTTCGCAAAATTTTGTTTCGAATATTTCATATGAGTTTCTTGGGGAAAGAATACGTTTCATGAGGAAAATCAACCTCTAAATTTTTCTAACTAATTTAAAGTAATTTAATATACATGTCTGTAGGGTCAGCATATAATTTCATTTCTATTTAAAAACTGAATAGAACTTGCTCGTCATCAAACCATATACGTCCCTACTTCAAAACAGTGAAAAGACTTTAGGCCATAATCTACCACTCTGGTCTATCGCGGTTAAACAAACTTGCTTATTAGGATTCTATTTATAACTTCCTTCCTTAGTGTGTAGGTTTAATCAAATATGTGGCGAAGTTGACTAACCTTGGTGTCAGAGATTTCAAACCGCCAAATAGCCACTGACTTCGTTCAAAGACTGTAGTGTAATCATTTGATTACATTTGATAACACCCGGGGCCGACAGCTTAACGTGCCCTCCGAAGCACGGAAACGCTCGTGATAAATTGCGCCTTTAGTCACCCATCAGGTTCCAAGCCCCTATGTCGTTGCTTAAAGAAGCAAATCGATTGATACAAAAATTAACATAAAATGTGGATAAATTATTACATAAATATAAAAAAACAGAAGCGGCTCATCTCTCTGATGAATGGGAAACAAACAACAACACTGCATCATTTTAGCTCATTTCACACGCAAAAAGCTTTTAGTCATCTATCATTGCGTAAATGATCATAATTTAAATCTCGAATATGATGGATCAATGACAGTTGTGCCGTATAAATATGATTCATATAAGTGAATGAAACTTCAGCTAAAAACTGGAAATATTAAAAAAAACTTGCGATTGTGAACGATGACGGAATATCCCTACACTACTTTCTACCTCATTTCGGCTTCAAAAACTACGGTGATGGAATTGAACTGTGTGGAAATGAAAACAAATTTCACTAATTACAAAATCAACCTATAGATTTAAACTATGTCGTTCTATATCTTATTAGAAAACTAAGCAAGAAGTAATAGATCACTGAGTTCTGAAACTACAACCAAATTATATCAATGCGATACTCACAAGGCAGCTGGTACCGTCTTAATATAACTTTTCCAATTAAATTAATATTGTATACGAAAGTTACAGAGTTTATGCTCACCTTTTGTGTAACCTGTCGCACGTGAGACCGTTTTCAGCCACTGAAACTAATATAGGTACAACTTCACAAAGGTATGAAAGGTATACGCATTAATGGTTATTTTGGCAATTAGAATCAGTCAATCTGCTAAAATTATCCACCTGGTAATGGCAACTTTGCTCTAATTAATAAATGACTTAACTTTGTTCATTTATAAGAAACAATTTTACGGCTCAAAAGTTGCCGTATCGGTTGAATGATTTTCTTAGGAGGAAAAAAGTCCCTAATGGTCTGGAAAAAGGTAAAAAATACCTTGGTTTAACAAACTTTTGAACTTTAGAAGTCTTCTATTATGCAATAAGAAATCTTATTTCTGTTATTTTGAGTTTCTACACAGATTATGTACATACATAATAAAGTTATCGAAAACGTAGATCATCTTTAAATACAGAATGTAACAAATTTAGAAATGATTTACTGAAAAAAATATAAAAAATAATCAGATTTAAATAAATAATTAGTATTAATTTGTGGCTAGCAAAGACTTGTCTGTGTCCACTGCTGTCCGTTTCTAAGGTATTGTAGTTTGTTTATTAACTACGCTTGCACTCCTCTTTAATTTTTCCTATAATCCATGACCGAGACTTACAGCCTGGCAAGAAAGTCGTGAAAATAATGGCAGCGCCACTATCGTGCCTAGTGGCTACCCTTTATACTGCGACAATAACGGTTTTGATACTTTGACTTATATACAATTTTGTATCTATTACTATTAGCCGATTTTGTGAAATAATATTTAAGGGAAAACCATTATAATTCCACCACCACCATACTCATCATATTTCTTTTGAAAGGTGTCAAAAACATACATTTTCATATCTCATATCTCGCCATTACTCTGCCAGTAAGTTCAAGGTATGAAGGGTAAAGTAAAATACTTAATAAAACTTTTGAATGGATTGTAACGTAATTATTTTAATAAAAAAATGTTTTGTTTGGTTTACTATATATTATACATTTTTAATTCAAAATCAAAATAGTTTAATTTTATAAAACATTCAGAATGTTACTTAAAATTAGTTACATTAAATACGTATTCGTTCTTTTGACTGTACTGGCTCTACGCCTACTCCCAAAGATGTATTATTCCCCACAGAAGATTAGATAAGAAACTCCTAGGGTGCTCTTTTTAATCTCATTCCATTTTTAATTTTTTTCTAATTAACTAAATGTGAAATAATTTTAGAGTTGAACAGTTTATAATCAGACATTTTGTAATAGCCCTTTTTGCAAAGTTTTTGTTTAATTATTGTCTTTTTTCCATGGGAATCCTATTATTGGTACACATGGTTTTGAATACACATGGGAATCCTATTATTGAAACGTATACATTGACTCATAAAAGAGTTCATGACCTTGTGGAGACGACTGTCTAGTACATCCAGTTTATGCTTGGTCCTAGTATTTACATTGTGCCTATCACTATTTTTCGATAGTTCCTTGTCTATCCGAGGCAAGTTGTTAATTATTACTACACTGGGCGTCAAAAATAAGTAGTACACTTTTCAAATTGCAATTACTCCTAAACTATAGTAGTTACACTTATGAAATAAAAAGCAGTTTATAGTAAACTTAACGAAGTTTATTAAAGTTATATTTTATTTGGCATGAATAAAGTTTCAAACTTAAAATTAAGATAAATACTAAAAAGTATCAATTTTTAACGATATGTCAACCACTTAATTTTCACGTTTTGGAACTTTTTCACAATTTAATAACTTGTGTTGCCGCCTCGGGCTCTAATTACAGCTTGGATCCGGTTTGGCATGCTGAACACTAAGTTTCGGAGGCGGTGTTGGGGAATATTTTCCCATTCTTCTATCAGCGCATGTTTTAGAGCCCTGAGTGTGGCAGGAGGTGGACTGCGCCTTCTGACTAGCCTCCCAAGCTCATCCCAGGCGTGTTCAATCGGGTTGAGATCTGGGCTTCTCGATGGCCAAGCCATCAAGTTGATGCCAACCTCCTGAATGTACTCTTGTACGTGGTGAGCAGTGTGTGGCCGGGCGTTATCATGCATTAGGATGGCTCCATCACCCATATTTATTAAATATGGCCCTGCATACTCGTTGAGGATCTCCGAGGCATATCTTTCACCAGTCAAAGTCCCATTTTCTATTACCACAAGCTCTGTGCGACTCTCTGAAGAGATACCAGCCCATACGTGTACAGAGCCCCCGCCATATTGGACTCTTTCCGAGATACAAGCTTGAATGTATCGCTCACCGGGTCGTCTGTAGACTCTCCGCCGTCCATCTGAAGTGTATAAAGAGAATCGAGACTCATCTGTGAATAAAACTCTAGCCCATTCTTCTTCGCCCCATTGTACGTGTTGACGGGCGTAGCGTAGTCTTGCTACGCGATGCTCTGTCTCAAGTTTGGGGCCATTTGCTGGTCTTAGAGGCTTCAGGTTAGCTTCAGCAAGTCTTCTTCTCACTGTACTCTCACTGATGTAGTCTGTTCGGGTCCGAAGAAGCTGTTGCTGAACCTCAACTGCATTAAGGTGTCGATTTCTTAACACAGTGGAAACAATAAAGCGATCTTCTCGGGTACTTGTGCACCTGGGTCTGCCATTACCTCGTCTCCTTAGATGGTTTCCAGTCTCTTCGTACCTTTGCTTTACTCGCTGAACCGTTCTTAAAGTTACACCCACCCTCCTTGCAGTACGACGCATACTGATGCCCACTTCGAGAAAAGCTAAGATTCTTGCACATTCTTCTGGTGAAAGAGGCATGATTAGTCAAATTTACTCTCTGAAGATACCTATGCTTTTCAATTACAATTGCTTTATCAGCAGCGAATGTGTCAAACACAAAAATCCTAAGTAAGACAACACCTTTCAACAGTTTAAAAAAAGTGTTTTTATTTATTCGTTTTTTTTAAAGTCAAGCATTATAAGTTCTTATAATGCATGAAGTTTTTATTGAATAAGATTAAATTTTCTTTTTAACCTTTTTTGTTTCAAAGGTCTAAGTTTTATAGTTTGGGAGAAATCGCAATTTTAAAACTGTACTACTTATTTTTGACGCCCAGTGTATATAAAAATCAAAGTACCTTGATGTCAACTGATCCAACATTTTGTGAGGCAACTTTGTGTTTCACAATGCCCGTATCTTCTATTCGGAATCGAAAATGCTTTCATCTAAATATTCCACGCTAGAAGTCTTCATCAACGTCTTCATCTTGGCGTGATCCTTCTCTAATAGTCTGCTGGTTATTTTCGTCTGATTCACTACGGCTGTTTTCATCTTGGAGGTTTATAATTATTCTGTCAATATCATCATACAGAGTCTTTTCCTTTGGTATTATTATTTTCATTACGTGTTGGCATGAATTTCTCCAATTTATGCCATATCAACAAAAAAAGATCAAAATTGTTCGAACGCGCTCCTTTGTTACTGTATTTGTAAACAAAACCTCAAATTTGTGAGTGTTAATTTCAAAGAGCGGTTTATTCTAGCTATTGCAAGTTGAATCACACAAATTATATATAATTACATAAATAAAACCACATTTTATCAGTCATATCAGCAGTTCTTCTATAAAAATCGTTGAATTCGGATAAATGTTATCCTGCTTCGAATTCTTCTAAACATCTATCTATCTATATAAATAAAAATGAATTGTTGTTAATAAAAATGAATTGTTTAGTCTGATTAAAACTCGAGAACGGCTGGGCCGATTTGGCTAATTTTAGTCTTGAAATATTCGTGGAAGTCCAGGGAAGGTTTAAAAGGTGAGAAAATATAAAAAAAAGGCGTAACGAAGTTGGCCGGGACAGCTAGTTTTAAATAAACTTTATAGATGATTCCTCTAGCAGAGCTCCGAATTACACCCCTGCTCATTTGAGCACAACTGGTCACCGAAATCACCATAATAACACAATAAAATAGAAAAAAACACAATTAACTATTATCTTGTAAAAGAAATGACACAATACGTACCTACTTGACGTGATTGATAACTGACAGAAAGAAAGTTACCAGTTATAATATTTTTTAGTTCTGTTTCAGGACTTTCTTGCCAGGCTGTAAATTACGTTATCATTCTTCAAAATTTCAAACAATTTTCTCACACCCTGAATATGTTTTTTGTATTTTTATATAATTAGAGAATATTTAGGAAAGTAATAAAAAAAGAGCCACCCTCCGAATTTCTTGCCTATTCTTCTCGGGGGAAGCTTGCACTTTTGCGAATAGGCGTAGAGTTAAACAAACACACTATTACTACAGTGACTTATATGTCACTATTATGACTACTATAACTTATTTTAAAGAACATTTTAAATGTTTTATGAAAAAAAGCTATTTTTAACTTTTGACTGAATGCAGAACGCATCAAACTTGTCTCTACTTTCGCCGCCATCGCTCGCGCGTCGAAGGTCGTCTGTGATGTTCAGTGACACGGTCCTTCTTCACGCCCCCAATTCGCCTCATTTGGCCCACCCACACAACGTCTGCTCTTCAGAAAAGATGACCCAGACAGGTGAGCTCCTAAAACTGACTAAATATTAAATCATTTTACTAAAACAGTCAAATATAAAGCATGCTGTCAAACTTCAACTGAAAGCTAAGTTTGTGAACAATACGTGAACAATACGCGTCACAAATAGAGACTAGTAAAATCAGTAACATTATTTCATATTTCAAAACATGACTTTCAAATATCTGTTGCTTAGCCCCCTTATATCTTCTAAATAAATCATGACTAAGCTTAAGCGTACTTTTGTGAATAATTTTATAACGAATTAAATCGATATTTGTAGATTCATTGTGTCAACGTGACTGGCTAAAGAGCCAAAGTGGTGAGTCTAGAGACGGTAGATCTAGACGAAGCTATTAGACGGGCATGTGCAATCTATCCTTCCCTTTCACTCTTTCCTTACTTTAAACGTACAAAACTAGGATAACACAATGATGCTTTTAAAATTTCGGGATAGAGTGTGTGATGTCTTTTATCTATTTCAAAGTCTATCTAAACTTCGAAAGTATCATTAGCGCCTTTATTCAAGAAAGTTTTATAAAAATAAAGTTTTGATACAAGTTAGAATTAGCTTGATACTTTCGTAGAATTCTAGTGTGGGTGATTTAATACTAGTAAGCGAAAATTGAGGAAATGCATCAGCACTAAACTAAACAAATTTTCCCAGGAACATAGGCACCTATTCTTAAAAGGGCAGCTATTCTTATCTGTTTGGTATAAGTACATCTCTCTCTTACGTTTTACTTATGGCAGCGATAGTAACAATTATCGGCTGGCATATGGGTCGGAGACATACAGAATAGATGCCCTTGCCAAGATAGCATGGATGCGTGACATAATTTTGTCATGTCGATGTCGTTCTGCCTGTTCCGTGCTGAGGCTATGCCGTAGAACGAGAGGGTGGAACATACGATACAATTATGTCACGCGTCCATGTTAGCATGCTGTGCATTCATTTTTTGGAAATTTTAAATAACTTCGTTGTAGTTCATTTTGAGTTACAATATTTAGTTTCGAGGGCAGATTTATCTCGTAAAGTTTCGCTAACTAAATTCATCCCTGAAAATAGTTATATTAAAAAGGAATTTAAGTACTGACACTTGTATTGCGCGCATAGAATTCGACCTACCGGCAGGGGACACGGCAGAAGAAAGGGCGGCGGCAGGCGGTACCATGTCCTGCCAAGAACTATTAGCCCTTTCTGGAGCCCTATCGGCTGCTTTACCGACAGGACAGGTTGCTTTAGACAGCTTCTTTGAGGAACTAACGAAAGGAATCAGCAAGAGAGCTGGAGAAGAGAAAACAGATCCCAAGGTAAGAATTTCGAAGAAACATAATTTAATCAAACTTTTTAAGGTTGTTTGCAAATTGTAGTTCTTATTTCCCGTTTCAAATAAACTGAGTTATAATGAACTAGATATTTAGCATACTTCTGAATTAATAAAAAGGTTCCGTACTTTAAAGATTGCAACTAAATGAGGTTTTAAATTACACATACATGAGAAACATTCATAAGCTCTTGTTTAATATACATACAAAACTTGATGATTCGGTAATTCGGTAGTACATAGCTCTCACTATCTTTCCGTTTGTAGAGCGCTGATATAGAAGATTTTTCCTGCTGTGCTGAATTACTGGCAGCGGAACAAGTGGCCAGAGAGAACCGGAAAGGTCGTTTTTCCAGCGCATGCTCAGTGTTTTGGAAAAAATTTAACAAATTCATGACCTGGCTAAGAAAGCATATAAAAAAAATTGTCGACCACAAATATTTTCAACAAGGTAAATAAATTTCAGTCTAAAACTTGTCTGTGCTTGTTAGACTTTCTCCTGCGTCGAGATTTATTGCTTTAGCACTGAATGGGGGTGAGTTTTTGCTGAAGCGGTTAGAAGACTGGAAAATTGTCTTCTTTTATTACTTGGATAACTTTCCGTTCTATTGAAGAACATGTTTGATAGCTACTTACTCAATTCTTTATCATTAAAAATAGAATCTGATATGGAATATACCATGTAAGGTTTTGGTGGAGGTCCAAAAAAATCATGTATTTGCATAAATAGATTAAAATACCATGCCGAACAGTCATCTTTCAAAGTAAACAAAATATTACTGTCTAAAATAATGAAATTAATGAACTTCTCCTACTTTTAGGTATTTTACTAGCAATCCTAATCAACACACTATCAATGGGCATAGAATATCACAATCAGCCCGAAGAATTAACAGTTATAGTGGAAATCAGTAACGTCGTGTTCTCAGCAATATTCGCGGTCGAAATGCTCCTCAAGATAATCGCCGAGGGCCCTTTCAAGTACATTTCAAACGGATTCAACGTCTTTGATGGAGTCATTGTGATTCTGAGGTACGTTATCACAGTAACTTTTGAAGTTTGGAATAACTTCCCCAACTTGAGATTTGAAAATGAAACGGTACGAGCTCTGACGTTTCATGGTGGTAAATCTTTTCAGGAAATCGTTTCAATATTAGGGAGTTTGTGTTGTTTAGGTATCTATGCAGTTTATGCAGCATATTAGCTGTAACAAAATTTCGGATTATTTATTACACGAGAAACCATGGGGATAAACTGTTCAGCTCTAGAGTTGTTACAGATTTAAATTAGTGAAAAATTGAAAATCAGGAAATTAGTAATTAAAAAGAAAAGAGTTGCTTGCGTATTCTTTTCAGGGAAAGCCTGCACCTTTGCAGGCGAGGTGTTAAAAGAACTATTGTACTTAATTCACTACTTTCACTTATTTCAAGTATCATTGTAATGTTCTATGAAATAAAGCTTTTTTTGTTTAAAAAAACGTTTATGTTAGGTACCTAAAACAAGAAATAGTCGGTACGTGCTGTCAAGCAACGATGACGAACAAAATCAAAGACTTTGGCACCACGTATAGGTTTTCCACGTATTGAAAATGTATATCATGATGTTGAAGGTTATGCTCCTTGCTTTTATTTTTCAAACAGCGCATTCGAATTAGCCCAAAGCATGGGCAACGAGAAAGACCTAGCGGGAAGTTCGGGCCTGTCAGTACTTCGCACATTTCGACTCTTGCGCATATTAAAACTGGTCCGCTTCATGCCAAACTTGCGCCGCCAACTGTTCGTCATGCTACGCACCATGGATAATGTTGCCGTTTTCTTCTCGCTACTCGTCCTATTCATTTTCATATTCAGGTAAATACTCCAAACAAATCAAAGTAAAATTTTATATTGAAATCAAACTAACTTAGTTTTCAAAGCGCTCTCAAGAGGATTACTACCTATCCGAGGATTTATTTGACAAAATTGAATTTTGTTGTTTAGTTTTAATAGTTTTGTAAAATGAGAAAACTCTCAGAGAACTGCATGGATTTACTTGAATAAGGTATCTAACAAAGAAGTAAGAAAACAATTTATTCTTTATGAATGCTATTTTCTATTTGCGTTTTGATTTAAAAGAAAAACTTAATTTTGTTTATTTTTCATTATAATTTAAAAGATATAACTAATCTAAAAGATTTATAAAATATTATTTTAAATAAGAACGACCAATCGGTTAAATGTTGAATTTAACTAAAGAAATTTTTAACTCTCTATTTTGAAACCTGACCTTGTACTTTCTAATCTCCATGTTTTTTTTTATATTTGTGACGTCTACTCCCTGTAGCTATCCTTCTTTTCTGAACAAGGTCATGATCTTAAGCAATCTCTCTTTGATTGCTTAATCTATTCTTCATTTTTCCGTAGCCAAAGAAGATTTATCCGACTCTTCATAAAATCTGAATATCTGAATGTTTCTACTTAACTGTCACACCCGCATCCTTTAACCCGTGCACTATTTAACTGTGAGTGATTTCTCCTGTTTTCTTTTCAATCTAGCCCTTATTAATATATATAGTATGGTTCACCTCTGTCTATATAACATTCTACCCACTACACACTGCCACTGTCGACACTCTCTACAACTTTTTCTCTTCTCTATTGTATATTTCGTCATAGCGATTTTCACGCTTTTACGCTTTTCCACTACCTCAATTTATTTACACCTGCACTTCATCACTTCATTAATTATCATTACTTATCATCGTCATTATAGATTATTTCTTATATTTATGTAACAACTTTTATATACGTATTTATGTTTCCTCCTTTATATGTGGAAAGGATTCCTAAGTGAACTTTTTATCTAATGAAATATTGCGTGGTAACTCAGCATCCTCGGTATGAACATCTTCGGGTGCAAATTCTGCGAGAAAGATGACGATGGCGATATGGATTGCGACAGAAAAAACTTTGATACCCTCTTGTGGGCCTTTGTCACGGTGTTTCAGGTATTCAATATTTTCAATTAAAATACCTAACAGACAACCCAGAACAAACTGAACTTGCAACATTTAATACTAAACGCTTACCTTCGGGTCTGTCAGCAGTCAACACTCACGACAGTATGACAATCCCAATAACAGAAGATTGTCCTTGTGACGGCTAATCGACTAACCACGCGAGTACACAACCGACCTTTCACTGTGCTGCAAGAGGAACACTCCTCGAAATAACTAAAATACAGACGCAGACGTCTGAAGCTTGCAGCATTGTGCGTTGTCGAATAGGCGTTCAGTCGCGTAACAGCTACCCTAGATCCTGCATAGTGAATAACTCTAGTACCATCAGTAACAAATTGATCCAATATCATCTAGTGTCACGTTCACCGTATGTTGTGCCGTACAGTACTCCCATCAGAAGTTGTCGAGAGCACTTACTTAGTCAGAGAGCTTGGTTGAAACGTAGGTTAGCTTGAGGTCGATCGGAGTCGAGCCGAGGGTTGCCCTGTTCGTCAGTTTATCTACTCCCACTACTACAGGCTGCACTCAATTTAACAGTATCTCTATCACTTTGCATGCTGCTTCTATTCTTTAGGTACGTAATTTCTTATTACTGCGAAACTTATGAACAGCTTTGGCTCATTTATCTCAACTTGCTCCTATAAGTGAGAGGAAATTTAATATTTCTGCCAAAGTTTTCATTTGTTTTGCCATCCACCCCGGCATCTTTCTTTAACTTTATTAACAATCTAATTTTCAATTACTTCCCCCTTTCTTCAACATTTTCTCTACCAATTTTTTAAATATTAGAGATTGGCCAGTTCACTTTATTTTCCTTTATCACTTCCTTCTGCATTTCAAAATAAATTTATGATTTAATAATTGATGCATATGATCTGAATGACATTTACCATATTATGAATTTGTGAAGAAATGAATGATAATTTTCTTTATCTTTCACGCACTTTTTTTTTGCCTATTTTATCTTCCAAATTTTCCTTTATTGCATTATAAACTCATACGGTTTGCGAGGCAGAATGAATAAATATTTATATTTAATAATATATTTATGAAGAAATCAAAATGCACTAAATAACACAATGTAAATTTAACTTGTTACAGTACATAAATTAGATTTATGAACTAACCCGTTGGTGGGTAGCGTCCCAACGGCGCGGCTATAACACTGCTTAACCAATTAGCTTAATTGTTACTGTTATATTCTAAATTAACATAATTTAAATCGAACCATTTTACTAACTGTGTCGATAATAAGATTTTCATAATGTTATAATCTTATTAGCATTTTAGCGATTATTGAGTTCTGCCAGTGTTATGGTCGTGCATATCTCATATAACATCAGGTTGAGTCGGTCGCGGTATATGCGCATAGCATTTTGTTTTTCTTTCATTTTTTCCATCGGGCGCGCAGTATTCTGGGCATGTATCTATTCGGTGGTAAGTTTTGCAAGTTCGTCGAAGATAACGGCGCCGAGCGCGACTGTACCTGCCCCGAAATCATCTCACGCCATCCCAAGTGTGAGTGCGACAGAAAACATTTTAATAATATCCTCTGGGCTACTGTCACCGTTTTCCAGGTAAGCCTCCAGAGAAGCTAGATACGTTCAGTAAATATTAGTCGGTTTATTTTGCGATCCCAAAAGAATTGTTTTAGAAAATAGACACCGCGTTTTTCTCGTATCGTCAAAAACAAAATTTCATGAAACTTTTGTCTTATTTGACAGCTTGATAAGGTTGTTAGAAAAGACGAATTTATAAATTGTATGATTGGCCCGTTTGGATGCACCGGCATTACCGAGAAATTCGCAGTAGAAAATATAGTTTGTAACAGTATGTAGTGTTTAGGTGATACTGCATCTTTGGAGCGCTCCGTAGTTAGTGCATCTTGCTTGTAGTGCTAGCGTAGGTACTAGTAACGCTGAACCCTCTGCTTGTGTACTCCAAATGGCCGTCTGTGTTCCCCCTCATAACCTGTATATGTGTGTACCTACTAACACGAGACATTACACTTGGTAACACTAACACGCTGGTAATTAACAGATTTTTGAGTTTATTTAATTTAATTTGTTAATACATCAAAATTACTTAACAGTTTTATTACAAACACAAGGCACGACTTAAACACAATATTACTGCACACCTTGCTTATTTTGATTTATTACAAAGATTGATAATATTTGAAGATGTTGATTATTGTTGATGTGGTAGAGAAATGTTATTTTGACCAAGTTCAGTTCTTACTTTGTGACAAACGTTTCAGGTTTTGACCCAAGAAGATTGGAATGTAGTATTATTTAATGGTATGGAAAAGACAAGCCATTGGGCTGCTTTGTATTTTGTAGCCCTTATGACATTTGGGAATTACGTGCTGTTCAATTTGCTGGTCGCTATTCTTGTTGAAGGATTTAGCTCAGAAGTAAGTTACCTTTTGACATGAACGAGTATGTGTACAGTCGGTGTCAAAAGTGCATTGCAAATTCAATGTGCTCACATGGATATTTCGCTTATTGTATTGTACCTATTTGTGATATGCATGACCTTTGGCAACTGACTGTACTGTACGCAATGTGATGAAAATTGGACTGTTTTGTAAATAGCACACGATGTAACTTTTAGCGGAATGAAAGAAGGGAACGCGAGCAACGCGAATTAGCGAAGTCGAAACTGTCAAGTGAATGCTTCTCGGATAACAACGAAATACAATACGACGAGTCGAACTCGGGATCACATTCCAGCGACAGTTTCTCTCAGGTGAAATATTTCACTTAATTTCGACACAGATCTTTGTTTTTCTTTGTTTCGCTTTTGGCTTTTGTAATACGACACACACGCATGTAATTCACGAAGTTTTCTTTGTCATACTCATTCCTCGTTATCTTTCATATCAATTCTTATAAAAACAGGAAAATTAAAATTGAAAAGCTCCAAATTATTTTTGTTGCATTAAAAACTTTTTAAATAGATCGAAGTCGTTTTAATTTTAATAAATCTGGCAACAGAACGAAATTAAGAATTGTTGGCGGTCAGCGGATGATATTCGAAAGGCTAAAGAAGACGTGAATGGCCATAAAGAGAAGGCCCTACGGCCTAGGCGAAAGACCAAATCCGCGGCCCACCATCCAACACTCTGCAGGGACTGTGCTCAGTCCAATAAATGTAATCTGCAAAAGGTAAGACAAAACTAATCGAAACAAAAATAAGTTATTTTAAATAAAATTACTACAACCATTTCAATGGATTTTTGAAAAATTCTAAAAAATAAATAATGTAGATCGAGTATTAAAATTTCTTATTAGCAATTATTTATCACATAAACACGCAAAGTTTGATTTATGTTCACATTTAAATTTTTTATTAAGTGGTAATAAAACCCCGTCGTTTGTCATTTTAATGTTAACTTTTATGTTAATGTTCAATGTTTATACAAATTTTATGAGCGTTAAATCAATTTTAGAAATCTATCAACTTTTTAAATACTTTTTTAAAGAGAGAAGTTCTTGTAAGCAAGTGATTCAAATGTTTTTTTTTTAAATAAATCACTTATCTCTTTAGAATACACTTAGAGTACATGACGCCAAGAAATCATAATAATTTTCCCTAAAAATAAATGAGCAACTTTTAAATATACAAAGCATACGGCGATCAGCCATGTCTGGGCCATTGTCGGTGCCAAATGGCCAGGGCAATGTAGGATACATAATTTATTGGCCATATTCAGGTCAATCCTGTAATATTTCGGCTATAATAAAGCCATTAAGAGCACTGGTTCTAAGTAACACGTCGAGCACATGCTTTTAAGTGCACTTACCTTTACACATTGTGTACACATTTACTGTAATTAATTTTAAGCAATATTTTAACAACAGTGCAAAAGCTGATATCACTAAAAGGCAAGCAAATGCTATTTGAAAAAAAAATTGTACACTTGAATAGTGGAAAATATTATATTCAACGTGATAATCAAACCAATCTGTTGACAGGGATAGAAATCTCTAAGCAGATTAAATTTTAATCTTGTAACCTTAGAAACTACCGAAGCAAGTGATGACACTAATACAGTAAGCTTTTTCATTATATTGGCTTGTTATAATGATTATAATATAATCAATTCCATCTTCACCAAGCCAAAAGATAACTGTTTATGCAAGGTCATCTCAAGTAAATAAATAATAGGCTTAGAATACAGACATACTAGTATTATTCTCTTGAAAAGGCTTTATTTCCTAATACGTTCTTTCAGCTCATCCGAACTAGGAATTATTCTGCTGTATTTTGTTTTGCAGATTTATAGCCAGAATAGCTTAATTAGATATGGCGTGATTTATTCATTTTCTTGAGAATAACTCTTAGGAATATTCCTCGAAAGCTCTGTGGGTGTTGATTTATCTGGACGTTTATTTCAGTTTAAATATTTTTTGTGTACTTCGCCAAGTCTAACAAAAACTTGACCTGTCTCAGTTGGGCTTAATTTAATTAGTATACTGAGTTGCTAATTTAAGTAGTTCTCTATTAAAAAGGCAGTCATAAGGATGCCCAAAAAGAGAACTAGAAATGTTTGAAATTAATTTCACTTTGTAACAATTGTTTGGTCCAATCAATAAGATAGAAAACTCTTTGGTTTCAAATTGTTGTTAGGTTTTAGAATGAATATGCTACTAGAATTTTTTATGATGTTTCCTTTTACAGGAAAAAATGCTAGCAAACAACAGTGTAGTATCAGACACAACAGTTCCAGTGATCACCCACACAGCGGCGACTCCACAAGACTCTCCATCCACTACCCTAGAGCCTGGGGCTTCTTTTAGGGATTTCAATATTACATTGTCCCTCGATCGTTCTTCCTTAGTTTCCAGCTTGGACTCTATTGATCGGACTTCTGTACGTAGAAACTAAATTCTTGGTATTTCTCAATGTCTTTAATCAAAATCGTATATTAATATTCAATCTTCATTTCCAGTGTACGAGTATACCAGGCTTACTAAAGCCTCCTAATAGCTACACGTTAACGCTACACTCAGCAGCTGCCCAACTAAGAGCTGAAAAAGCCCGACTCCCTCCAATATCCCTAGCGCCTCCCCCTCTCATGCTCGCTCCACCAGCTCTTAGGTCTTCCTCTCCAGGATCTGCTCCAGCTACGCCAAGGTCAATGCCCTCCCCACTATTACCAGATAAAAACTTCCAAGTGACAATAGCGAAGGACGACAACTGTCTGAATGTCAGCGACAAATCTAGCCTGCTCAGTTCACAAAAGTGAGTTTAATAAATAATTCGTCTACAACTGTACATTGTTATTCAAGTCACTTGAGCATAAGAAGTCAGTCACTTTGTTATAACAAAGTTCAAAGAATTTAAAACTTGAATTCTTAAACCGATATTTCCAGCTCAGTAAAATTGTAACGCTGAAAAGCTAGCTCAGCAAACTGTTTAACACATTTTTGATTATTCAAGACCGAGTCGGTGGAAAAGAAAAATACTTTGAAAAAAAGTTTTATTAGATCGAAGGGTGACGGAGTGTGGCCCGAATTCTTTGGATTCGCAAGGCATTTCGGAGTTAATATTATTTGGGGCTACGTATTTATCATTGATCTTGAAATTGAACATTCCTGGGTACTTTTTTGTGCAGGAGTATAGCAGTATCAAGTCCGGGAGTGAATGGTGAAGACAAATGTAGAGTTCAGAGGGGTTATAGCTGGCGGCTTTCTCGCCCGAGTCTGCGCAAGAAGCCGAAACATAGAACCGGGTCTGATTCGGATGCCATTGTGTTGAATAATGGACGAGATCATGCTGTGTGCAATGGTAAGCTGTGCGACAAAGCCAATATGTTAATGGATCTTGCAATCACATTAACTGAATTCGAGCTGTGGCAGTACAAATTTCAACATTGCTTTTATGTTTCAATTAATGGATTCAAAATAAAGAAACCAAACAATTTTTTCTTAAAAATATTTTTTTTTAAAGTTGATATTTGCCTATCCCAATAGGAGAATAGAAGTAAGTGAATGTGTCATGTTTTTGGCTAATCATAGTTTTTTACTCTAGGTTCGAGCCTTCGTAAAAATGAGCTGCCTTTATCATCGTCGATGGTTATAAAAAACGACACACAATCAGTGGAGCTGCCAAACAGTCGAGCTAAAGCGCAGCTCGCAGCTCCTAGGGTCTTGGCGCCTCCTGTGAGGAAGGTGTCTGCTCATGCCACGCCATTGCTGCCAGATGTAAGTACATTACAAACTATCAGAAAGTAAGTGGTGACTCTTTTTAATATATTGACCCGAGAAAAGAGAATGTAAGCTTAGAAATAAGTACAGAGTTTCGTTTTTTGGTTTATGTAGATCGTTCAAGGTAATTTTGTAGGCAACTATAACTACATGAGATATTTTATCATTTTGAATATCATAAAATACAGAACGCTCTGTAAGCAAAAATCCTAAGGTTGGCCGTGGCGTTGTATTAATGAGACTAGTTAGCATTTTTATCTTTTTAGATATATCATACTATATTATCGAAGTTTCCGCCTTTTCTGTCTGTCTATCAGAACGCAATAAACTGCTAAACGGATTTTCATAAGGTTTTCATCGATAGACGGAGTGATTCAACATAAAGCTTTACGTGTATAATTCATCCCCGGAATTCCCACGGGAATGAAGTCCCGGGCGGGACGCTAGATATAAAAAACTTGGTATCTTCGAATAGACTAGACTATTTAAATACACACACAAACTAAGCGAAAAAATAATATTTTTTAATAAATAGTGCATTATAAATTCAGTAGGTAGTCTTGCCGAAGGCTTAACATGAAATCTTACATAATATTACAACATTAATCCCTTAATAATCTCGTGTAAAAGCTGCTTAACCGAACCTTTGATTTAACGTTTATGTATAGACAGAGCTTAAGATAAAAGCAGTCTCAACTTATCACTCAGAAACTTCACAGCATGTTGAGGTGGGTACTGCATAAGATTTAATACTGGCTTAAAGTTACTTAAATATTTCTTAAGCTACGCTGTTAAGTAACTATTTATTATTCTGTGGTAAAGTTACCCTTCAAGTGTTTCGACCTTTCATCGAAGAGGTAAATAAATTAGAATTTGTTTGAAGGTGTCTTGGAAAGCGCCCGAGGCGGGGTTCTCCACAGATTCAACCGTTCGACTCGACACGGTCAAGCCTCCGCCGCATCGGCTGTCGCTCACTAATGATTATTTGACTGGTAAGTAAACGCGGTACTGTTGTGACCATGGCTGTGGTCAGAGAGTTCCGTATGTCTATATTAGCAGAGCATCTATTAAAATTCAGTAAATGATTTTAAATAAATTCAGGAAAGGGACAGCTTAGCAAATACTTAAACGGCACATTTCGTAGCGCCAAAGTAAGTAAATAACAAAAACTTCTTAATTTAATGTTTACGGGGAAAACAATTACTTGTAGCTGACCACAGTAATGAGTAGACCGTTTAAGTATTTGCTAAGCTCCTTACACCCCGTGCAACAGGGATTTCGGTTCTTGATTTTATAATCGGTTTCGGGTCGTATTACACCTAGGACTTTAGTGACTAGGTCACTAAGTCCTAGTTGCAAGTATAGAGTACCTAGGCGTTACGTCGAGGATTCTATACTTGCACCTAGGACTTGGTGACCTAAAGTCCTAAAGCCTAGGTGTATTCCTAGTCTACCTTTATACTTGTGGTATTCACCTAGAATCCTAAATCCTAGGTGTTATACTACACAACCCATTGAAGAATAGTTGCCAATATATTATGTTTTACGGATATATCCATCAAGAGAAAATACCTTTACTTAGAATAACAAGTCTCTTTATAAATAAATGGAATATTGAATGCTGAGCTCGGCTTTCTTTATAAGACGAAACTTAATAAATTCGTGATGTACCTGTCTATCAAGGGAAACTGGTACGCGACTTTGTGAAGGGTCCTTATACACACGATGAAAAAAGATTCCTTAATGCGTAGTACTCGTACTTACGTTCGCAATATTCAGTCTTTCAAAATTTTTTGATGAAAATGTTACAGTTCATTTTAAAATTGATGTTTGTTTACTGCAATTTTTAAAGAAAATTGATTTATTGTTAGTCACTGGAAACGTTAATTATAATATGTATAAAAAATCGGAAAGTCTTACAAAAACGAAAAGAAAAAGAGATAAGAAATACAAGGGTACGTTGTAAAACAAAACAAGACCGCAATTGTGATTAAAACGATAATTTACAATGTAGTCGTAGTATAATATTACGGCTAAAGATAGGTAATACTATAAGACTATAAGATTAGCCGGCTAAACCTAGGTTAGGTTAATTGTTAAGTGTACGAGCCATATGCAGCCTACAGAGGAATTACGTCTCTAGTGACCTACTTTAGAAATAATACATTTTAATTTGTCAGTACAATAAAGATACTACGCTCTATCGGTCGGTTTTATTTGTTGTTACATTTGACTCGCTTTGACTAGCTTGCCGGTAGAGCCTGACATCCTGACTTCTTTAGCGTTTCGTGACCGAGAGCTTACTGCCCGTCCATTAAGTTAGGGCGGTAATGTTAAGTTTATGTTCACACCTACCTTTAGCCGTAAAATTTGTAAATTGTCTAGATATTTTAATCATTTAACTTTTCTTGTTAGTGAATAATTGATTTTATATTTTTATTGTATTTGGAATATTAATGTTTATTTTACTCAAGGTAGGTCACATTATCAGCCAAATCAAGAGAGGAAATTTGTCTTATGATGGAAGTAAATACATCATTTTATTAAAGGATTTCTACTAATGCTATCTAAATGGTCGGTCACTGCACCGATATTTGTAAGTGACGCTCTTGCGAAGTACGCAACATATTATAAGTAACATGATTTTTTAATAAACAGTAACAACAATACCAGAAGTGAAGGCAAGCAATCTCACTCCACCAGCACCACAGGTTCCCCATCTCACTCCGAGGACAACTCGCACTGAAGCTCCTCCTTTGCCAACACGTCCAAACAACCAACCGCTACCTTTAATCAAACAGATCAACGAAGAGGTAATTTGCATATAAGCGTATTCTGAGAAACTAATGTTATATCATACAGGTGCTTAAACATCCTTAAACCTTATATGAAAAGGAGATAATTAATTTGCTGAAATATGCCTTAACCGAAAATCAGCTCAATATTCTACAAAGTTAACTAATCAAAGTACCACCAACCAGCGCCAGGATACATTTCTGTGATAACAGCCCATCTTTCAGCTTCTTCAAAAGAAACAGTTTGCTTTCGAGAAACGTAGAAAATGTGTCAAAATTACGAAACGTTCTCAATAACCAGTTTCATATTTTCATACCATTTTCAGGTAACAATAAACAACAATGTATGCTTATTATCGGGAAGATTCGACAGGAGACGGTTCCATTTCAAAGACCTTTTCCGATTCATGGAGCCAACAGGATGTCTCAAGGAAAAAGAGGATTTTTCTCTGTATATATTCGCTCCAGACAACAAGTAAGAATCCCCAGATAGACATTATATTTTTCTTTCATTTCATATCAATCTTTTCCTGACTTTTTGGGATATTTCTTGGAAATATTTTATCTGAACAAACTTGAAGATGGTTCATGTATTCGTAACTTATTGTTCGTGAAAATTGAACCTATGTAATTTTATTTGGGCTTTTTCCTTTAGCAAATAATACTAACCCAAAAATCCAGTCAAATAACTGACTGACACTAAATAAACGAACATGCGTGTCATTGGTATCTTCGCCACAAATAAGTGCTTATGTTAAAAAAAGTTTGGGTTTTTCCGACCCTTCTCACACTAAAGATACTTTGACGAGTGTAAAAGGACTGAATAAGTAAACACGGTACCATTGAATTTGTAAACATTTATTTCAGAATGCGAAGGTTCTGTACGTGGATGGTGACTAGAAGTTGGTTTGACAACATAGTTTTGTTATTCATTGCTCTCAATTGTATAACGTTGGCTATGGAGAGGCCAAACATACCCCCGGACTCGAAAGAGCGAGCTTTCTTGGCAAGTGCCAATTATGTGTTTACTGTTGTTTTCGCTGTTGAGATGTTTATAAAGGTTCGTATACTGAGTGTTCTTTCCCGTTCTAACTGAAGCATTGTTTGAATGATTGAAATTCTTATTAATGATGTGTTCACAGGTAGTAGCATCAGGAATGTTCTACGGCCCTGAAGCATACTTCACTTCTGGATGGAATATTATGGATGGTTCCTTAGTCATCATATCTATTATAGATTTGCTGATGTCCTTAGTGTCAGAATCCAGCCCTCGAATTTTCGGTATTCTCAGGGTAAGAGGCTATAATAGTGAATTATTGGTACCCTTATTAAGAATTGTCCTTTTTCCGTGACTTTACCGTCAGACTACGGCCATTGATTCAAACCTTTTTTTTCTTCTGTTTCAAACTTGTTTTCATTTTATGTTATCATTATTTTGCTTACAGGTATTTCGGCTATTGCGATCTCTAAGGCCTCTCAGGGTTATAAACCGAGCTCCAGGATTGAAGCTCGTAGTCCAGACGTTATTGTCATCGTTGAGGCCCATCGGGAACATTGTACTTATTTGTTGCACATTCTTCATCATCTTCGGCATTTTAGGTGTACAGGTAAACGACTGCTTTGTTTATATCTAATTCGATTTGTTATAGTAAAGTCTACAAGTTATGATCTGGGAAACTCACTTTAAAGTTATCTAGAGTACAGTAATTACACTTTCATTAGAACTTAATACCCCTTTTGAAGTATATATTGATTCCTGCACATAACAGACTCATGAATGAATGAAGATTCATAATATTACTTTTCCATAGAGGTTAACTTTTATATAAAGCAGCATTGTCACAATGTGTGTGCAAAACAAACTTTAAATGCTGTGCATTTTTAAAACTTTTGACCGTTGTAACACTTAGATCCAATTTCACCATACTCTGTTAGTTATTTAACAGACAATTAGCAGCTAGCCCGAGATTTCGTAGCTGGTTACCAAAGTCTGGTTACGAATATGGACGAAGGGGATTTGACAATGTCATTTTCATACTTTTTCTTTGACTTTTGTCTGATTAACTTCTTAATCGTGGAATAACTAACAGAGTATGGTGAAATTGGACCTTAATACCTTTCATTGGAACACTTTGAACGTTACAGTTATTCAAAGGGGCTTTTTACTACTGCGAAGGCGCCAACATAAAGAATGTAAAGAACAAAACTGACTGTCTGGCCATTGACGGCAATGTATGGGTGAATAGAAAGTACAATTTTGATGACCTGGGTAAAGCTCTTATGTCACTTTTCGTATTGAGTTCTCGTGACGGATGGGTCAATATTATGTATACTGGGCTTGACGCAGTTGGCGTCGATCAACAGGTAAGCTGGTTTAAATTGCCCAATTTTCTAGAATAGCCCAATTTATCGCAGTATTTGATGACGCTGAAGCGATTGATTTATTCATGAATTTAAATAATCCTGTTATAAAGTTTGCTGAATGTGAAAAAGAGAATTTACATGGAGTTTTACATATACTAAACTTCATTCGTTGCTGAATCCGAAAACATGTTTATTTTGTTAAAAGTCTGTTTTACTTTGGTGTCGTGGTTCTCACAAAATGGTGTTGTTTTTTGCTCTTATAAACATCAAAGTCGTTATAACAAAACTTGGACAAAATTTAAATCTTATCAAGGACCTAAAATTAGCCTAAAATATAATTATGTAGTACAGGTTCTCGAAAATATAACTTTTTATTTTATTTTAGCCCATAGTAAACTACTCAGAATGGCGTCTCCTATACTTCATAGCCTTCATTCTGTTAGTGGGGTTCTTCGTACTGAACATGTTCGTGGGGGTCGTGGTAGAGAACTTCCATCGATGTCGAGAAGAACAAGAGAAAGAAGAGAGAGTAAGGAGAGCCGCCAAGAGAGCTTTGCAGATGGAGAAGAAAAGACGAAGTAAGTAGAATGGATTGTTAATTTTTTTGTTCTGTAACGAATTAGTTCATTCTTGACCAGAATCTGGCTCAGGGGCAAGATTTGATCGAGGGTACAGCGAACTAACTCAAAATAGGCTCAAAATTGACTTGGACTTTAAGGAGATCCGGCTTATATGAGCTCAGAAATGCAGACGCAGATAGAAAATTCCATTCCTTAGCCGTTTATGAAATATGAAGAAAATCGCTCAACGCGGATCATCGGGATATACGTGTATAATTTTATCTATAAGTTTTACTAATGCACTCAACAATCATGCAGTAAGAAAAATACACATAGATATCTTTCGGCTGTCACTGACCATGTTTCGTCCTTTGCACGTTGATTTTTTTGCTATATGTAGAAATAAGGCGTTAAAATATAACTTGTGATATGTAGCAGTTTATGTACTAAAATGCCATTATATATTAAAATTCAGTGATGTGAGACACATTATCACAAGTGTAATGTAAGCATTGCTTGTTCGTCGTCAAATTATTAATAATCGATTTAAACCTGAAGTGCTTACCTCAATACACTGCTCCAGTTTCGTATAAAATTAACTTTGGGGATAAACTTGAAATTCAAGTTAGCAGCGGTTCCGGATTTCTAAGTTTAATTATTGGTAACACAATGCTCCACAGCTTTCCGTGGTTTATGGGTATTGACAGCCTCTGTGGCTTTTGAGCTACAAAACGGATTCGGAATTTCAAATTATGTGAAACAAAGATAGCTTTTGCTGATTAATTGATTTTTTCTTTCAGAAATGCATCAAAAACCATACTACTCAGATTATGGCCAAACAAGACTATTTGTTCACAATGTGGTCACTTCCAAATACTTCGATTTAGCAATTGCTGGAGTCATCGGACTAAACGTGGTAACAATGGCCATAGAATATTACAGGATGCCACCAGCTTTGCAGTATGCTTTGAAGATATTCAACTATTTCTTCACAGCAGTCTTTATTCTAGAAGCAATTATGAAACTTGTGGCGCTAGGATTTAAAATTTACCTAAAAGACAAATGGAATCAACTTGATGTGATTATAGTAATTCTATCAATAGTGGGAATAGTTTTAGAAGAGTTAGAAACTAATATAATTCCGATAAACCCAACTATCATGAGGGTGATGCGAGTCCTAAGGATAGCTAGAGTACTGAAGCTATTGAAAATGGCTAAAGGTATAAGAGCGTTACTGGATACGGTGATGCAAGCGCTACCACAGGTTGGAAACTTGGGGCTGCTATTTTTTCTTCTGTTTTTCATCTTTGCGGCTCTTGGAGTGGAATTGTTTGGACGACTGGAATGCTCTGACGAAATTCCTTGTCAAGGTATTGTTTGTTGATAAGACCATGCTTTGGAATAAAGTTGATTTTGAAATTAATTTACTTAACATTCATTTTATCTTTAGGTCTAGGGGAACATGCACACTTTGCGAACTTTGGCATGGCTTTCCTGACATTATTCAGGGTCGCGACTGGAGACAACTGGAATGGAATTATGAAAGACACACTCAGAGAGGATTGCGACAGTTCTGTGGATTGTGTGCGAAACTGCTGCGTTTCAACTATCATTGCACCCATATTCTTTGTGGTCTTTGTCTTAATGGCGCAGTTCGTGCTTGTCAACGTTGTCGTCGCTGTAAGTAAAACAAAATCCGAACTCGAATTCGAAATTTTTTGATGAGTTTACTTGATCTGACTTTTTTCATCAGGTTCTGATGAAACACTTGGAAGAATCGCACAAGCAAATGGAAGACGAAATCGACATGGATGTGGAACTCGAACGTGAGTTGGAACGCGAGGCGGATGACGAAGAAGACCGAGCACTTTGCCGTGCCCTGGAGCAGTGCACCAGCCCGCCCCGGCCGCTCAACAAGGTACCGTCCCTGCCCGCCAACTTCACGTACAGCGAGCCCAAGCAGCCGCTGCCGTCCCCCGCACGCCGCCGCCGCACTCTGCACTCGCACCAAGCTTTATTGCCGACATCGCTACCCCCGAGAAGATACTCATTATCACCCCACGCCTTCGGGCGACGTCGGCAGGATTCCACCTCGGACGCACCAGCCGCTTTGTACGAAGAAGACGCCCGGTTCATCGACGCTGATGACATCGATGAACTAGAACCTGGAAGTCCACCCCGACGCGACTCATTTGCACATAATCGTAGACAACGCGTCGATAAAAGAAACTCGCTACGTGGCGAGGAGGCTAGACTTCTGCGACCTGCCCCCGTTTTACTCGCTGTTCCATCTGTACGGCCGAACGCAAGACTGAGCGGTGCCAAAAGAAGATCTTCCACCGAATCTGCTATTGAGAGCGAAGCAAGTCAAGCCTCAGCAAAGTCTCAAAACCAAGTGACTATTGAAACAGCAGATCAGCCTATTACCGAGGAGGAGAGGATTAGGATAGTGATTGCTGAGAGACGAAAAATCGAGACGTCAAGACCCGAACCAGATGAAACAGTGGAAATGTCAGAGCGCGGATCCTAGTCCAGGCGGGGCCGGCCGCAGCATCACCACCATGAAGTGTACATATAGACGCCGCGCGATCGTGGCGTCTCGTACACCGCTCCCTCACCTCACCTCTCGCATATCTCTCCACTTGTGTGCTCAGTGAACTGTGAAAGTTTGAACTCGGTTGCAAGAAATAATGCAGTCACAAAATAAACTATATAAACTCGATACGTTAAACTTAAGTGCGTTTCAGTGCCTCATTTTCGTTTTCAACCGACAGAATGATGAAAACTGTGGATTTTGGAGTGATATTTTCCTACTTTTTTAACTAAGCCACCTTTAACCACTTTCCTTGCTTTTCCTATGCGGCCGGTTCAACGACTCTATAAAAAGACTTTAATAAATTTAAGTTAAGTGATGTGTATAAATAGATAGATAGGCGTTAGAACTAGTCAATTTGTTGTGGTGGAACGTTTTCTACGAAATGCTATTGTTCACTTCAGAACTTTATGAATAATTTATTAGTACGGTGCTTGCTGTTAAAATTTTATTCGTCATTTATAAATAGTAAAATACATGAGATTCCAAAGAACCTCAACGAAAATTGTTTTCTAGCGTGTTATGAACATAGTTGTGGTAATTACATGTGATGTACTAAGTATCGTTTAGTTAATTTTAATGTCAATTTGAATCTTAAGAATTTATTTATACAGCTTAAAAGGTCGGGTTTCGAATCATTGAAATTTTAGATTTTAAATTATTAACTAATAGTTAAATTGTGTTTCTTCCAACGATTTGAAAAGCCAATGCGGTATCTTTTTAGTTCTGCGATTATATGTAAAACTTCCAAAACCTTCTAGTCAACGACTGTGTAGACTTGTAGTAGATTGTTAACTAGCTAGACCTTTGTTAACTAAGAGTTATCTAATACAGAACCAATATCGTACGTGAATTGATTACACTTCGAAGATTAGAAAAATATTTTCTGAATAAATGAATCCTATTTTCTTACAAAGTCATTCTACGTAACTTAGATGTGTAACTGATAATACGCACATAAAGATAAGGGGGTAGATTAAAATTAGAAATTGTCAACTAGGCGTCGATATCAGTGCTAGCAAAATAAACTTTTTAGATAAACTCATTTCTTTAATGCTATCACTAGCTGTGCCAAATTTACATGATTCAGATTGATCAACATTCTGAATACTTTTGTAGTTGCGTTTTATTCACGAATCCAGAATTTCCCATCATAAACCACACTGGTTTTTTTGAAACTAACACGCAGATAAAAATTTTTAGTTCGTGCTAGTGCGAGATGTAATCTGTTCAGAAGAATTGATGTTTGTTGTAGAAAATAATTTGTATATAGGTTGGTGTCGTTTTATTTCTTCTATTCATATTACATCATGTGACTATCTGCCACGTATAATGTAATATAATATGAGGATAGAACGATAAAAATATTGGGACGATAGTTAGGGAAGTCAGCAATAAATTTTATACTTCAACTGTGCCTTTCCTATTTCTAATGTAATGTATTAGCCTGTGGAGTTGATCGTCGTTAGACTCTGAACTAAATGTGTATACTGTAGGAGTTCGAATAGATACATTTTATAATTCTTGTTAACTTATTAAGTTTGTTTAATCATGTGAATTAATGTTTCAAGACAATTCCCAAGGAATATTGAATCCATTACTTAACCATTCCGAGAAGTACTTACAAGTTTCGCACTCAATGCAAGTTGCAAGCTACAAAACTTGCCGCATTTACATCGACTTTGTGTTCCAGATGCAATTTATTTCAATGCATTTAAATACATTTTTCAATTAACTTTGCCTTTTTGTGGTCTAACTCCTACGCTTGTCTTTCCACTTTAATACTGTCTCTTGACTACACAACGTCTTCCATCTTTACCTACTTACCAAACGATTCTTGTACCTATCAAATCTTAAACATTATATACTTTCGTTACCATGTCAACTTAAAAAATGTATTGATTAAAGGAATTTAGTAAAGTTAAGATAGCATTTTCGTGATAAAAGAAAATTTCGTGATAAAGATGAGTAATTGTTTTTCAGTACTGAATACTGTATAATAATTTTAAGAGGTATGAACAATGTTCATTAGATGAGTACACCTGTTAAACTTAGCTGGTGATCTGTCAAGTTACAAGAGTTACGAAAATGTTAGGTTGAAAAATAAATCTAAATTCAAATTGTTGTTTTATTTCTTTTGTGGAGAGGCCGTGAAGTAATGAGGAAATTGGTGAATACCTCGGAGATTTGCAAATTGGAAAATTGTGGTGGAGCATAAAAATAATGAACGAAATAAGTTATCTGTTCCGTATGGGAAATGAAACAATTTGCCGTGAGAGTGGGACCGAGGCGCACAAAGGGCGCGCAACAGGCACGCGAATCGAGTTTGGCGACAATCTTTGCGAGCGTCCTATCTTGTTAGCGAGTGCTTACAATCTCATTTGCATAATTCCTCGAAACGAATTTTAATGGATTCTTTATCGTGTTCAACAACATAATGCTTTTCGCAAAAAGGTGGGGCGCCGTCGTGCGCTGAAGGAAGGATTTATTTGGTACCTACATAATTAATGTCGAAAATATAGACTTATACAATTTTCGAGACGAAGTTTTAAATGGAAGGAAGCTCCAAAATTTTAATATTCAGGCAGAATTAAGTACAGCGAAGTAAAATATCCAGGCATTTTATGTTAAAGTGAGGTGTAATTTATATGGAAATATTGATTTTGCGGTCCAAATACGCTCTTCGAGATTTTCTGTCGTGCTCGTAGCAACTACGTGCAAAATATACAATTTGCTACGAATGCTACAAAAACTCGTAGCTTAATTTTTGACGCTGTAAATTTGGATTCTAAAGAACTTTAAAAAACCATTTTTTTTTTGCTAATAACAAAACCACAATAAAATGATCTTGTAAAAAGGAGTTGTTTTCATGCTTTTCTCAATCGGAAATAGCCTCCATAACTAAGATTGTGAAGCGCAGCCGCCGACTCGCTGGAGCCAGCCGGGCCCTGACCCAGATATAACCTCCAACCTTTACAAAACTCCATCGACAAACAAAAATTGCTAATTTTGGACGCAGAAGGGATACTGAAAAGCTAATACCCTTAATACTTTAATGTTACAAGTAACAATTGTGAAGGACACCGTGCGCGGTATCTTGAGTAAGTACTGTGCCTTTCTTTTGCGTATGATGTTGATGTGATTTTTTTTCTGTAAATAAGTATTCAAATGTAGTTTTAGATTTTACTAAATATTTTTTTAAGAATTACTTACTCTATTATAATATTCTTATGAATATTTTAATGTAAGTAATAGTAACGACAGTGTGTTTGTTTGTTTCTTCGTTTGTCCTTTCTTCACGTGATTTTTTTGCACAGGGCGAGTTGAAGAACAGAGAGTGATTCGACGCACACAAAGTCGCGGACTGGAAGCTAGTTTTTAATTATACAGATCTTACTATTTACCATAAAGCTACCAAATCCAGATTATCACCTAGCACTATAACAAATCCCTTTAGTTTCTATCATGTTTTTTTCTTGTGAAAAGTTTTTAGTTTTAAAAACTAGTGGCAGTCTAAAAAAAGTTCATTTTATCCTTCCATATAGTGTAGGTATAATAAAGGATGTAGCAAAATTGATTTTGACCCTGGCGTTAGAGTCTTAAACCGCTAAATAGCCTCTGACTTGGTTCAAAGGCTTTAGTGCCCTCCGAAGCATTGATTTTATAAAAACTTATAACCAAACAGATAACCGTTATAAAATACTATTATAAAATAGTACTTTCAAGCTGTATTCCGATGATTCTGATAAATTGATAATACTTACATTCTAACCGATACTAAAACATAGCCAATTAAATTGTAAAATAATACGTTATAATTTACTATTTTGTATCAAAACCAAATAATTATAAAAAAAATTACACTGTTCGCAATTAGCATGCCCCATTTCCATGCTTTTGTGTGCCATACTATGGTTTCCCTGGGCAAACTCTTTTCTTAATTAGCAAGTTTCCTGCGCGGTTGGTTTAAAAATATATATGAGTACGTATGAACAGTTCATTGTGTTAATTAAATTGCAGGTTTTATTAGGAACAACTTACACAAGGTCCCCAAAGAAGAACCGCATTAAAACATGAATGTAAAAATTTGCGGCAAGTTTCAATAACGACCATAGGAAATAATGGGGTGGTATGGTTCATATTTTCTATAGGTATCTTGTTCAATAACCTACCTCCGCACCAATTTTCTACTTCTTTAGTCACCTAGAAACGGCCTATAATTTTGATGAGTGAGTCAGTCAGTAATAAAAATGCTGATTTTTACATGTTAAAATTTTAATAACTGTTTGAGCTTAATTTATATTTAGGAATTTAGTCAATCTTAGGAGTTTTTATCGTATTTTTTAACCTTAGAAAAAGTTTTACACCCGAGAACTTGTTATTATTTCCGAAAACCACAATAATCGGCTTGAAGTATAATCACATCTTGAAGTAGGTACATAGAAATACACTTTTTCACATTATAATACATACATTTACGTATTTAATCCTTGACGGGCTAGGCAGAACCTTATGTGGTTTATAACACCGCATTTGACATTTAAATGGAGTATAATAATGGTGATAAGTTGTCAGCCTTTTGCCCTTGATCCAGCAAAACCCCTGCGTCCTACTTACTGGCTGGCTTTCTAATATAAGTTTATGAATAGAATAGAAAAATCTTTATTTTATAGGACATTCAGGATGTCACTTAAAACAAGTCAAGATTACAATGAAATACATACAAACGTACATTAAACGATTTAAATATATACATACGCATTCGTTCTTTTGACCCTACTGACTCTACGCCTATTCGCAAAGGTGCAGTCTTCCTCAGAGAAGAACAGGCAAGAAACTCTGAGGTTGCTCTTTTAAATCGCATTAAAAATTTTCTTATTTACTAATTTTAACTAAATCTGAAATAACTCTAGAGCTGAGCAGTTCATTCCCATGGCTGCCTGTCTGATAGATAATCAGAAATTTTGTAATAGCCCTTTTTGCAAAGTTTTTGTTTAATCACTGTCTATGCATTATTAATAAGCCATAATTTCTTAAAGTTTGTAAAATCAACATTTATTATTTACCCTTTCATTTTAAAACTGCTACACAATTTAAACTAGCCTTATACCATGTAACTGCAGAAGCAAAAATATATTTCATGAAGCGGAAACAGTGTATGCTGAAACCTCGCGTTAAGATAAAACCGTTGTTTTCAAAATACACAGAGAAAAACATCAGCGTGTTTCCGGCCAAAAACTGCAAAATGGCGAGCGAACTGCAAACAAAAGCTTGAATATGAATGTTTTGAACAAGATTATGAAAAGAGAAAAGTGTTTTAAACGCGTTCTAGACGTTGTATGGTCCTAAAAGTCTTAAAAGACTAAAGACTGCCTTCAACAAGACTTTCTGACACATGGTTAGATCATGGCATTTAATACCCGGAGTCGGTTATAAGTTCGAAGGAAAAAATATTCGACGTAGGTAACGTCAAAGTCTTAAATTATTGACAGTGTTACATGTAGAGATTTTCAATACTATAAGGTTAATCATCATCAGCCCATAACGTCCCCACTGCTGGGGCACGGGCCTCCCTCAATAACATGAGGGGTAAATGCCATACTCACCACGCTTGGCAGACGGGTTGGCGAGGGTTTTGATATAATTGCAGAGTTCTCTGTGTGCAAATGAACTTGCTTGCATATTTACCTTAGTCGCCTTGTACGACACCTCGGTAAGAAAGAGGGTGGTCCTATTCTACTCTGCCGAGGACTCACACGGCTAACCTTGTAAGGTTAATCATAAACAGTTAATTAGTATCACCTTCTGAAGTTTCGCTAATTCATTTATATGTATAATTTGTAATTTTTCTTGGAGTTAGGCAGATACCTGAGCATATTATCGATGTTAGGTTTCTCATATGTATGTTTTTTGTTGGTAATATAATTATCACTTTCTTACTACACCTTTTCTAAGAAAGTAAATCTGAAAAATGCAAAATTGCGTGAGTAACAAGCATATCGCGCTATTGCTATATTTACAACTTGCAAATGAAGGCTGCCGATTTGATCGAGACTTTTACCGTTCAACTCTCCATTACCGTTTACAGTTTACTCTCAAAGGAATGCTAGAAATAGTGCCTAACATTACAGCCTATACAAGTTTTATTAAGAACTGTAAATCTTGTGTAATGTTCTCCCCGTGTTGTTTGTAATGACTATAAATGGTTATTGCATTACATACTAGTTTATTAATATACATGCTTTTAGTTACTTATCGAGATCCTAGGTACGTTAACGTACTTTATTTAAGCCCTACCAAAGTTCTACAATCAATACCTACTTTATTGGATTTTTTGAAGCTTTAATTCGTAACTAGAGCACGCCCAGGACCTAGTTTAGGTAATTTCGTAAAATACGTTTTTAAAGGAATTGTTGGAGCAAATTTCAGTGTACTAGGTCTAAAAGTTTGAGCTGGGCGTTGATGAGTCAGTGAGTCAGGACCAGCATTTATGTATTAATTAGCTTCCCGCCCGGGACTTCGTTCCCGTAGAAATTTCGGGAAAGAATTATACACATAAACCTTCCTCTTGAATTACTCCGTTCACAAAATTCGTTCAGTAGTTTTTGAGTTTATCGCGTTCAGACAGACAGACAGACGTGGCTTTGTTTGATAATATAGTAAGATTAAGGATATGGTGAAAAATGCCTACCAATGAATAAACATTGATATGATAAATCAGATTAACGCTGATTTACGTCTTTATTTTCTCTAAAAACGATGTCTTATTACGAAATAACTTTGGTAAACTTGGTCAATATCAGTGGACCGATAATTCGGCCGCTAAGTTATTTAAGTTATTCGGGAAGTTAGCCTTAGCTTCCCGTCACTGTGGGGGCCTTTTCATCCGTGATCGCCTGCTCAATTTCATCTTGATCGCTTTACTTTGAGATGGAAAACCTATTGTTTGACAAACAGACCGAAATTAGTTTCAGATCCAGATGTTCTGACTTGAATAAAGGGAAGACTTGAAAGCTTAAACATTCGTTAGAGGATTCACAAAAATATTTTTGTGTCACCGATCATCTGAACGGAATCAGAGACACAAACCAAGTCTTTAATTGCAGTTTACATCTCCTCATACACTTGATATTTTTCACATTATATGTGGGTTATTCTCCTTACTGAGGGTTATTAGATAAAACTGATGTATGAGAGGTTGTCAGCCTTTCGCCCATAATACAGCAAAACTCTCGCGTCCGACTGAATTTTACAGTATGCCTGGGAAGAGGTGGCAGCTGGTACAAAAGACATCAGTATACAATTTTCCTTACAAAAGTATTTCAATAAGCACGGCTCGGCGGGGAGTTTTTATCAACATACCAGTGCACACAGCTGCTTATAATCGTATTTCACTTGAATACGAAATAACACTTGAACATTTTTTCCAACGTAAAAAACAGCAGATATCTGCAAACATTTCCATTGCTCGCTTCTGAGTATTTACAAGGTATGTAAATAATGAAATGGGAATAATAATAAAGACACGAGTGGCTGATTTATCAATTTTGTCATATTCAAAATTTTTCCCGTCTTTGTTTTTGCTCGTCCTTCCAAACGAAATAATCCTAATAAGCCTGCCTAAGTTTGTCAAAATACCTTTGGATTCTAACGAATGGTATTGTAATCCATCTGAAGACAGATTATTTTCCAGGCTTCACGGGTCAAATATCATAATGGATCGTCTATATTTTTGCGCGAAGTGACATTCCTTAACATCGCGTCTTCGTTGGTGTGTTTTTAATATGTGCTAATTGTTCCAATATTTCAAATATTGGGACAGTGGACATAGTTTCAATATTCTTTGATTCTTCTTCTAAGTATATCTTCTCTGATATCTTCATTACGTCGTATAATAACACGCATTTTCAGGTAAATTGAGCAATGTGATACGTAAGGGAAAGGCTGTGAGGTAAATTAATTAATGGAGAAATCCAATCTGGGTTTAGTTCAATCCTACACAGCTATTACGGATGCCCGAGTTACCTGACTTTAACACTGGATGCTTAGTAATTGGGATAAAATTGATTGGTCCAAGTTTACGCATTTAGAGCAAGCTCAGCATAGCTAGCACGGTTTGCGACAAAATCGCGCGTCACGCCACTCAGATGACGGTGAAACTTTGATTAAGCGAGGGCACCGCGAAAAGGCTTGCTCGCCATCTGGCGTTGTCATTTCGACACATTTTTGACATTTGAGCTGAAGGAACAAAACCGACTAAACAGCTGGCGGTCATATGCAACCTCAGAGCCTACTCTAATTTTATATGCTTCAGCTACAAAACTACATCTCTTGTTAGATCTGTAGCCCTGGGACATTTATATTACAAAAAAGGTTACCGTTTGTCTTTGTGAAATTATTATAGATTTCGCCATTTTATAGACTTAAAGTGAGGTCTTAATGACCATAACCCGCCGTATCCATATGTAGTGATAAGTTAAAAAAATCTCCATATATGCTATAGTTATTTATATTTTTGAGTTACCATTTCAATTTTATACATCTGTTAATAGGCTCTCTGAATACCTATTTTAAGACGATTTCTGTGGTCGGTTTAGATTTTAAGACTCATTTCTTCTTAATGAGTCATAAAATCTATACCGGCCACAGAAATCATCTTAAAATAGGTATATGTGTTCGGAGAGCCTATTAACAGATATATAAATTTGAAACGGTAACTCAAAAATTAAAAAAAAAATCACTACGGCGGGTTACGGTCATTAAGACCTCAATTTTAGTATAAAAATGGCGAAATCTATAATAATTTCACACAGACAAACGGTAACCTTTTTCGTATTATAAATATCCCCGGGCTACAGATCTATATGATCTGTATGTGAGTAAAAGTAAAAATTTGTAGACAGTATAGACATAGACAGTACAGTTAGCTACAAATTGACAAATTGCAACTATCGTCATTCCTTTGAATTTTTCGGGTCGGCATAGTAAGTAACAGATTCAGAAAGAAATAACTTGACAAAAGTAGGCCTAACCACAATTTAACATTAAACCACATAGCTAACTCTCGTTCCATCCCCTCGTTTTATCGCTTGGCGTCAGTATGGATGGAACAGGCAGAACGACAGCGACATGACAAAATTAT
This sequence comes from Aproaerema taeniolella, assembly GCA_949987775.1. Lineage (NCBI taxonomy): Eukaryota > Metazoa > Arthropoda > Insecta > Lepidoptera > Gelechiidae > Aproaerema > Aproaerema taeniolella. The sequence continues at coordinate 6,469,675 of OX465255.1, forward strand.
CTTACGCCTCTATGTCAAAATTTTGTTGTAAAACTTTAGTACACGAACATATACAATGATACTTTAGGTATATTATAAAACAAAGTCTTCTGCCGCGTTTCTCTGTTTAAACGCGATAAATTTAAAAACTAATTAATCGATTTTCATACGGTTTTTTACCAATGGACTTTAAGGTTTATTTCTTAAAGTCCCGCGGAACAAAGTCGCGGGGGCGGGAGGCTGGTACATAAATTAATTAGATACTTTTTGTGCAAGAGACAGTTTAGGATATCTAATATACTTACTTAAGTTATTATTTTTACATATTTCAGATGTAAATCGGATAAAAGAGCATGTAATATCATTTTCTTTTCAATAAAATACATAATATGAAGAAATGTGGCACTGAGTCCGATCGAAGCTTCATCTTTGTTATACGAGAAATAGATTTTATGCTAGATGAAATCTAACTGGCGACGTATAACGGACGCAGTCTACGACTGGACGAAAGCTTGGCGATCCTTGAAGCGGAACTAGAAAAGATAAAATGGCACGTGGTTGGGCTATCTGAAGTCCGAAGAGAGGGGGAGGATACGATAACCCTAGACTCAGGCCATTTGTTCTACTTCAAGGAAGGAGACCAGATATCCCAAGGTGGCATAGGTTTTCTTGTCAATAAAGCTCTCCATGACAACGTGGTGGAGTTATCCTGTATATCGACCCGGGTAGCGTACCTTGTACTGAAACTGACTGAAAGATACTCTCTTAAGGTCGTACAGGTATATGCGCCGACGTCGAACAGCTCGGATAATATGGTCGAGGCCCTATATGAAGACATTACCAAGGCCATACACACAACCACCAAGACCCAATTCACCGTTGTCATGGGGGACTTTAATGCTAAAGTAGGGAAACAAAGGCGAGACGATTTGCATGTTGGGCCACATGGATATGGATGCAGAAACCATAGGGGACAGATGCTAGTAAATTTCCTCGAAGCAGAAGGGCTCTTTTGTATGAACTCGTTCTACGAGAAAAAACCCCAAAGGAAATGGACCTGGCGAAGCCCCGATGGCAAGACGAAGAACGAGATCGATTTCATCCTGACGGATAAAAAGCACATATTTAGGGATGTCTCCGTGATCAACAGGTTCAATACCGGAAGTGATCACCGCATGGTTAGAGGCACCCTAAATATCGATTTTAAGCTGGAAAGAAACCGAATGATGAGATCTGTTCTTCGTCCGACACTGCTCCAAGTCGAGAAAGGCTTAGATGCCTTTCAGCTAGAGCTGAAAAATCGTTTTGCCCTACTCGAAACCACAGGCAATATTGACAGGGACCTCGAAAGCGTGGCACGTACAATAAGCGAAGTGGGAGCCAGGCATTTTAAGGGAAAGCGAGCAAGCCGGAAGTCCAAACTTTCAAGCGAGACTTTGGAACTGATGAGAGTACGACGAGAAACGCCGGAGGATGTTTTGTCAGATCCCCAGGCACTCCATAGAAAAATCCGGAAATTGGTGAGACGTGACCTCCGAAGCTCTAATACTCGCCTCATACAGGAGGCGATTGAGCAGAACCGGGGGTCAAAAGTCTTTTCCAAGAACCTGGGAAGGAGTCATCCGACAAAGCTAAAGACCTCGGACGGCAAAATCGTCACATCAGCTCCGGAGATCCTCGCTGAAATCGAGGACTTCTACGGCAAATTATATGCTTCGCGAAACCCGAAGCCTCCACCCGACGCCAACGATCCACGTGCCATGCTTACACGCCACTTCACCGACGATCTCCCAGATATAGACGAAGACGAAATTGCGGCGGCTCTTCGACAGCTTAGCAATGGGAAGGCTCCCGGCGAAGACGGAGTAACCTCAGAGCTCCTGAAGGCAGGAGGAAGACCGGTAGTCAAGGAGCTCAAAAGGCTTTTCAACTCCGTAATAACCAGTGGGACTACCCCGGAAGCGTGGAGCAGGGGCGTGGTAGCGTTGTTTTTCAAGAAAGGGGACAAAACTCTCTTGAAAAACTATAGACCGATTACGCTCCTGAGCCATGCCTATAAGCTGTTTTCGAGAGTCGTCACCAATCGTCTGGCCGCTAGATTTGACGCCTTCCAGCCACCGGAACAAGCAGGGTTTCGCAAAGGCTTTAGTACCGTAGACCATATCCACACAGTAAGGCAGGTTATGCAGAAGTGCGAAGAGTATAACCAGCCACTGTGTCTAGCTTTTGTGGACTACGAGAAAGCCTTCGACTCAGTCGAGACCTGGGCAGTTCTGGAGTCCTTGCAGCGTTGCCAAGTCGATTGGCGATACGTGGAGGTGCTGAGAAGCCTATATAATATGGCAACGATGACAGTCCAAGTACAAAACCACCGTACAAGACCAATCCAATTGCTCAGAGGTGTTAGACAGGGGGATGTCATATCCCCGAAACTGTTTAACAATGCTCTAGAGGACGTCTTTAAGACGCTAGATTGGAATGGACTGGGCATCAATGTTAACGGCAAATTTCTATCGCACCTCCGCTTCGCTGACGACATAATAATATTGGCAGAAACACCACAAGTCCTGCAAGAAATGCTGCACAGCCTTAACGCTGCCTCGAGACGTGTCGGCCTTGGGATGAACTTGGACAAGACCAAGGTCATGTTCAATGATAATGTCGTGTCCAGGCCGATCTCTGTTGACGGTGTTACGCTCGATGTTGTTCAGGAATACATATACCTCGGGCAAGCGTTGCAGTTAGATAGAGACAACTTCGAGCGGGAAATCACCAGAAGAGTGCAGCTTGGCTGGGCAGCATTTGGGAAGCTGCGTCATATCTTTTCGTCGCCACTCCCGCAGTGTCTAAAGACCAAGGTCTTTAATCAATGCGTCCTACCAGTCATGACCTACGGAGCCGAAACGTGGAACATGACAGTGAGGTTGGCCCACCGATTGCACGTCGCTCAGCGAGCAATGGAGCGCTCCATGCTCGGGATCTCGCTAAGGGATAGAATCCGAAACGAGGTCATCCGACAGAAAACCAGAGTGATGGATATTATCCAAAAGTGTAGCAAGCTGAAGTGGCAGTGGGCTGGCCATGTCTGTCGCAGAACCGACGAGCGTTGGAGTAGACAGGTTCTCGAATGGAGACCACGTCTTGGCAAACGTAGTGTAGGACGCCCCCCAGCCAGATGGTCAGATGACCTAAAGAAGATAGCGGGTAGTGGCTGGATGAAAACAGCGGAGGATCGTGCAAAGTGGCGCACCTTGGGGGAGGCCTATGTTCAGCAGTGGACTGCAATAGGCTGATATGATGATGATGATGAAATCTAACTATGGCGGACAATGGTCTGTGTGAACGAGAGCCTCTTCAGATATACTATATACAGGGTGTAAGAGACAGCTTAGAAAATACTTAAATGGTGAAATCTATTCATAACTACGATCGACTACAAGAAATTGTTTTTTCCCGGAAACGTCAAGTTAAAGAGTTTTCATTATTTACCTACTTTGGCGCTCGCAATGTACCGCGAAACCGTGCACCGGGCCGTTCTCAGAATGCGGTATATATTGCTAGTTTCGTGTTATATGCTGTTATCGTTTGTTTTTTGATTGAAATGTAAAGTGTATTTTAACAAATAATTTAATTTTAAAGTTTTCATTTTTCTGAGGAAAATTTCACTGGAAAATGTTTCAGAAAGATGGTCTAAGTTCAGGGTGTCAGTTTTTGCTAACCTGTCCCTTACACCCTGTATACGGAGACACTATTGTCCCATTCAGAGACGATTCAATACGTCCAGCAAATAGATTTACTAGTATCTATCTAAGTTACATACATACGGTGTTAGTAATATGTCTATATAGCATAACCCGACTATATGTAAAGCCCGAAGTCATATATTACTAGACTCTAGTAACATATGACTTGGGGCTTTCAAGTGACAATAAGGGACTAGATAGCGTATTTGAACACAAGCTATATTGCGTAATTTTACATAATATACATACATATAGGGTGAATTTAAATAAGTTACATAGCGAAATTTTATGAGGTGATTCTCACCATGAAACTGAATAACTTTTCCCAAGGAATCCTTTTGAAATTCATATACTTAAATGGTAGATTGTACCCATAACTGTGATCAGCATAAAGTTTAGTTTTCCCAGAAAAGTCAATTTAACGAGTTTTCCCTATTTACATGCTTGGCACTACGAAAAAGCGGTACACTAACGCATTTTCCCTGCACCACACGTTACTACTAGAATGCGATTTAAAATTTCGTGTTTCACATCATTGTGATTGTGTTTTAGTTATATATTTGAATAAATCATTAAATTAAACCAATTTTAGAAAAACATTAAACATTTTGAAAATTTCCTTGAAGATTCAGTGGAAAATCATTCATTCGGGGTTTCAGCTGTCCCGCTCCTACACCCTGTATGTAGACAATTTGTATAAAAGCGTATTATCTGTTTATTTTAATCAAGTAAGACGCTTATGTAAGCAGATCCAATTTCGGGTATGTAAACACGCGTTAGTAATTAAACACGAATATTAAATTAATTACTTGTTATTATGAGTTTATCTCACAAATAACAAACATCTCAAATTAACAATACTTCTCACTTCCCACACGTGTCTTTAAAAAATCTCCAAGTTTGTTGTGACAAACGAATTTTTCGATGACATTGCATTGTTTGGAAGCAACCAGTTTATATTATTTACAAACTCATCCGCTAATTCTAAATAATAAAGCACAGTGTGACATGAAAGCTTACGTAACCTAAAAACCCAGATAACGACTGAAGAATGAGCCATTAACATTTTTCCTGTTTACCACTCGATTCGTTCGATGTATTCGTCAGTGCCACTTTATATGATAGTCATTATCTCGTTCCTTTTCGAATAAATTATCTTGATGTCTTTCTTGTGTTTCCTTTGGTGACAATATTTGAGCTGAAGGAACAAAATCGACTAAACAGCTGGCGGTCATATGCAACCTCAGAGCCTACTCTAATTTTATATGCTTCAGCTACAAAACTACATCTCTTATTAGATCTGTAGCCCTGGGACATTTATATTACAAAAAAGGTTACCGTTTGTCTTTGGGAAATTATTATAGATTTCGCCATTTCATAGACTATAAGTAAGGTCTTAATATCCTTAACCCGCCGTATCCATATGTAGTGATAAGTTAAAACAATCTCCATATATGCTATAGTTATTTATATTTTTGAGTTACCATTTCAATTGTATATATATGTTAATAGGCCCTCTGAACAAACCATTTACCATTGAGTTTGGATTATACTTTTAATGGCGTTTTTGCCAATGATCTATAGAAAGCCTGAAATCACAAATATGTTTTTCAAGAAAATGAATGGTTACATCAAATTAAAAAAAAATTCAGATTAAAAAATCCTCCAATGAAAATTTTTTATTGTAATATTCGTATTTATGTAACTTCCGATATTCCAAACAAACCCAAATTGAAAAGGTACACCATCTTGTAAAATAAATATGTATTGATAATGATCATATCGATTACTTTAAACATGAAGCTTTTAACTTAACGAGCATCTTTGAAGAGGCATCACATTATAATATTAAACTAAATATTTGCTTACAAACGTTACAAAATATACTTCTTGAAAACAAACAGGTTATTGGTGCACCCCTTCTTATCTTATATAGCCTAATGTATCCCATTGCTGGGCAAAGAACTTGCCCAAATAATTTTCTATACTTTGAACAACAAATCAAAATTATTTGATTATGAAAATTATTTGATTTTGATTTGTTGTTCAAAGTATCGAAATGGCTAAACTCTTTAATGTTCAACCCCACTCATAATGGAACAGATGTTTATTTTTCGCAGCTAGTTTTGTAGCAACTCCTCGTAATAGCACAAATTAATTCAATTAGAACTTGTAGTGCCCGCATTTGTATAAGACCATCTCAGTACGTTGCTTAGATAAACATTTTCAAATTAAGCATAACATTGTACCCAGGTAATGCCCTTTGTTAACAAAGTTTGTGTAGAAAGGACCTCGATGGGCCTAATAGATAATTTAAGTCCTTTATATGTTAAAGTTTAGCCTACAATGTAATAAGAACTAGATGGTGTATCTGCGGGTCCCTTGGTGATTACTATGAACAATGCTTTTGATAAATCATTATTAACTAGCTTTACGCCCGGGACTTCGTTCCCGTGGGAATTTCGGAAAATTATGTAGCCTATGTGTTAATCCAGGGTATCGGCTACCTCCTTACTAAATTTGATCAAAATCAGTCCAGCCGTTCTCGAGTTATAAGTGTTGTAACAAACACGACTTTCATTTATATATATATATATATATATAGATATATAGATATAGATATAGATATAGATATAGATATAGATATAGATATAGATATAGATATAGATATAGATATAGATATAGATATAGATATAGATATAGATATAGATATAGATATAGATATAGATATAGATTTAAGGGACAGCAAAGCAAATACTTAAATGATGGAATCTACCCATTACTATGATCGGCTAAAAGTAATTATTTAAGGAGTTTCCGTTATTTACCTATTTTGGCGCTATGCAGTGTTTACTGGCTTTTGTGTTTTATGTTATTAAGATTATTTTTTATTGCAAAATGGAGTGTATTCGAATTAATTATACAATTTTAAAGCAGAAAATATAAAAAATGTAAAAAGATCTAAATGAAATTTCTACTCTAGAATCATTCAGATTGATGATCTGAACTCAGGGTTTTAGTTTTTGCTAAATTGTTGTATACTTCCACAATACAGGCAGATAAAGCTTTTGGCAAATGAAAATTCAATCTTCTATATCTATCTATCTTCTATACATATTATAAAGAGAAATAATTTGATTATTTGTTTGTTTGTTTGCATTGAATAGGCTCCGAAACTACTGGACCGATTTGAAAAATTATTTAGAATTAGAAAAGAATTAGAAAGAATTAGAAAGCTACATTATCCCCGATGGATATAGGCTACATAATTTTCGCGGATTCCCACGGAAACGAAGTCCCGGGCGGAATGCTAGTATGAAAATATAAATTAGTGTCTGAAAAAACCTAAGTAAATTTTTAAAAAACCGGTTTTATTATAACTAAGTGGATACTTGATCTATTTCAAATTACGATCCAATTTTTTAAAATCGCGAACAGATTAATGTTTTAACCTGTACAAATAGAAGCTTAACTTCGCAATGAAAGCAAAAAAGGTTGATTCAATTTACAAAACTCGAGTTAAAAAGAAAAGACTGAATGCCTTTGGCGTTCTCAACAAAATTCATTATTTCAACTTGCCCCTTGAGCGGTCCGAGGCGAGTCGAGATGGAATTCTTACACAAGTCGTTATATCGCCAAACTGCTTTATTGAAAACTGCGAATGTAGGTCCGTACCTGGAGGGGGGTCACTTTTAGAACTCTCTCAAACTTCAACTGTGTAAAACTCTGACACCATAGTTTGTCAAGTTCACCACACACTTGACCATACCAACACGATAAGGGAAAAAGGACCATGTAAAAAAATTGTTGGTTCCATAACCAAGAAAAAAATTTTTCCCATGAAAAAATTGGTGGAAATTCGTTATTTTGATAAATTCCACCTTACCCGTGTCCAAGAAACCTCTGCAGAAGTTTTTGGCTTTCAAACTACAAGGAATTGGGCCGGGCATTGACGAAACCAAGAAATTTTTATAATTAAATCATGAAAGGCAATCACAAACAAATAAAAAAGTTAAAGAGGCAAAAAAGGCTAATATTTTATAAAGCTTTGAACAACTGCAGCGTGTCTTGAGTTTTTTACAGGCACATATATGTACATACTATAATACTTCTTATCCTCTGTATTATCATTGTACAATAAAGAATAAATACATACATACATACCCATCCCATCGATAAATATTTAACGTATTCAGAAAATTTAAGAGTTTTTTCTTTAATGTAAGTATTTATTGAGGCAATTAGGATTAGAATTACACCTTGTCAGCACTACAAGTATTATTATTAAGTCAATGTTTTATTTTTTAGTTTTATTTTTTATTTCGGTGTCGCACTATTTAGATCTGGGACGACCTAAGGAGCTGCAGAATACCAGCGTCTGTGCTATTTATTTAGCGCAGACACTATGCTGAGCTGCACCCTATGACACTACGCTGTACCCAACGTCACCTAATTAGTTATAAGTACCTACCAATCTACTTGTAAACAGTGTAGTGAAATAAATTTATTTTCTTTCTTTCTTTCTTTCTTTATTTACAATAACAGGCGAATTAAACGGTTAGTTATTATTTGGTACACACGGCAGCACATTAGGCTATACATGTTGACCTTGACGTCACCCTAATCTCGCTCGCACTATCGGTGGCTTTCATAGTGCTGCTGTCTGTACAATCCCACTATTAATTGAACTAATGTATTTTGAAATTGAATATTTTATTTGACCCCCCGAGAAAGGCTCTATTTCCTTACCTGGCCCCACTCTTTGAGTACAAACGCAAATCAAGGTTGGCGCACTTAGCCAGTGCGTCGTCAGCTCAGGTACTTCCATTCTATTGTGTGAGCTCCCTTTAAGAGATAATTTTAAATATTCAGACGAAAGTGACACCACTTCAAAGCTCTAACTTCTGACACGCCAATTCTCAATGGAAATCTCGTGTACGAATGTTTTGAATTTCGAGTAGGCGCGTAGGCAGAAAGGTCGTTTCATGTCTATTTACATTGTCTAAGTTAATTTTTTTATTTTTTGTGGTAAGGCCCTTAGTTTCTTAAAAAAGCGAAGTTTAATAAAAGTGAACCTTCCCCAAGGAATCAATATGAAATTTTCTATAAAACTATCGCTCGAGCTGTATGGTGAGGCAACAAACAATGTTTTATGGGCAAAGTTGTTCAGTTTTGTGAGCTGATTCACATTTTTAATTTTTACTTTCTATTTTCAAGTCACCCAGTATCCTTATCTACAAGGAACTTTCGGGAAAGTAACTCCATTCTAATAATAAGTTAGTGACATCAGTGTAAAATGAGATTCAGCATTAAGGCGACATTAAATCAGATTTTTAACTCTCCTCTCCTAATTTCAAAATTTTATTTAGTCACAAAATTTTTGTAAATCCCCGGCTTAATTGTCACTTTATTGGTTTTTATATTGTATCCTGAAATAGGTTGTCAGCATAAAATGTGGTTGCATGGAGCGTTGAAAATTGGCAGTAAATTAATGTGTCCTCTTCAAAAGGGAGTTACGAGGTTGAACGATTTTTTTTATGGCAACTACTAATATAACTAATTTTAAACTGTAAGTTATATGTTTTATTTACACACAAAAACACAAAACTTTTCAGGTACACAAAAACCAAATAAGTTTGTTTAAAAAGAACTGCCTTATTGTCAGTTATAAAACTTTTTAACTTAATAGACAATAGACAAATCTCGTACTACCGGCCTAGTAGCATAATACCAAAGGCATTGATCATAAAACATAACCCTAGTCATTAAAATAATTTTACGAGTGTTATAAAGTAATTGGTTTTGTTCGTTATTTGAGTTAGAGGTACTAGTTTATTGTGTTTTAATGGAATTCAAGTAATAAACTTTATTACGTGCTTAAAAATATTAAAGGATTTATCTAAAAAGACAAAATATAACTACAATATTTTTTTTTTAATAAGCGCGTAGTTTAAACTCATTAGTAGAGTCTGAAACAAAGAATAACGTTTATCCAAAAAATTCTTCCACGAAAAGTACAATTGGCAAAAGGTGTCGTATCAAACTAGTATCTTACTTGTTGCCGCTTCATAAAATTTCGAGGGAGTACTTGTTGTAAGTTATATTTATTTAGAGAACGTTTTCATAAAATTAAGCGAGGTGAAACTGAATGGAGCTCATTTGAAATTCTTCTCAGTTTCGCCGCAGACTCGGGCGGGCAAATAGAAAAACAAACACTGGCCCAGTGACCGCACATAAACGTGATACTTGATTAATTTTTAAATGACTGCTCCCATTTATAATATACTACCCAACTGATGATATTTTATTAATGTGTAAAACATTGTTTTTTTTTATTATAAGATGGGTTAACTCTTGACCTCAATCTTGACCATAAAGGTCAAAGATGAGGTCGACGATGGAGCGAGTTAACCCAGAAAATGCCTATAAGGCACTGGTACTCCCACGCACCGACGGAACACAGCAAGCTGTTTGGCGTCGGACTTCGGTAAGAGGGTGGTTTGCAGAGCCTACCACACCGCATGAGACCATAGGACGACATGGATTACTAGGAGGCCGATCTCATTGGTATTTCCTTAGTCGCCTCTTACGACACCCACGGAAAGAGATAGGGTGGTATTATTCTCAACCGATCACCGATCACCACACGGCGAACATTGTTGTTACAGAGAGAGAACAAAACAACACCACGAGGTTCCTTTATTTCACAATCTTCGACTTTATTTCACGAATTCGACACACACTTTACAGTACCTACTCGATAAGAAGAATAAGATAATGGTATCTTATTAATGAATTAATTTTTCACTTGATTGTCCCCCTAATGAAATAATAACAACATTAATGAATTTCTTCCTTGTGTATTTTGTCAGTTAAATTAAGGTTTTATCTATATATCTATCTATTTTGCCCTTTTGAAAATACGTTTAGTTACATGGGCTTGGGCACAATGGGAAGATTGATATAATTTAATGTCACACTGTTTGAACAGGGAGGCTGTTCCACTAAACAATGGCGGTTGAATGACAATGGTCGCCATTTTATCCGTTCGGGTGGTAAAATTGACACCCGTATTGTAAGAAGTTAACTCGAAACTTCCTCCACTCAATTTTGGCTAAGGAAATCCTTGAAACGACCTCGAATTTGGTATTCTTAGTTGTCACCTTAAGATTCCTCGAACGTGGTAATTCAGCTACTCGACGATAAATGGCACTAGCTAGCGTATATCTTTATTCGATATTAATCTTTAACGATATATTATCATAAAGATAATCCACGAAATCTTCAAAATAATTCATTTTTCATATGAAAAAGTAGCATACAACAAGCTCAAGCATCGAATAAAGCGTTAAGGAAATCTTAAGGTAGGTCGCGAGGTACCTTAACTTTGTTTGACAATTGATTACTCAAATCATCCTCGACTCCACTGAAGAAAATTGTAAGTCGAGGACGGAAGTGTCAAATAAAAACGTCAAAATCCTTGACAGAGGTTGAGTGGAGTCGAGGAAATCTCGAGTTAACTTCTAAGAATATGCGTGTGAGAGAACAGTAGTGACAGCGCCGCGACAACACCGCGGTCCTACGTCAAATTGTCAACATTGACAACGCCATAGGGCGAGCAAGCCTTTGCGCAGGACCCTCGCGCAATCAAAGTGAAGTTTCAGCGTGAGCCGAGCGCGAGTTTGTCGTTATCGTGCTAGGGCTGCAGTTGCAAACTATCTAGCAACATAACATTCAGTTGACGGTGACGCCGCCGCCGGGCTGCGCGCCGGTGATAGCAGCCGTCATCAAATGTATGAAAGTAAATGGCAACCATTGTCATTCAACCGCCATTGAAACGCCATTGGTTAGTGGAATAACCGTCTTGTTTGAATACGCATGTTATAAAATACCTTCCGCAAACCATTGCGCATTTAATGATAAAGTGCTATTACAGAGTTAGGTTTCAACGAAATCTTTCATCCTAATGAGGCTAACCGTTAGAAAGTCGATATTGAATAATTTATCGTCCCAAAATGGAAAATAGAGTAGGTGGATGTAAACAAAATACACAGATAATAAATGTAAGTACTTTACGTTTTAGTTACAATGAGCAAGTTTCCGTTTTAATTGGAAAATTTTAGTAGATAAATTGCTGCTAAATCTAGGCCAAACTTTGTTACTGTTCAAAATCACAAACCTTACTTAGATGTAAGTGGATGTTTCAATCAAGCTAAATAAAACCGTTTAAAAATTCTAAGTAAGAAAAAAAAATTAAGCATGAAAAATCAATCCTAAAAAATAATGTCCTATAAATCAGATCACTAACACCGAGATTATGTCCCTACGTTTAATTTCCATTCAATCGTTAATTAAATATTTTATAAAAACAATAACTTTTTAGCGCAGCTCTATTTCAATTATATCAAATAATTCATATTTTCTCATGTCAAATACATGAATCCTTGACTTTATCGATTGAACAACATCATCAGGCATCATGATTGAATAGGCATCTGATTACTAGATATTTATTAGGTTTTTTGAAACACCTTATCTAAAAACTAATCAAGTATGTCTGTGATGTATAAAATGTAGGTATGTATAAAACCTTATAAAGGTTAAAACCCTTATTTATGTTAATTGTGTACAAACGTAATCAAAAGGTTTGAAGCTAGTAAATACGCATTAATTTACGAAAAAGCCTATGTAAATCAACCTACACCTCAACATATACATAGAGTATTAGCTACCCTATCCCTTAGAGACAATTTAACTTAAATACAAGGCAGGTTACTGTCCACACTAATATTACAAATAAAAGCAGAGAAATAGACACATTACTTTATAGGTATTAATTTCTACATAAATTATTTGCTGTACTTTACAGATCAATTTTATGCCGAAGAAGGCTTTTTCTAGCTAGAGCTTACTTGATGCCCCGTAAATCATATAGATAGATCTCTCTGACCTACGTTGATATTCTCGAAACTATTTGATTATTAATTCTTTGACCCCTTTTATTTTAAAATCTACAACAAAGATAGGATGACCATGACCATTGGTGCAATCTACCAGTTTCTTTTACCAAATTCACAACAACCTTTAGACAAAGCACGAAGAGAGAAATAAGTAACGCAATCCTATTATATTTAAAAAAATGAAAATGTCTTTACAAGCCACAAAAGACTTAAAAGCTGTTAAACCATTCGTAAATGCTTACATGTTATAGAAAATGTTTTACAGGCATGCATGTCACGCTACCATTAAACTTTTCTATTGCAGTTGCAGTCTTGTCATCAGAAACTACCGACCTTAAGTTCGTAATAAAAATGAATAGAAAAGCGAACATAAAGAGCGCTTGTAGAATACTGAGCAAGATGTCAACGGATGCCTAAGACGTAAGGTGGATGGATATAAAATGTCGATCAGCATTAAGCCGAGTCGAGCGGAAATTACTGCTCATGTCTGAGCTGACTCGCTAAGAAGTCGGACCGACGAGTCGACGCCGTCGGGCCCAGACGCCGATAAAGTACCCCGAGCACGTCTCCTTACATGAAAAGATTTAGTTTTTCGGGGCTGTAACATATTGTGTGCAAAAGAATGGTGGCCTGCGCTTGACGTTTGCAAATGTTGAATGGGCGGCTACGCCTTCGCAATTCGTTTTAGATTAGGCAAGTTTGGCAACGTTCTTAGGACTGTAATGTTAGAAGCCTTTTGGATATTATTTCTTTGGATTATTGAAAGCTGAACATTAACAGGGCGTCTGTTCCACTAACCATCAATGGCACCTCAACGGCGGTGGAATGATAACGGTGAGGTGGTGAAATTTAGAACTCTATAAACCTCATACATTTGATGACAGCTGCGTTGACTGGGAGCTCGAATGCTAACTGAATATTAAGTTGAGGTATTTAACCGCTTTACTTATAGTTGGCGGAGGTACTGCTGACTAGGATGGTTATCGACAGTTCTGAGTTTTGGCACCTGACCGGATGAAGTGGTCACCTTTGTCATTAAACCGCCATTGAAACGCCATTCATTAGTAAAAAAGACGCTCAGGTAAATTTCCACACTAGTAAAGCTTCATGATTGTGTTTATTGATCTAAATGTTAATTTACGCAGAAAAGAAATATCTAACATAATTTCAGCAGCAATACTTTCCCAACACACCAGGGAAATCAGTCGGAATGGTAACAAATAACCTGTGTCTGGGATAGCGTGAATATTCGCCCAGCAATAACTAGATAAGACGATAAACCAATTACAAGCCCTAACTGTAACTAACGTAGACGAGTTTGGACTCAGTTAAGTGAGGCTTACCCATCCAAACGAAGTAGCATTAGCAAGGTCTCATTTACTCATTAAGCCGTTGGAACGATTTCACATTGGATTCCAACCCGGAGAATTGATTATCGACCTTATCTGCTTACTTTGCTGGTAAATTGATTCACGATTCTCCAAACAGTCAGGTTTAAGCGTGTTAGAATTTAGGATGTGCGATTTGATACTTATGTTCATATGTAGCACTTTACTTATTGATTTCTTATATAAAATATAAATAAAATAAAAATATATTTTTCGTCACAGAATAAATATATTTCAGTAGTATTACTACCCACTACAAATGAAATAGTTTACTTTCAAAACTTTAAAACTTAACTATCAACTATACAAATGAAAAGTACTTAATAACTAAAAAAGGGAAAATGGCTCAGCTTGTACTCTGAGAGACCTAAACAACGTCAATGCGCATATTTTCAGAAATTTAGAATTTAAGAGTTTTAAATAGTCATTTTTACACTCCTACAAGACAAGTTAAAGTTACCTCAGAGCAATTAGGCCCAAAAAGAAACATTCAAACCCGTTCAGGCTACATAAAAGTTTTTTTATTTATTTAGCCAGATACCATGTTACCTATTAACAGAAAAACAGACAATCACATATTACTATCAATTAAGTGAAGTTTTCTCACTTGTATTTTATAAATTCGCGTGCACGAGCGCAAAGCTATTCGATAAAGCTAGATATAAAACATAAATTCCAAAATCGTGTTACTCAAAGCAAACCTGCAAGAGACTCGGTACGGAAATTATAACTCGTATCTCAACGCATAATTATCGAATCGAACTGTGAGACGACTGGAAATTGATATGAAATGGAGAACTGATACTTCAAAGGGGCAAAAGACCCATCATATACGTGTACTCACATCGATAAATCCTGTGGAATGGATTAGATAGATGGAGAGAAATACTTTACTTCATACTTTATTTAGAGTAAAAACATACAAAGTGAACGTTCATAGGTTATACGTCGTATTACTCGCTTACGCTCGTGATTCGATAATTTAGAATCCTTCATTTGCTCGTGATCCAACTTTGGCCCTCGCTTAAAATCCGTCTTTTATTCCCGAGTTAATTGCACAATATACTATTATAAAAAACTGTTTTTTTTTCGAGAACTATTTCGTAATCAAGCTCCGCCCGCGTCCTAATTTTTTTTTTAAATAAAAAGTATCCTATAAACCTCACGAAGCCCGAGACCTTTCCAACGAATGCAAAACCGTGGAAATCGGTTCGTGCGTTCTGGAGTTATAGCGTCAGGTAGGAAAACCCGACTTATTTTTATATAGTAGATAACATAATTTGTCGAAATTTCCACGGGAAGAACTTGCAGACGGAAAGCTGGTGTCTTTTAAACCAGTCACACAAAAGATCCCATGTTTAATAGAAAAATGTAAATAAGATCTCTCAAACAACGAATTCTTAGATATCAATATAAATAGCTTTCACAGTACAAAACTAATGAGTTGTTACTAATCCAACAAACGCAAGTAGACAAAGGACAAACAAACTATCAGTGACAGTAGGTTGTGTAAATCTGGGTTGATCAACGCGAGACCGCGACATAAGTTATTCAGGCCATTTCGGGAGGAAGAGAGCCTTATTCAGACCTTATTAAATATTTAGTTTAAGGCCTTTCTATTCACTGGCCTTTGCTCGACTTTAATAAAAAATACATGGCGTTCGTGTGCATAAGAAAACTTACACTATGTATATTTAAATGGCTCACATGTTGCTCTCGGGGCGCATTATCCTGAGTCTAACGCTGGCTTACAAGTTCAGGTGCTACTTGAACAGCAAACCGACAATATTGAATTTTGTGAGATCATTTCAAACTGTATCGTTGCATTGGGAAAAGGAGTCATAGAGAATGTAGCATTCGCCCAGGGGTAAAAAAAATAAAAATTTTACAATACTATTCCAATAACATACTCGTATATATATTTAGATAAGCGACCATGTTTACATAGAAAAATATCTAATAAGGTGAGTGGGGCAAAGTGCGCCATACTTTTTTCAACTTTGACTTTGAAGAAGTGTATCTTTTGTTTAGATTCACCGATGAAAATTATCGACTTTATTTTAGAATCTGTGATATTTGGGAACAACAACGGATGTAGTGTCAAAGGAATCTGTTAGTAAAACACCGTCTTTTTTCGCAAAATGCGGAAACATGTACACTAGGCGCACTTTGCCTCCAAAGCGGCTAAGTGCGCCAGGTAGTCAAAAAACGCAACAATGAAGCATTACAATAAAAGCAACCTCATTTTCTGCAAGAAAACACGCTACTGAACACATTACTTGTAGTTTTTTTTTGCTAACCAAATTCTAAAAGATTCTGCGGTGTAAAAACCAAATTTCGGATAAGTGCGCCATATGTCTGTAAATCAGGGGTTGACAACTGTTTTTGTTTTGAATAATGGATACCTACTGGTTATAATGTATATTAGTGTTTCAATGAAATAATTTGGTCAAGAGGCTTTAAAAGATTCCTCAAAACTACAATGATAGTTAAAGAGGTAGTTAAGTACCAATTCATGGATACCTGTTGGTCGAGATATACATATGAAAGAAAAGGGTCCTATTGTGACGCCTATTGGCCTGTGAGTAGTAAAATTAAAGACCAAAAATATTGCAATCAGTATTTTTTGATTCAGTACGTCTGTTTATTTAAAAATTGTTAAAAAACCTTGAATGAAGGTTATAAAACCTTCTGTATAAACATTTTTTTTGGTATGTTAAACCTTGATGCGGCTGCGTATCCTGATAGCCTGCCTGACTGCACGGCTTCAACAGCTATATTTAGAGCCGTTTTTGTATATGTAGGCCCGTCTTTTTCCCGTACATAGCGCCCCATCATAGACAAAAATCATAAATAGCAAAACGTTATAGAGAATTTAAACACACTAACTGACTGACTTATTGATATATCAACGCAAATTGATATATCACTGATTAATATATCATTCAGGGTAGAATTTTTGAACCTCACTCGGAGGTGAAGTACTCAAAATACCGGAGACAGGAAACACTCCTTTATCGTCAAAAATATTGTCAACTAACTTTCCGTGCGGGACTTCGTTCTTGTGGGAATTTGGGAAAATTATGTAGCCTATGGTACTCCCCAAGTTCTAATTTCTAATCTATCTCTGCACCAAACACCAAAATCGGTTCAGTAGTTTTTACGTTTATTCGTAACATACAAAAATACAAATCTTTCCTCTTTATAAAATTATTATATAGTGTTTAGTGTAAAAAGTGTTGAAAACTGCACTGAAAGATATAAAAAGAAATTGTTGCTACACAGGAAAATCTAACCAGTTTTTTCTCATTTGAAATGGGGTATACTTTGTTAGATAATTATAATTTTACTAATGTTTTTAATAAAGATTAATAAATTAAAAAAACGCGCCATTAAAAGCCTACCTATCTATATACATATATAAGTCAAACGCACAAATGTTAAGACAACCGCGTATTAAATAAAATCAGGTTTTAAAATGTTTGCTACCTCTGGATTGCAGCGAAGTGCGCCATATATGGCGCACTTAGCCAACTTGAAAATTTTTAGGTAAGAATATTTGATTTCCAAAAAATATGTCAAATAAACACGATAGATGTGAAATAAAGTCAAAATCCTAAAGTAAAACAATTAAATTGGGTACTTACCTCAATTACTTCTTGTTCCAAACTTTTTTTTTTGGTATTCACGAGGATTACTATTTCGACGTCATGTCTGCTAACAACTTTGAATCACAGTGAAAGAAAAATGGCGGATATCTATTACCTGTGCTACTAGAGACATCTATGACAATTACAAAGAAGTATATTTTAGTACATTCTATCATGTAAAGATGTCGTTCCTAGTATCCTATTAGCAGTTTTTGAAATATTACTAGCAGGTGCACTTACCCGCTAGGCGCACTTTGCCCCACTCACCTTATAGTCTTTAATGTTTCAAAGTAATGGCTACGAAACGAATACCTACGTAAATTTTTAGTTTAAAATTTTAACAATACTACGGATTTTACTATTTAGTATGACACATTGTGGCAAAATAATTCATTATTACATACTTTTCTTTGGAACTAAGACATAATAGTGGGTATTTCGTATTTTATTATTTAAATATATTTTCAGATGTAGAACCTTTAAACCGTATCATTTGACTCACTCTACCTGTATCGCAATCACAAAAAAAGTAATAGAAACATTGTATTAATGGCATAATGATGAAGAACTCCATTCCAACTTATTTATTGAATTAATTGCAAGGAGTAAGTCTATTGTTTGTTTTACAGAAGTACTTGCCTGCTTCGGCATATATCAAGAAAGTACCGAATAGAACTTAAAGTTGCAATTCTAGAGCCAAACACAGTCAAAGGTTAGTTTAGTTTGTTGGTCGCTTACTTGATGATACCTAACTACATTACCATGATAGATGAGAAATCCTAAAACCTTACTTAGCTAGGTAAGCTTCAAACAGCAATTGTTAAGGTAACTTTGTGAAGATACCTATTTGTAGCTTTACAAAAAATTGGATTCTCCACAAATAACCGCTTACTATACAACCAAAAGAAACATCAAAGGAAATATTTGTCGGTTGGAGAGAAAGGTAAAATGATTCCATCCCGGACGGTTTGCGGCTTTCCCGCGGGACCCTAATCTATTTCCAGTCTATAAAATGCGAACACCTCACGGACACAAATGTTCCGTATGTTTTCCGAGATGTTGCCTTTTTCGCTTCGGATCTCTTATTGATTAGGTAGTACTCGTTCTGTATTTGTGTTGTAAAAAGTGATGGGTATTAATCGAAAATATTCGTTTTTATTTTATCAACAAATTTCGAGTATTATTATTAAGTATGTAACTATATTTTCATCGACATTAGAAAAATAAATCAATGAGTTTAATTCCCATTCTAAAGAACAAAAAGAAAAAATCTTACCAACAGAAAGTAGCTTACAACTTCAGTTCGCTACAATGTTTTTCTTTAGGTGATATTTTTTCCAAGCCGTGGTTCAAACTCAAAGGATTATACACGATAGAATAATATCCGCAGGAAATTAAATACGGAATAGTGGAAATAGGTGAAAGGATAGAAAGAAATACGCTACGGAGAGTTTTTTTGGCTTCATTTTGAAGTAAAGTGGTGAGGCTGAGTAATATGCGGTTAGTTTTCCTTAGTTTAACTTGTTTCGTTTCCTACCATTTCTTTTAATCTATGTTTTTTTACTGTATTTTGTCCAAAGATCAGTCAAAACAACAAACAAACCATTAAGTGCTTGTTTTTTAACATGAGTAAGAAAAAAGGTAGTTTACTACCAGTAAGTAAAAATTGGATAGTAAATAGTGAAGGATCAATAGAATTTTAAGTGGAGTAGAAATGAATGAAAATGTCTTTCGTATGTTAGGTATGTACTCTACAAATTTATACGGTGATTTTACGTGCTACCGGGGGCGGTAAGATACTTAGAGATAGAAGAAAAGCCGTTAAATAATCGTGATATATTAAGAGACGTTACAAATAAAATGCACTATAAAACAGTCCTTACAAATCGCTAGCTAACACTGGTTTCAGTACCGGATTATCACACAGTTTACAGTTCTGATTATACAATACAGGTCAGAGTTCCAATGCAGGATAATAGTTCTCCAGATACAACTTTGTTCAAGTTCAACATGTCCATATATGGTCGAAATATGGTCGAACGTAGGTTTTTTTAATTATCTCACATTTTGACATTATGGTTCTCTTCCTGCCTTGACATATGTATTTCAAATAGTATTTTAATTTTACTACTGCATTCTTTATGTGACCCTTTTGCATGCCATTCAAATGGTTAAATGAGTGAATCTGCCTATCATATACCACCAATGTACTGTACCACATTTATTGCTTAGTTTTTTAGCAGTGTTTAATCTTGAACACTGGAGCGTGGCCGCGGCAATATTTTATTACAACACATGGAAATTCTGCTCACATTTAAATTTGTGACTGGCAATTTATCTTAACTACAAATAAATGTTTAAAAACTCTTGACTAACTCACTATCTTATTATTTATATAAATGTTTAAAGAAAACATTAAGAAGTTGTGTATCAGACAAAGATTTCCAGTTAGATTTCCTCCACGAGAAAGTTTTCTGTGCCGGGGATCTTTTAGTACTTACGCTTTTGTCCCATTGCGATAGGCAGATACCACAAATCCTTAATGATTAATAATATTTAGAATAGAATAGAAAAACTTTATTCAACTAACACTAAAATACAGACAACAAATTAAACATAAAATTGAAACAAAGTGTCAGTCAAAAAGACGCTGACTCAACTTTTGCACAGCAGCGCTGATATTCTGTCAAAACCTTGATTACAATGTAATGTAATGAGCGACTGCATCTGTGCGGTATCTAATTTTTTGTATGAAGAGTTAGTGAACTCTTACGTAACTATGCTATATCCATATCCTACGCCTTATTTTAGAAAACAATATTTCACGCTGGACTGGGAGCGAAAGAAAATCTTAGAGTTAACCAGCTGCCAACTCTTCCCAGGCATACTGTAGAAGTCAGTAATTGGGACTCGAGGTTTTTGCTTGTATATCTTGGGCGAAAGGCTGACAATAACCTCTCACCACTATACATCATGTACCATATATTAGCCCTCAGAATGTATGTCAAACGTGGCATCAAGTGGTTCTAGAACCACAAGATGCTCTGCCTACCCCGTCAGGGATCATTGGCGTGAGTGTATGTATGTTGTAACTTAACAAACACAATTTAAAGTTCGCTAGACTCATATACACAAAATTGCTAATTTTGTAAACAGAGTAGGTACTACAGACCCTTTAGCCAAATTTGATCGCTGTCTCGTTTCATTCAAGTCACGACTTCTGAATGGACGAAAACATTTACTGGTGTCGTTTAATTTACTTGAAACAAACTCTGTAAGTAAGTACTTTACAACTTTTAACAAGAAAATTCTACTTTATTTGGAGTTTTTGAGTTATAGTACTTTATTTGTTCAAAAGTTTTGAATAATAAAGTCTGTCTGAACTGAACGAGGCTTCTATTTTAATAATAACTTGAAACTTTAGTTTTTAAGCAAATGACAAAAGACCACCACAATTTAAAACATAAAAGAAGACCTTAAATACGAGAAACTTTTGTTTTCATTATTACTATTCATTTGAAGGTAAATTTTTTTTATTAAAAAAAAGCTACGTAAATTCTCAAGAATACATAAAAAGTGCAGATCTACCAGAAATAGTTGCTTCTAATCATGTAGGATTGATTTCTTATTATCAAGAAACTCTCACATCTTATCTTATCTTATCTAATATATAAAATGAATATATATCTCCCTTGGTCATCGCATCACGCGTGAACGGATGGAACAAATTCTTAATTTTTTTAAATTCTTGTATTTATTATTATTGTCAGGAGATGGTTCTTATGAAAGAAAAAAATAAGAGAGCTGTGTGAAACATTAAAAAATTTAAGAAAACTTAACAACAATAATAATTTACATAACTGTCAGTTGTTTGACGTAACTGTTAGTTAGTTTTTTGAAATAAACAACGTCTGTCGGGTGGGCTAGTAAATAAATAACGCACTCATAACATCTCATCACTATATGTAGTGATCATTTCTATTCCCTGGTTCACAGCTTTTCTGTTTAGCAGAATCCTACTGTCGCGACCCCGTCAATAAAAAATAAAACTCCATAATGACTTCCATTGGACCATCTACAACCATCACAATAAAGGAAGACAAAAACGTACGAAGAATAATCTATTAGGGACATTACTGCTTACAAAGAAGTAGGCTTCGGGAGCGTGATTAACGAGGGAGGTAATTTGTGCGATACAGGTCGCAGGGAGAAAGACACAGACGAGCGGGGTGGGTGAACGCCCATTTCTTGCATTTTTATTCTTATCGTGTAAAAATAATCAAGTACGTGGCAAACTTGACTAAGCCTGGTGTCAGAAAACAAGTTTTCCAACCGCTAAATGGCCTCCGACAGGCCATTAATCGACAACAGCGAGGACCGACATCTTAACATGCCCTCCGAAGCACAAAAACGCTCGTGATAATTTCTACTATAGTCATTCATGATCCGCTGCCCTGTGTACGTTGCTTAACCTAGCTGATCAGTTCAGAACAGCAAAAGCCACTGGGCTACGAGCATTTCTTTCAACTATTACATTAAATAGTTTGTGTTTGGAAGCACTGACGCAGGTAGTGAGCTTTATATATATATTTTTCGAAAATTATCTTAAAAGGAATGTATGGAGTGTCAACGAAGTTTATTTAACTTTAGACAAGCTTATTCACTTTCATGAAACCGTTTCATAGAACGTGAATCAAATTTTTGTGCTGATTTTTCTTTATATTTCGATGTACGAGTATATTCCATGGGGTAGATAGATGTGTTATAATGGTCATATGGGTAAAAGGGTGTACCTATCGGTCTATCTCTCACGCCGGTATTCCCATTCCAAGTAAAACCATTTGAACTAAAAGACTATTACATTGGTGCCTTTCGCCCACAATACAGCAAACCCTTAATTCTCTTTTTATTAACCCTGTGCCTGTGAAAAGCTGGCACTTGGTACATTCTACCTAAGCTTTTCTTTCCCTCTCATCAGTCTAGCGCGGATTAAAATATTTAGTATAAAAAAGTGGAATCTCCAGAACTTCCTAGTCTATAGACATGTCAAGGTAGATGCCGACGTGACCCTACCGTCCCAAAGGAGGTAAAAACATGTTCGAAAGTTAGAAAAATGGGATTTATGGAAAGGAAACAGCTTCAATCGAAAAATGCGTTAACTACTTATCGAGAGTGTTCAATCACGAACATTTTGATAGAAAATTCAAGTTCCTGTGTGCATTTTACTATCGTTTTTTACAGCTTAAAAAATACACAACATTGGGTATTTAGAGGTGACTTTGTGAGATTTTTCTATCGAACCAAAAGTACTGAATCATGTTTTCAGCAAACTACTTATCTAGTTTATGTCCTGAATATTACCGTAGTATTTTTTTTCTTCGATTTAATGCAGTGCGTCATGCTTATCTACGCATCATAAAATCGTAATTTAGGTGCTGTAGTCGCCTTAAATCTTTCTTTTTCTTCGAGGTCATGGTATAAAATATAATGTGCAACTCTTGAATAAAACGGATTTTCATCGAGGGCTATGAATCACTCGCGTCATTCAGGATTCTAACACTTGAATCACTCGCTTAGTTTAGAATCCTTCATTTGCTCGTGATCCAACTTTGACCCTCGCTTAAAATCCGTGTTTTATTCCCGAGTTGCACAATATACTATTATAAAAATCTGTTTTTTTTCGAGAACTGTTTCGTAATCAAGTGAAGTGAATTCATAGACTATAACATAATTTGTCGAAATTTCCACAGGAAGAACTTGCAGACGGAAAGCTGGTGTCTTTTAAACCAGTCACACAAAAGATCCCATGTTTTATAGAAAAATGTAAATAAGATCTCCTCTCAAACAACGAATTCTTAGATATCAATATAAATAGCTTTCACAGTACAAAACTAATGAGCTGTTACTAATCCAACAAACGCAAGTAGGCAAAGGACAAACAAACTATCAGTGACAGTAGGTTGTGTAAATCTGGGTTGATCAACGCGAGACCGCGACATAAGTTATTCAGGCCATTTCGGGAGGAAGAGAGCCTTATTCAGACCTTATTAAATATTTAGTTTAAGGCCTTTCTATTCACTGGCCTTTGCTCGACTTTAATAAAAAATACATGGCGTTCGTGTGCATAAGAAAACTTACACTATATATATTTAAATGGCTCACATGTTGCTCTCGGGGCGCATTATACTGAGTCTAACGCTGGCTTACAAGTTCAGGTGCTACTTGAACAGCAAACCGAGAATATTGTATTTTGTGAGATCATTTCAAACTGTATCGTTGCATTGGGAAAAGGAGTCATAGAGAATGTAGCATTCGCCCAGGGGTAAAAAAATAATAATTTTACAATACTGTTCCAATAACATACTCGTATATATATTTAGATAAGCTTCCCTTTGCGACCATGTTTACATAGAAAAATATCTAATAAAGTCTTTAATGTTTCAAAGTGATGGCTACGAAACGAAAACCTACGTAAATTTTAGTTTAGAATTTTTAACAACACTACGGATTTCACTATTTAGTATGACACATTGTGGCAAAATAATTCATTATTACATACTTCTCTTTAGAACTAAGAAGTAATAGTGAAGATTTCGTATTTTATTATTTAAATATATTTTCAGATGTGGAACCTTTAAACCGTATCATTTGACTTACTCTATCTGTATCGCAATCACAACAAAAGTAATATAAACATTGTATTCATGGCATAATGATGAAGAACTCCATTCCAACTTATTTATTGAATTAATTGCAAGGAATAAGTCTATTGTTTGTTTTACAGAAGTTGCTTCGGCATATATCAAGAAAGTACCGAATAGAATTTAAAGTTGCAATTCTAGGGCCAAACACAGTCAAAGATCAGTTTAGTTTATTGGTCGCTGACTTGATGATATCTAGCTACATTACCATGATAGATGAGAAATCCTAAAACCTTACTTAGCTAGGTAAGCTTCAAACAGCAATTGTTAAGGCAACTTTTTGTGAAGATACCTATTTGTAGCTTTACAAAAAATTGGATTCCCCACAAATAACCGCTTACTATACAACCAAAAGAAACATCAAAGGAAATATTTGTCGGTTGGAGAGAAAGGTAAAATGATTCCATCCCGGACGGTTTGCGGCTTTCCCTGCGGGACCCTAATCTATTTCCAGTCTATAAAATGCGAACACCTCACGGACACAAATGTTCCGTATGTTTTCCGAGATGTTGCCTTTTTCGCTTCGGATCTCTTATTGATTAGGTAGTACTCGTTCTGTATTTGTGTTGTAAAAAGTGATGGGTATTAATCGAAAATATTTGTTTTTATTTTATCAACAAATTTCGAGTATTATTATTAAGTATGTAACTATATTTTCATCGACATTAGAAAAATAAATCAATGAGTTTAATTCCCATTCTAAAGAACAAAAAGAAAAAATCTTACCAACAGAAAGTAGCTTACAACTTCAGTTCGCTACAATGTTTTTCTTTAGGTGATATTTTTTCCAAGCCGTGGTTTAAACTCAAAGGATTGTACACGATAGAATAATATCCGCAGGAAATTAAATACGGAATAGTGGAAATAGGTGAAAGGATAGAAAGAAATACGCTACGGAGAGTTTTTTGGCTTCATTTTGAAGTAAAGTGGTGAGGCTGGGTAATACGCGGTTAGTTTTCCTCAGTTTAACTTGTTTCGTTTTCTACCATTTCTTTTAATCTATGATTTTTTACTGTATTTTGTCCAAAGATCAGTCAAAACAACAAACAAACCATTAAGTGCTTGTTTTTTTTACATGAGTAAGAAAAAAGGTAGTTTACTACCAGTTAGTAAAAATTGGATAGTAAATAGTGAAGGATCAATAGAATTTTAAGTGGAGTAGAAATGAATGAAAATGTCTTTCGTATGTTAGGTATGTACTCTACAAATTTATACGGTGATTTTACGTGCTACCGGGGGCGGTAAGATACTTAGGGATAGAATAAAAGCCGTTGATTAAATAATCGTGATATATTGAGAGACGTTACAATTGAAATACAGGAAATACAGTTATACTCTATAAAACAGTCCTTACAAATCGCTAGCTAACACTGGTTTCAGTCCCAAATTATCGCACAGTTTACAGTTCTGATTATACAATACAGGTCAGAGTTCCAATGCAGGATAATAGTTCTCCAGATACAACTTTGTTCAAGTTCAAATATAGTCGAACACGTTTTTTTATGTAGTGTAGGTTTTATGTAGTGTATTATCTTAAATTTTTAAATTATCTCACATTTTGACATTATGGTTCTCTTCCTGCCTTGACATATGTATTTCAAATAGTATTTTAATTTTACTACTGCATTCTTTATGTAACCCTTTTGCATACTATTCACATGGTTAAATGTGTGAATCTGCCTATCATATACCACCAATGTATTGTACCACATTTATTGCTTAGTTTTTTAGCAGTGTTTCATCTCGAACACTGGAGCGTGGCCGCGGCAATATTTTATTACAACACGTGGAAATTCTACTCACATTTAAATTTGTGAGTGGCAATTTATCTTAACTACAAATAAATGTTTAAAAACTCTTGACTAACTCACTATATTATTATTTATATAAATGTTTAAAGAAAACATTAAGAAGTTGTGTATCAGACAAAGATTTCCAGTTAGATTTCCTCCACGAGAAAGTTTTCTGTGCCGGGGATCTTTTAGTACTTACGCTTTTGTCCCATTGCGATAGGCAGAGACCACAAATCCTTAATGATTAATAATATTTAGAATAGAATAGAAAAACACTAAAATACAGACAACAAATTAAACATAAAATTGAAACAAAGTGTCAGTCAAAAAGACGCTGACTCAACTTTTTCCGCTGTGCTTGCACACAGCAGCGCTGATATTCTGTCAAAACCCTGATTACAATGTAATGTAATGAGCGACTGCATCCGTGCGGTATCTAATTTTTTGTATGAAGAGTTAGTGAAGAGTAACTCTTACGTAACTCTAACTATGCTTATGCTTAATACCATATCCATATCCTACGCCTTATTTTAGAAAACAATATTTCACGCTGGACTGGGAGCGAAAGAAAATCTTAGAATTAACCAGCTACTAACTCTTTCCAGGCATACAGTAGAAGTCAGTAATTGGGACTCGAGGTTTTTGCTTGTATATCTTGGGCGAAAAGCTGACAACCTCTCACCACTATACATCATGTACAATCTATTAGCCCTCAGAATGTATGTCAAACGTGGCATCAAGTGGTTCTAGAACCACAAGATGCTCTGCCTACCCCGTCAGGGATCATAGGCGTGAGTGTATGTAACTTAACAAACACAATTTAAAGTTCGCTAGACTCATATACACAAAATTGCTAATTTTGTAAACAGAGTAGGTACTACAGACCCTTTAGCCAAATTTGATCGCTGTCTCGTTTCATTCAAGTCACGACTTCTAAATGGACGAAAACATTTACTGGTGTCGTTTAATTTACTTGAAACAAACTCTGTAAGTAAGTACTTTACAACTTTTAACAAGAAAATTCTACTTTATTTGGAGTTTTTGAGTTATAGTACTTTATTTGTTCAAAAGTTTTGAATAATAAAGTCTGTCTGAACTGAACGAGGCTTCTATTTTAATAATAACTTGAAACTTTAGTTTTTAAGCAAATGACAAAAGACCACCACAATTTAAAACATAAAAGAAGACCTTAAATACGAGAAACTTTTGTTTTCATTATTACTATTCATTTGAAGGTAAATTTTTTTTATTAAAAAAAAGCTACGTAAATTCTCAAGAATACATAAAAAGTGCAGATCTACCAGAAATAGTTGCTTCTAATCATGTAGGATTGATTTCTTATTATCAAGAAACTCTCACATCTTATCTTATCTTATCTATTATATAAAATGAATATATATCTCCCTTGGTCATCGCATCACGCGTGAACGGATGGAACAAATTCTTAATTTTTTTAAATTCTTGTATTTATTATTATTGTCAGGAGATGGTTCTTATGAAAGAAAAAAATAAGAGAGCTGTGTGAAACAGTAAAAAATTTAAGAAAACTTAACAACAATAATAATTTACATAACTGTCAGTTGTTTGACGTAACTGTTAGTTTTTTGAAATAAACAACGTCTGTCGGGTGGGCTAGTAAATAAATAACGCACTCATAACATCTCATCACTATATGTAGTGATCATTTCTATTCCCTGGTTCACAGCTTTTCTGTTTAGCAGAATCCTACTGTCGCGACCCCGTCAATAAAAAATAAAACTCCATAATGACTTCCATTGGACCATCTACAACCATCACAATAAAGGAAGACAAAAACGTACGAAGAATAATCTATTAGGGACATTACTGCTTACAAAGAAGTAGGCTTCGGGAGCGTGATTAACGAGGGAGGTAATTTGTGCGATACAGGTCGCAGGGAGAAAGACACAGACGAGCGGGGTGGGTGAACGCCCGTTTCTTGCATTTTTATTATTATCGTGTAAAAATAATCAAGTACGTGGCAAATTTGACTAACCCTGGTGTCAGAAAACAAGTTTTCCAACCGCTAAATGGCCTCCGACAGGCCATTAATCGACAAAAGCGAGGACCGACATCTTAACATGCCCTCCGAAGCACAAAAACGCTCATGATAATTTCTACTATAGTCATTCATCAGATTCCCTGCCCTGTGTACGTTGCTTAACCTAGCTGATCAGTTCAGAACAGCAAGAGCCACTGGGCTACGAGCATTTCTTTCAACTATTACATTAAATAGTTTGTGTTTGGAAGCACTGACGCAGGTAGTGAGCTTTATATATACATTTTACGAAAATGATCTTAAAAGGAATGTATGGAGTGTCAACGAAGTTTATTTAACTTTAGACAAGCTTATTCACTTTCATGAAACCTTAGAACGTGAATCAAATTTTTGTGCTGATTTTTCTTTATATTTCGATGTACGAGTATATTCCATGGGGTAGATAGATGTGTTATAATGGTCTTATGGGTAAAAGGGAATACCTATCGGTCTATCTCTCACGCCGGTATTCCCATTCCAAGTAAAACCATTTGAACTAAAAGACTATTACATTGGTGCCTTTCGCCCACAATACAGCAAACGCTTAATTCTCTTTTTATTAACCCTGTGCCTGTGAAAAGCTGGCACTTGGTTCATTCTACCTAAGCTTTTCTTTCTCTCTAATTAGTCTAGCGCAGATTAAAATATTTAGTATAAAAGAGTGGAATCTCCAGAACTTCCTAGTCTATAGACATGTCAAGGTAGATGCCGACGTGACCCTATCGTCCCAAAGGAGGTAAACTTCGGCACTGACAAAGACAAAATCGCGGCTATTCAGCTAATACATAAACAGCTTCGGTCGGCCCACTTTGAGCTAATTTATCTCTTATTATTTGTGTATTTAAACATACAAGATCGAAATAAATGCGGTTAATATGAATGATTTTGGAATAAATATAGTAATGGTAAAAGTAAATAAGAATAAAAGATTTGTTTTGAACTTAAAAACCTTTTAAGTTCAAAAACAAAACCAAATTGGATATTGAAAGAATACATTTAGTTTCAGCGATTATTTCGACCTTAGTATTTATTATTATTATTAAACGCTACACACTCAAAGGCCCACACTAAGGTTTTCCCTTGTGTCGTGGGTAAACTTCGATCAACCAGGACCCGCCGATCAAGAGGCAGCGTCACTACCACTCGACCAAACCGGCCGTCAGTATAGTTTGATAGATAGACGAATAAAAACTATTTTATATTCGGACTTGTTTTTTACCCGACTACGGCGAAGCAAAAAGGAGGGTTATGTGGTTGACCGGTATGTATGTATGTATGTATGTTTGTATGTATGTATGTATGTATGTATGTATGTATGTTCATCTGTTCCATCATAACTTCTAAACTATTCGTCTCAAATTGACAAATGAAGTATCGTTGGACGCGTTTTGATTGTCCGCTGGTTATAGGCTATAAGACGTCACATTAAATTGATTAGAGCGCCCTCTAGAAGACATTAAGTCATGAACTAAAAAAAAATTGTTTTTGATGCAGCTTTGTTGGGTATCAAATGAAAGGGCTTCATTCAAATATATTTCAAATATATATGTATTATTAGCTGTTTCTTGCGGATTTGCTTGGATGCACCGGATGTAAAATTCACCATCGCGCACTGTTGTCTTTGTTTAGTGATTACTCAGCTGTATAGTGATTGAATCAAACAGGAGTGGTTGCGAACATTATAACTCATCACACTATAATAGCTTTAATTCATATACTTAAATGAAATGAAAAAATAGTGGGTTTTTTTTTGAAAAAAAGTCCGGAGAGCCCCCTAAATCAAAGACATCCACCAAACAAAGATTAGTGATGCGAGGCCGCAGGCCAAACTCTGCGTAAGGCGAACCTCGAAGCGTCCCCCCAATCTAAGACGTCCACCAAACAAAGATATGTGATGCGAGGCCGAAGGCCGAGCTCCGTGTAGGGCGAAGCCCGGAGCGTCCCCCCAATCTAAGAAATCTACCAGACAAAGATAAGTGATGCGAGGCCGCAGGCCGACCTCCGCGTAGGGCGAAGCCCAGAGCGTCCTTCCAATCTAAGATGTCCACCAAACAAAGATATGTGATGCGAGGCCGAAGGCCGAGCTCCACGTTGGGCGAAGCCCCGAGCGTCCCCCCAATGTAAGACATCTACCAGACAATGATAAGTGATGCGAGGCCGCAGGCCGAGCTCCGCGTAGGGCGAAGCCCGGAGCGGCCCCTAATTTAAGACGTCCACCAAACAAAGATATGTGATGCGAGGCCGCAGGCCGAGCTCCGCGTAGGGCGAAGCCCGGAGCGTCCCCCCAATCTAAGACATCTACCAGACAATGATAAGTGATGCGAGGCCGCAGGCCGAGGTCCGCGTTGGGCGAAGCCCGGAGCGTCCCCCCAATCTAAGAAATCTACCAGACAAAGATAAGTGATGCGAGGCCGCAGGCCGAGCTCCGCATTGGGCGAAGCCCGGAGCGTCTCCCTAATTTAAGATGTCCACCAAACAAAGATATGTGATGCGAGGTCGCAGGCTGAGCTCCGCGTTGGCCGAAGCCCGGAGCGTCCCCCCAATCTAAGAAATCTACCAGACAAAGATAAGTGATGCGAGGCCGCAGGCCGAGCTCCGCGTAGGGCGAAGCCCGGAGCGTCCCCCCAATCTAAGACATCTACCAGACAAAGATTAGTGATGCGAGGCCGCAGGCCGAGCTCCGCGTAGAGTGAAGCCCAGAGCGTCCCCCCAATCTAAGAAGTACGTACGTAAACTACGGTGTAAGGGGGACATTCTAGGCTCTGGAACGGTTTATGTATTTCTGTTATAGTACAAATACTGTCTTCATAAAGCTCCTATACTATTGCGGGATTAGGATTTAACTTAGTATTCCTTTTATTTACGAAAAAATTACGAAAAAAACGACACTCATTGTTTTCTACCGGATCCCAGTCCAGATAAAATACAACACCAAGTAGTGAACAACCTATTTATAAGTTTATATTTTCAAACTTATTTTGTTGAAGATATAAAAACGACAGTCATGATCGCGGCTGGGTTCATGCGCGTTGGTAAAAATACCCCTCCAAAACATACTTTTGCCAACGCGCATGATCAAAAATTGTCCTTGTAAAACTGGGGCAGATCGTTAGCTTTAAAAATACATATAATATTTTCTTAGCTGTTCACTAACGAACAACCCCAAAATAATTTAAATAAAAAATAAGTTTAAAAACTAAAACCCGACTACTGAAGAATCGTGCTCTAAAAAGTATGAAACAAGAAAATGCTCGTATCTGACATATTTGTGAAAACTTTTAGATACTTATCGTGTATTTAATAAACACTATACACGTTATGTAATTAAACGTATTAAATACATATTCATAGTGATGTTCGGAGGAGAGCCGTGGTCGTATGCCACCTTTTAACAGGTAGTAAAGCGATCGTATTAGGACAAAGTGGCATACGACCACGGCGTTTCTCCGAATGTCACTATGAATATGTATTTAATACGTTTAATTACATAACGTGTATAGTGTTTATTAAATACACGATAAGTATCTAAAAGTTTTCACAAATATGTCAGATACGAGCATTTTCTTGTTTCATACTTTTTAGAGCACGATTCTTCAGTAGTCGGGTTTTAGTTTTTAAACTTATTTTTTATTGAAATTATGGGCTATGATACTTGTTATTTAATTTGTCTATTTATTTATAATGATGATAACAACATATTCGTTGTTTTTCGTGACTTTATTTATTCTTCTTAAGTACCTACCTCTTATTAGAGAGATAGTTCAGAAACGAATGAACCAAACTTGCAAGGTCTGCTACAGACTCTAGCCAATTATCGCAATTTGGTAATCCAATTAGGACGCGCTGTAATCTAGATAGATCGTAGGAATCTTCGTGAAGTTAACTGGAAGTATAGATTAATTATCTTCAAGAACTTACCAGTAGATATGTATGTTATTAATTA
The DNA here is from genome assembly GCA_949987775.1 of Aproaerema taeniolella. Taxonomy (NCBI): domain Eukaryota; kingdom Metazoa; phylum Arthropoda; class Insecta; order Lepidoptera; family Gelechiidae; genus Aproaerema; species Aproaerema taeniolella. The sequence goes on from OX465255.1 coordinate 6,501,888, forward strand.
TCATTATCAAAGACCTTTCGGTGGCAGATTATTTTATCAGTTATTTGGAGATATTTCTTTTGGTTTCTCAGTAGATTAACACGTATAGATTATTAAATCAATTACTCTATCTTGGTATGCTAGAACTTTTGCCACATATCAGATGAATCTCTTTATTTTTTTATTTTCAGAGTACATAATAAAGTTGAAAGATTTATGAAGTAATAGATAATTATGTAATAGGTACGTTTTTATTGATTTTATATAAAATGGTATGTTTTCAGTTTCACCATCATAACTTCGTTACAAAATACATAATATGTACAGTTTCTCTTAAAATATATAGTAATCGTTTGTTTATATGTAGAATATACAGATAGTCATATAAATAAGTAATTCTAATATGAATTATGTAATAAAAACTTATCAAATTAAGTCTCATTTAAATATGTAAATCTTAAATAAATAAAAAGGCAAGTATTCACTCCAGTAAATTTACATTTACATCACTTGATCTAACGCGATAACATCTCTGTGCTGGAGCCCGGGAATTTCACACTTCATTGAATAAACTAGCTTGTTCTCTTTTAAAATATGTTAAATTGAAGTTTATATTAAATTTTGATATTGTACCTTAAAGGGAATATTTATTTTAGTTTTCAAGGAAAATAATGTGCAGAATTTGCGCCTTTCTTCAGATTTACTTCATTTAGTACCGTGCAGTACTAAAATCTAAAAATTTTATGATGTGGGATAGTGTTTATTGTTTTATCAATGAATGGACTAGTAACTTGACAAACATTTTTTTAATACCGTTAGTATTCAAGAACACCTTCAGAAAGGAAAAGAGAAAGTATTGAGAAAATTGTGAGTATTTTAGGTACAGTATAAAACGAAGGAAATTCTAACATCTCTACAAGGCCTAAGCAATCCAGGGCATTTTCAAATGACCAAAGAAACAATAAACGTAAAACTCAGCAGCACTGTAATGTAAATAAATTAATTTAAAGGCCACGAAGCTGTAAGGAAAAACTTGAGGAACATATTTTTGGAGAACAGACGTCATTTTATTTAGTCGTCCCCCAACGGAGGGTATAAATCACCCGCCCGCTGCGTCTGAGCACCTATTTACAGTAATAACTACATTATTATTAAAGTAAGGCTGTAACAAACTGTATAAAATATACCAACATTTTGATTTGACATTTTCCAAACAAAGGTAAATTTTTTAATCATCATATATTCTGATAAAACTATAAGGGAGCTGTTATCAAACTTTATTTACGGCATACGAGCTTGGAACACGAAAGAGTGGAAAGTGAAACAAGTTTATATATGTAGTTTTATTAATTGAAAACGTTAACCTGCTTACTGATATACGAACTGACAATTCATACGTAAAGGGGATGATGTTTGTAACGTAATCAATACTCCAAAGCATCAATACATCTGTTTTATTTTGTACACCATACATTTACGTTATAATTAAAATAAGTAATAGTACAGGGTGTAAGGGACAGCTTAGCAAATACTAAAATGGTGGAATCCTTCCATTACTACGATCGGCTTCAAGTTTTTCCCGGAAACGTCAAGTTAAAGAGTTTTCGTTTTTTATTTACTTTGGCGCTACGCACTGTACCGCAAAACCGCGCCCGCGCGCGGTGCCCCCTCGCCGTGTCCCTATCAAAATGTAAATAGCTGGTTTTCCTGTTTCACGCTATTATTATTGATTTTTATTGCAAAATGGAATGTAATCGGATAAATCATTTAATTTTAAGGCAGAATATATGAAAAAAAGAAAAAATATGCTAATTTTCCTAAGGAAAATTTAACTGGAAAATCTTTCAGAATGACGGTCTGAATTCAGAGTATCAGTGTTTGCTAACTCTGAACTTAGACCGTTTAAAACACCAGAAAAAAAAAGTAGCTACTAAATGCGAAGTAGCTGTAGAAATAAGTAACAAAAGACTGGGCGTTTAAAGCAAAACAAATGAAAGTGTGCTCGAAGACATCGAAAGCGGTAGAAACAGAAAACAAGAAGTATCTATACCTGTTGAATGGCTCGCCTCGGCTTTAGGTTTCTTATAGAGTTGGATTCTTTGTACCAGAGTAGGGGATTTTGTGACCGGATTTCCATATCCTATGAAAATCACTTTGTTCTCCAGTGATCACTAACCCAGATTCAATGAGACAAAAACATCGATTTAAGACATGTTGGAGTTATAACGGTTGTTGGTTAATTGTTATTTCCTAAAACAGGCTTTTTATCTCGATCTTGTGCCAACTTCGACAAGTGGTTCTAAATCTTATTCTCAGTTATGGGTTTTTATTGACTAAAATACAATAAATAATTGAAAACATCACACAATATCTATAAAATATACCAAGTTGTCTGACACACAATAAAAGAATACTTACAAAGGAAGCCTTCACCTCGCGAGCGAGTGAAGGTACAGAATTGATTGAAGCACTAATTACAAATATAAAATCTTGGATGATAAAGGTTTCAGCGTACATACATACAGAATCATAATTAAATTTTCAATTTGAAATGGTGTGATTTTTATCTGTACCTATTTTCATCCAATTGTAGACACATTCTAAAACGTGACACTTCTGTTTGAAGTAACATTGTTATTCCGTGAATATTATCTGCTACTTACTCTGAAGAACGGCACAAGTAGATAAGTACCTCTACATCTCCGTAGCTACGCTTAACAAGTAAAGAGTGTTCGATGTCTATGAAAGATAACTTTACTGAAAGCATTATCTTGAAATCCCTTTTTCCCTCCCTTTCTATTAAACGCCATAGAGTAAAATATATTTTTTTTTATACATTTCACTAGGTCCACTTTTTTTTGTAGCTGTTGTTCATCCACATATTTAATACATTCACGCCTATACTGTTCCTAGTTGGAGTAGACAGAACATTGTGTGGTTATAAAACAACATAATATCAAAGTTAACAGTTAATTTTAGAGAGTGTTGAGTTATTAGTATGGCTGTGGTCATTTCTATACATATAATAAATCGTATTATGACTTCTCATTTTATCTTAAAACATTGTTTTCCTGAAATATTATGTTCTATTAATTAGCATAATATGACTTCGGGTGTCTTCATCAGAAATATTTTTTTCCTCGAGGCTTTTTTTTCTGTTGGCTTGTTCAGATGAAAAATTCCATTTACGTGTTCTCTGCATACAAAAATTTAATTAACTGCCTCTCAGGAGTTTTATATTTACAAGTCAAGACCCGTGCTCGTATAACACACTTTGACTTTCATAGTACTTAAAGAAAAACGTTTACTTTTTCCAAATTCTTAGTTCTGTATTACAGAACGCGACTCAGACTCTGATCGATACTTAAGTAGCAGTCGTTTTTGTTGGTTTGATAGTGAGAGAAAGAGACAATCAATATTTAAGTATAGATTAAGACTTGAGTCTCCTTCTGTAATACGCTTGCTGCAAATATGTTTGTCAGTTTTCTGGACTCCACTTGTAAGAAACCTATTCCAACAATCAACGAATTAAATCTACCTACATCAGTGAACACTTATTATTTGCAACATCATACAACTTGGAAGGTTTTTAAGAAAAAAAGGATGATCAATATTTTTCCCCAATATCTAACAAATTTTTAACAGACTTCAAAAAAAAGAAGAAGGCTGAGAGTTGCATCTACATTGATCTATTTTCGTTCAATGCTAAACTAGTTTAAATTCATGAAAAAACGTAACTCAGTGGCACTCGCTGATCTGTACCGATCAGTGAGGTTAAGCAACGTGTATAGTGGTAAGGAATCTGATGGATGACCCAAGTGGCAATTTATCGCATGCGCTTCCGTGCTTCGGATGGCACGTTAAGCGATCCCAGCTGTTGTCGATTAACAACAGTCGTTAACACCATGTCATAGGCCAATTAGCGGTTTGAAAACACACCAGGGAAATCACACTAAACTTACACGATAAGAGAAAGATTCATAAAAAGTTAGTATGCTAGAAACCCTTTAATTTATTAATTCATAGCCAAGTTCCTCGAAAGCCAGATCTTACACGTGTAAACTGCGACAGAACGTGACGTTAAGCTCTAGACTAGAACACCTATCAAAACCACTGTAATCACTATATCTGTCCCTAATCTCCGATGTGGTAGGCGTTGTATTCGCATCGTAATCTATCATTTACACGTCGGGAGTGTCTGAAACACTCCTGGGATAGCAACTTCTATCCTTCTTGATGTGTTTGCGTAGTATATACCTCTATAGTAAACGTGATACATTGGGACCTCCCAAAGGACCGCACTTGCCTTAATAGACAGTGAATCAACCCCTAGTTTATGTACCTGCAGTAAAAACCATTGCTGTCGAATTAGGGTCTCTAATGTTTTTTTTTTTTTTTAAATTGATAGTCCTAGAATGGTTTTGTGTACAATATTATCTCCAAACATAGCGTAACTTTTTAATCACTGGTCAAACTTTATGTGCGTTCACAGTTTAACCATTTTAACAGACCCTTATATAACTGACTAAAAAACAACCTGGCTGAGGCAGCACCTTTTCACCACATTATTCATTTGTATGCTATTTTGGTGTCTGTATTGTATGGTGAATAATTTTATTTTTCTTTTATTTTCTTTCTTTTTTTTAACGTTTCATACAAACATTTCAAGCTAAAAAAAAAATTGCGACCAATTTTAAGAGTACCCGTTTTCCTTTGACTATATTTAACAATTGGTGATTTTTAATTCTCCCGGATAACCTGAAGCCTGCAAATCCGTCTGATTTGACAGCTTAAGTTTGTTTACATTCTTTAAAATACCTACTTGATTCTAGTATAGATCATCGGAATCATGAAACACGCATGAAAATCGTGAAATTTACTTCAGGCTCTTTAAGTGGTGATCTTTAACTTGTCTTCAACACAATTCGTGAGGCCCGTATTTCCGCATTTCTATAAATTCATCCTTTAAAAATTAAAACAAAATCTTTTCCGTGTTTATCTTCCATCGATGATACTAATAACGTGAGAAAAATATGACTAGTGATTAAAAGTCTGCCTGAATACAGGATAAAACTCTAAAAAGACTTGTATGTAAATGTCGGAAAAATTTCCTTTATGAAGCTTAATTAGCTAAAGTCTTGGCTGAAATCACTAATTAACACTGACCTAAGAAAGCACTCATAAAACTTAATTCTTAGCTGGAAACCTCCAGTAATTAACGTTTTAAAATAGTCCTCTAAAACGTGAATCAAAGAAGAAAACTTCGAATTTCGCCAACTAATCCGCAGACCCAAAACTTGGGTAGGGAGGGATTAAAAAGGCGAAGAGGGCACAAACAAATATTGATTCGACGACCCACGACTAAACTGGGACTCCGCAAACAAGATAAGGGTTACAGATCAACATACAAAATCGTTTGAGCAAAATTTGAATTATAACTTGTACAGTCCAAATGTATGTGTTTGTTTGGTACCCTTCCTATCTAATCTGCCAGCTGAGGTTTGTCGGAGTTATAGGCTGCTACCTGAATATTTACGTTTGTCAATACCTCTGTTCCTAGCAGTAATGCCTTACAATACTGCAGTCGAATGTGTAGTATTTTAAAGCGGATATGGGAAAAAGAGCGAGGCCTAGAAGTAAGGCGTATAACCCCGTCTTTTCGTCGTCTTATGTGATGATATTATGTGTGCTTGACAGCCATGAAGATGGAAAATATGTATACCATCAAATTCTCATTAATATGGGGCGACAGTCTTTCTTTTCTTTTCACATCGCTTACAAACCAAAACTGAACAACTTTTCACAAGGATCTTTGACGACTGGTTTGGTCGAGTGGTAGTGGTCCTGCCTCTCGATCGACGGGTCCTGGGTTCGAATCCCAGTCGGGGCAAATATTTGTGTAAAAAGCAGATGTTTGTTCTCGGGTCATGGGTGTTTGTGTTTGTCTTTATGTGTGTTCCGAGGGACCCACGACACAAGGGAAAACCTTAATGTAGGCCTTTGAGTGTATGGCGTTTTATTTTTATTTTTTTAACCTAAATGATATTCCCAAAAAAATGCTGACTTCCCATACAAAGGGAAATCAGGCTGCTAACACAAGTTTTCATATGTCGACCGATGTTCCTAGGGGAAAGTTGTTCAGTTTCGTAAGCTGACCCACATCCTTAATTTCCGCTTACTAATTTAAAGTCGATAAACCCCGGCCTCGATTCCATTGAAGTAGTCACTATTATGTAAAGTTAAACATTGGTTTACCATTAGAATACTATGAAATTGACATTAAAAACTAATGATTGAAGAATCTCCAGTTTTTCAATAGTTAAAAATAAAAGTAGTGAGTATAGCAGTTGGTAAAGTGACAAATAACATAGAAAATTTTGTTAAATAAGTCTTTTCTTACAATCGGACGTAACAAGCGTGTAAAACAGCATTGTTTGACGTCGTGCTAACAAACAACCTACTAGTTACTTGGAATATTCATCATGTTATCGCGTCGCGTCGGAGTTTTCAAGTCTGGCAAATGCTAACTTGCCCATTAGTAAGATGAGCCGGAAACTTTCTTGGTTGTACCTCAATTTATTAAACAACAGGATTTGCCTCTCGCTCCGTTTATGACTTTGTTTTGTTATTATCATGATAATTGAAGTGATTTTGTTGAACTCCTTTGAGTAGAAATAATTTACATCACTTTTCATTAGCCTTTCTCCTGAATAGTATGCTAGGTCTAGCAATCAAATTTTCCTTTTAAAGTTTTCAGGAAAAAGTTTTTTTAAATTTCAATAATAGTTCAAATTTGGACCCTGAATAATAAATAGCATTTTAGTACCCATCGCATTTTAGAACAGGGTTTCAAGAATAAATAAATAGAAATCGTGTTTTCATACTGTGGCAAAGTTGTATGAGGTGGCGACCTTTTTTTGTATTTCTACCTATGATCCTAAGGGAAAGTTGTTCAGTTTCAGGGGCTGATTCATATCCATAATATTTGCTAACTAATTTAAAATTACCCAATATTTTATGGTCGATACACAGACACATGCTGTTCCCTTGGAACACTCAACACATACAAAGACAAAAAGTTTATACTTTTATTGCACCTATTTGGGTCAATAGAATCATCTTTTATGTAATACACCCGCAGACATAGTCGTATGATAACGTCCATAACTCAACCTACCACTCTAATACATTAACTAAATCACCTTATCCTAAAACATTTTATAGCAGCATTAGCAAGAGCCATAGTTTCTCCCACTATAGGTTGTCGAAAAATAAAAAGACCTCCCCGAAATAAAAGAAATCAACAGAGATGGTTTTAAGCAAAACGCTGCGGTTTAGTTTGAAAATATATTGTTCCACACTTGCAACCCTAAGAGACGTGTGACGTAGGCACGTCAATAAAATGTGGATCGTTAATATTCGTCTCGCCGCGTTTGAAGAGCGATAGGGCGACAAAGTAGGCGTGTCGCATTCTGCTAGAGTCCTCTGGGACACTCCACCGACACTATTTAGCTGACAAAGCGGGATATTTTATTTCGTTTTATTTAAGTACAGATAATAACTTTAACCTTCATTTACAACTTTGGATATAGCAGTGTATTTTATTTACTATCGCACTGCGGTCGCTACCCTGCTGTGTTGCGATTATCTCAATTCGTAGCAAATCCTTCCCAGCAGTGATATGTCTTACAGATAATCATGATCCTCCTTCCTTATCGTGTATAGCATTCCCTTTAGGACTTCGTTCCCGTGGGAATTCGGGAAAATTATGTAGCCTATGTTAATCAGGGATAATGTAGCATCTTAATGGTGAAAGAATTTTTGAAATCGGTCCAGTAGTTTTTAAGTTTATTCGTTACGTACAAAAATACAAATCTTTCCTCTTTCTAATATTATTGTAGTCGTGTAGGTATGGGTATAACCTAGTATTTAGCGAACTTGAGTAACCTTTGTGTCAGAGTTTTAAAACCGCCAAATGGCCTCTGACTTAATTTAATGACCCACGGCTTAACATACCCTCCGAAGTACAGAAATCTTCTTCTTATCGTGTAGGTATAGTCAAGTGTGTGGCGAAATGTTTTAATTTTGAAATGCATAGAAAGAGATCTTTTTCAAGCTATGTTTAGACATAGACATAGACATATACTTTATTGCACACCATAGATAACACAAAAACAGACAAGTACAGAAAACAGAAATGTACAAAAAGGCGGCCTTATTGCTAAGGTAGCAATCTCTTCCAGACAACCTTTGGATAGGAAAATAATGGAAAAAATATTGGCCACCACCCATGGTTTAGGTTGATTTTCTTTTTCTTCGCAATAGCGTTCTAACCTCGCAACATTCTAAACAACTAAAACTAAACGACTTTAACTTGTTTCTTTATTTGTGAGTGTAGAGAACAACTATCAATCTCAGTGGTGGGCAGTAACCCATCGGCTTTAATGTATGGTTTACTGCTTTACTGCTCTTTTACTGCGGCTGGGACACTCCTGTCATGGTAGCTATACTACAAAAAGGTGATTTCCATTTCAGAAAAAAAAGCTATGAATACAAACGTTAGCGAAATTTTAAAAATAAATTTTGACTCCCCATACAAAGGCAAATCAGCTGGTCGCACAAGTTTTATGGAGAGGCGAAAGGTTTTTTTATTTTATTTTTCAACTTATGTTTCTTGGGGAAAATTGTACAGTTCTGTCGGCTGATTGACATCCTCAATTTTCGCTAGCTAATTTAAACTCACCTGTAACAATGAATAAGATTACACTGAAATGTCATGAAAGACAGTAAGACATAATGTCATAATAAGGCAGCTACGTAATCGCAACTCAATTAACAACTCCAGCATAGCTAACATACACGCGTGACATAATTTTATCGTATGTATCTCGTTTCACCCTCTCTTTCTATTGCATAGCGTCATTGCGGAACCGGCAGAACAACATCGACAGGATAAAATTATGTCACACGTCTATGTTAGCTCGGCTGTTATGGGTAACAGAACAACTATGCCTGAAACAAGAACACCTTATAAAAAGAAATAAGCTAAACTGCAAGAAAAAAGAAAAAGTAAAGAGCGGGTAGACGAGAAAAATAGAATCATTATCGTAACCTTTCGGGTAGTAAACATGAATTCGGGCTAAAGCAATCAGCGTCCCCGGGTAAACTATTTAAACTGCAAATCGAAACTCCCCAAGCACTCGGGGTAGAAGCAAATAGGTGGGTAATAGTCTCCTAAACGCTCAACCATAAATCGAGCTGATTTTTCTTTCATACGGCTGGAAAACGGTGTCCAGAGGCAAAGCAACCTATTACATAGTCCTCTGTACATATATCTACATATTGCCTCCCCAAGGCTCCATAAAATAGAGCAGAATTTTAAATTTAGCCTCTTCATCCAGAACAGGTTTCCCGTAGAGATCTCAAGTGAGCAAATCTCGAAATTTATTCAATTTCGCTTTCTTTATTAGAACTTTTGCTCGCCAAATATTTTGATTCAAATATTCTGGAAGAATACCAATAATGTATTTCCTTGGGAGTAAACTTCGGCGTATAAACAAAGTTTTCAAAGGAGTTGTTCGTGTACAAAGAGTTTTATTTTATGAAGCATATTTTCTAGTTCATAGTTACGAGTATGTTATGAACTTTTGAAACATGATTTTTTGAGTTCAAAATTAAATTAACATGAATTCCTTCTAGATGTGAAGACAGAAATGAACCAGTGAGACCAATCAGTACTTTTATTTTACAAATAGGAACCAATTGGGACCACGGATAAAGTAAAAAAAATGATTACGAAATAATAAATTTGCATGCTAAAATAGATACTTACGGGGATTTTAGTACTTAAAAACTAGAAAGTATTACCTACCTAAGTTGTGAGTATTATGATTATATTTCGTGCAAAAAAAATACTTACATAGTTTGAATCAGAACTAATGTTCTCTTGTATTAGCATCAATATCATCACTTTATAATGTTGTAAGTACTTGAATGAATAAAGATTTGGGATTTGCAAGTAAGTACCTCGATTTTATAAAACAATGAACACAGGCTCGCATTAAAGTTATTATCCTAGACATCTATCTATACATATAATAAAACTGTAGAGGTCGAATTTCTGTACATAGAAAAAAAATGCTAAAAACCGAGTCAGGGGGATGTAAGAAGAGAAATAAAACAAATCCCGATTTTTTTAGATTTTTTTGTTTCTCTGTTTGTCTGTTTGTCTGTTTGTCTGTTTGCACGGGCTAATCTCCGTAACTGTTGGACCGATTTAAATGAAATTTTGCATTGGGGTACCTTATATCCCCGGTCAACATTTAGGCTACATAAAATCTCGAAATTTAGCCAGTAAATATAAAACCAACAACAAAAACCCCTGAAAAAATTCAAAGCTAGGTGTTTTTCAGAACATTTTACTCATACCATAGAGATCAACGTATTTTTGAAATATACATGGGCTAAAAGCAAGGACATGTTGTTTTTTAAATTTATCTTTTTCGAGAAAGGCAAAGGAATCTGCATCCATACAGCCAGGTCTTCAATATATGTATTTCTTAGCTATGTCTTCAATTTATATTTCTTTACTTCTCTCATTCTCCGTAAGCCGATAGTGTTTTGTTTACGAAGAACTATGGCGGCGAGAAGCACTGCCGCTGGATCGGAGCGGATACACTGTATCACTTGAATTACTTTTTAATGCCACCTGAAGGGAAAGTACTCTTAATACTGTAGATAGAAAATTGTACTCAAAGAAAACATTCCTTTATTTTTGGAAAGAAAGAAAACTGCATTCAAGAATTTTCGAAAATTCTCTTGCCACAACTGGGAATCGAACCGACTAAAATCTGTTAGAATACCCTGTACTTTTATTGCGTCGATCGTTAGGGTCAATTATAAGGATGAAATCTTTCTAACAAACTTGGTAAATTAAATGAAAGGAAAACTACGAAATCTTAAACCATTGTATATCTTTATTTTATGTATGTTCACCGATTTCTCCGCCATTTGGACCGATTTTCAAAATTCTTTTTTTTTTGTTCGAAAGAGTATACTCCAGAAGTGGTCTTATTGTCACCAAGTCAGGATCTGATGGAATCCCATCAAAATCAAGGGCAACCCTTGAATGGAATAGGCACTTACAATGTTTCTCAAGTTGTTTCTATTATTTACGCCAAACATAGAAAAATATACACATCAACACTGTCTAGGGATATTGCATGATTTTTCATACAAAAGAGGTCTGTTTGAGAAGCTATAATACCATACTTGAGATACACGGAGTGATATAATTTTCAGGTGAGCAAGTGCTAAACATGAATTTTCTATTTTTATCAATGAATTTAATTTTTCTTGAAATTTGTGAAAACGTGACTAAAATGAAAAAAAAAATTGCGCTAATTCCACCATTTTCATACAAAAATCAGAAAAAGGTGCATTTTCGTTTTCGTCTACGTCGCGTTTAAAAAAAAAACAATTTAAACAAAATTCATTGACGAGAATTGAAAATTCAGGTTTAACACTTGCTCATCTTAAAATTATATCCCTCCATGTGTCTCGAGTATGCTTTTATAGCTTCTCAAACACACCTTTTTGTTTGAAAAATTAAGCAATATCTCTAGACAGTGTTGATATTTCACTTATTTTTTCTATGTCTATGAGTACGTAACATTTGATAAAAGGACCGGATTGAGATTTATGAGATATTTTGTATAATAGATCCTTTCTTAATTTTTTGTCGGAAGTTTGGTTGAGTAGTAGAGTTACACAGCCTGTGAATCGACGGTTTCTGGGTTCGATTTCCGGTTTGGGCAAACAAACCATACGAGGGAAACTTTAGTGCAGAAAGTTACAGTGTGAAGTGCTAATTAATTTTTTTTATGATAGATAGATAGATAGATTGACACTTTATTCAATTGACATAAAACACATAAAACACATTGACATAAAACAGCACAACACAGTAATAGACAAATAACAAACATACAAGTAAACATGAATCAGCAAGCAAACAATGAAGTAAACAGAGTAAGAAACAGAAACAAATAATTTTATAAAACAATTTTACACCGTGTTATCTGTATCATGCCAATCAAATTGGCGCTGACTCAGCATATTGCTGCAGTACCAGACTGCAGCGCTGGTATTCTGCCATGATGCTACTTATTGAGTTTTCTTTGTAGGTAATAATAACCTTTTTCTAACTTCATAAATTCACCTTTAAAAAAGTACTTTATAAAGAAAATCTGAGGGAGCTGCTCTATAATTAGATATATGTTATTTTTAAGAGCTATCGTCGAATATAAGTGAGTCGGAAGAAATTAAAATTATTGTAACTGACCCACAAATATCCAAAAATAAAACAAAAACTTCTATGCTGAACTGGCACTGAACAAAAAATTAGGAATGTGCCAGCTGCCAACCAAATACATTGCATTGTTGGTACAGAGGCCAGCGCATCAGGTTACTCCATTTTCATTGCAAAACCGCTCTTATCAGAACAGCACAGAGTGCACGCGTGTAGTAACCTGAGTTGGGGCCGTCCGTGCATTGCAAAATTTAGACAACGTATTATATACTCATAAACAATATGCCATTTTTTAAATATTCATGACATGTAAAGTTTTGTGACTTATGTTACCCCAACGAGGATTATAGGCGTATAATATCTAAAATATCGAAACTTTTGTCAGCTTCCCCATTAATAGTTCGGCTATTCTGCACTTTTTTAACGAACCAAAACTAAATACTTAATACAGTGTTAATAAGAACGAAGTTGATTAAGTATTTAGTCTTCAAATCTTAATTCGGCCCTAATTAAATGACATTATTCAATCTTCAGGATATCACTTTTTGAAAACAATAAAACGGCTTATTTTTATTTTTAAGCAAAGGAATCTATGGCCGTACAGCCGGTGTTTTCAATGCATTTCTTATTTTTAAAGGCGGGAAACTCAATAGAAACTGACAATTGACATTTGTTTTATTAAAACCACTATCAATATGGTCTATATAGGTTTGATCTATGGCTTTGATGTTCTGACATGAAATAAGGGCTATTTAATGATTTTAGTTTACATCAAGCGTAGCTTTGCGTATATAAGCCATGGATAAATATTATAATATTACTATTCTAATAAGTTTCTTAATTTTGATCAAGCACTGACACCTTTGCTTATTTCTACAAATGTCCATTGAAGGGAAAAGCTTAGTCATTTCTATCTTAAATTTAATTTTTTATTGAATCATTTTTACACAATTATCGCAAAGCACAATAAAAGCAGCGTGCTAGCTGAAATCTCAAATGCACGGGGGTTGTCTTAGATACGGGGGTTGTCTTGGGGGTTAGGGGGATTAGTGACCTGTTTCAGAAACTTCTATTCCACTGAAAATCAAAAATAAGTCCGTAATTAGCACTAAGGAATTCGTGTGCCATTTATTGTACTTACCTAAGTAATAGGTCTTTCAACATACAATTTTCGCAAATTTTTTACTCCACATATTTTAATTTTATCAAAATTTTTGTGGGATTGTTAAGACAACAAGATGTTTTAGAGGCACCACTGACTCATGTTAAGTGTTGATTGTCTATCTCTCTCAGTATCAAAAAAACAAAAACGACTGCTACTTAAGTATAGATCAGAGTCTGAGTCGCGTTCTATAATACGGAACTTAATCTATCAAAAGCAGTAACAATGGTATAGAAAATATAAGCGATAGAGGAAACAACTATGTTTGACCTTTGTTTTCAGATCCAAAGTAATGTATTAAGTATCAACCTTATATGACATAGTTAGCCAAGTTTTCAAATAAAAAATATTTTTAGAAATTGCTTTTCCTTATATATAAACGAAATAGTTGCTATTCGTTCATATAACGAAAATATGAACGAAATAGTTGCTTCAATAAAAAACGGCAATTCATGTATCTGTAGTTGTGTCAAAGTACAAACTCGGTCTATAAAAATACATACAACACGCAGACGAAGTTGCGGGCATCAGCTAGTAGTAAAATAAAAGTATTTTTGTTACAAAGCCTCGACTGTCTACGCCACACCCCCATAACGATGCCATCTTTGTAACGAATGATCATTTTATTTCTCTCAATCCAACAACTATCTGCTAATTGACAGCCATTTCTTTAAACGCCTTTGTAGCACCCGCGCTCAATGAGTTCTTATGGATAAGATTAAGTGACTTTAGTCCCACCAAAAACATTTTCATGTAAAATATTTCCAAGGCGAGAACATATGGCTCGCATTGATTATAAGTTATCAGAACTCATGTAGAACTAAGCCTCTAACTCTACACGCCCTAATTTCACAAGCTCTACACCTTATTCCAAATATGTGGCTTGATAAAGGCTATTATTTCGATAATACTGTTTTCAAACTTCAATGAAACTAGTTACGCCAGTCACATCTAATACTATAAATTTCTAAAATAACAAACTAACGGCTAGTTCTGATTATATGATTATATGTGATTTATATGTTGTTAGGACCACTACCAGTATCATATTTCGCAGTTTCCCTAGTACTTTACCCAAAATTAGCACAGGTCTTTCGAAGCTACAAACTTAGATATACGATTCTGATAGTAAACGCTACACACTCAAAGGCCCACACTAAGGTTTTCCCTTGTGTCGTGGGTCCCTCGGAACACACAAAAAGACAGACACAAACACCCATGACCCGAGAACAAACATCTGCTTTTTACACAAATATTTGCCCCGACTAGGAATCGAACCCAGGACCCGTTGATCAAGAGGCAGCGCTACTACAACTCGACATACCGGCCTAACAACATATAAAAAAAATCAGGACTAACCGTTAGCTTGCGATTTTAATATTCGATATGACTGGCGTAAGTGTACTATTTAATGTTTTACTTTTGATCAAAGTTAGGGAAGTTATTTAATTACTTTCATAATACTATTTCAGTTTAATGACACTAATACTAGGTACTAATTTTACCATTTACGGCTGAAGTTTTAATTTTAAATGAGACTCCTGTGTCTATAAACTCATTTTTATTTGTATATAATAAAGTAACTTAATTTACACCTAAATATAAAATAACTATAATAAAAAGTTTAAATGCATATCTCAAAGATTTGTAAGTTCGTCAAAAGTTTTCCTGTTTCAGTTTTAAATAATTTTACACTTTTTGTATCTGGAACAACGAATAATAAAGTTAATTCATTGAGTTTAAAAAAAGTGTTATTTTTAATTAACTGTTTTCTTATTCCTAGCGCTTAGTTCCGTTTCTCATACGGGGTACGCTTGACCGTGATCCACAATTTAACAGATCTAGTCATTATAGTGGAGCGAGTGCCATCTGACCTCTGCGACCCTGTTTACAAGGGATTGGATCATAGTTACGCATTTATAGTCTCCTACATATGTAGGTTTCCTCACGATGTTTTCCCTTACCGTAAAAGCATTGGTTAGTGTACAACTAATGTACTTAACTCTGAAAACAAGTCATTGGTACATGGTGGCGCTGGGAATCGAACTCGGCACTCTCGCTTACGAGTCCGACCCGTTAGACCATTGATGCTCCTTATTTATGATTAACTGTAAGAAATGAAAATCGTATTTTGATAATAGTAACAAAATCAGTCGCTGATTGTGCAAGCTTGCATAAAAAGTCTTTCCTGACAATAAGAACACATTATAAATCAATTTCATACTTACGACGACTTGTAGATGGATAAAGTTCTGTAAGTTAATCATTGTTTTGTTTTTTATACTACATTTTCGAGGTCTGAAAACATTTGTGATCACAATGACCACTATTTAAAAATCTCACATACTGGTTCTACGTCTTCAGAGTATAAATATTAGATTGTGATACAAATGGTCTATTATAGTCTTCGTGTGCTTCGCCGAGTGTATGATTTCCATTTTTAACAACAGTTTAATTTAACAAATTTAATAATTTAACGAAAATATTAAATAACCCTCGAGGTTTTCGCATTGCCGAGACCAAGTGACAGTGACAGCTTACTTTTTAATTTAATTAGCTTTTTCTTTATGGCTTTTTGGGACGGAAACATTTTTGTCAGGAAAGAAGTTCTTATTAAGTTTCATTGCTTTTTCTTTTAGGAAAATTTTACGACGGAGATAGATGAGATTGAAATATACGTATTTAAACTTGGTGGGTTCGCTTCGAGAATATAATTTCACTACGTTTTATTAGGTGAAGTAAAAGTTTAACTCGGGAGGGCTGAGTCTTTATTCTTTACAGCAACGACGTAGCGCCCGAGTCTTGCTTCTGTTATATTAGCAGCTTATCTTTAAATTGAAAGTCTGTGATCTAAGATTAACAGCTCCCTCAAGGAAATATTTTCTCAAGCCAATCTCAAACCGCTTCTCATCAACTTGAAATTACTATACCATGTACTCATGAATTTCTTGTATGGGATGGGGCTGAATCCACATTTTTTTTTAAATAATAAGATTATAAATTCACTAAAGCAAATATAATCTTTCCCTCAAATATTTATTGGGACATATAGACACGTGAAAAGTTTTATGAAACACTGTTAAGCTCATGGGCGTACCCAGGGGGGGCAGGGGAGGGCAGCTGCCCCCCCCCCTGGAAATATAAAATGCATAGTCAAATTTACTTTTATTTTTAACTACCTATAAAGCGGGATCATTTGCGGCTGTTTGCCTAACACACTACATTACATACCAAATGTTTCAATGTAGGTGTTTTTATGACAAAACAGTTGCAGACGATCTGACCTAAAAAATTTGACTTGCCCCCCCTAGGCCAGAAGCTGGGTACGCCCATGGTTAAGCTGCAAACAAAAATCTGCTGTAGGCTGTATGTGCAGTTGTGCACGACTGAAAATAAAACCTTAAACCCTTCAATCCATGGGATTGAAAGACTTACTACAAACAGTTCCTCTGTACCCTGATTATTACACCACCATGACTCTGAATTGACAGAATATCTTTTCATAAAGGTTCGCAGCCTAGCACAGCTTGTTAGCTGGAGATCTAAAATGATTTGCCAATAAACATTTAATTTTGTTAAACCACGGTACTGGTCGCAGTGTTAACGCGACTTTAGTGGTAGTTAGTAGAGCTGAACGAGAATATGTAATTAGGGTGAGCGCGCACTGCACAATGCTCGCCTGTAGTTGTAGCTTTGGCTTGCTGCGCCACACTGCCATACTTAGTCCTTACAAACTTGCAGCTAATTACTAAAATTTATAATGATAAGTGATGAAAGTTAGAGTTAAGGAGAAAGTTCAGGTTCGATGGGGTACTTAATTATACCTTTAATTTTTATAAATACAAATACATGTTATTGTCAAACCCGTAAAATTGAAATTTCACTTAGTAAGATTATAATGTGTCGGTGTTTTGTGAACTGCCTCAATTTTTTTCACATTGATGGACTTTTTTTTTTAAATAGACGCTACACACTCAAAGGCCCACACTAAGGTTTTCCCTTGTGTCGTGGGTCCCTTGAAACACACATAAAGACAAACACAAACACCCATGACCCGAGAACAAACATCTGCTTTTTACACAAATGTTTGCCCCGACTGGGGATCGAACCCAGGACCCGCCGATCAAGAGGCAGCGTCACTACCACTCGACCAAACCGGCCGTCTTTTATATAATGTTAATGCAACCTAACCTAACTTATAAAAAAGTGTAACCTAACCTAACGTAACCGAACTTATCCTTATTATATGTGTAGGTGGCCCTTAAAAATGAAATTGTAATATTATGTTTTTTACAATTTTCCGGGGACATACATGTTAAAACTAGGTACAAATAAATAAATAATTGTGACTTCTGGTCTAGCTCCTGGTACAGCGTCTGTCCATTGCCGTTCAGCTCGCCAATTCGGCCAGCTTTTAGGGCGGCTTATTTAATTGACGAAACTTATGTGGATTTTCAATTTTTATTTCTGTTTTTATTTTGTCATGTTTTGTATACATACTATCTATACTATTATTATTTCTAACTGATATAAAATATGTACCCAGTTTTGTAATAAATTTGCCTATTGTTTCACATATTTAATAGAATAGACTCCGAAACTACTGCACCGATTTGAAAAATTATTTCACCATTAGAATCCTACATTATCCGTGATGATCATAGGGTGCATGATTTTCCCGAATTCCCACGAGAACGAAGTCCTAGGAAAGCTAGTTTTGAATAAATGTTTACAATTCAATAAATAAACGCTACACACTCAAAGGCCTGCCTCCTATTAATCCACCCCAGGCAACGACACCTCATTGTGTTTTGAATCTGAGGTAGCGTCCTATGGCCTCATGCGGTGTGGTAGGCTTTGTGAAGGGCCGTCTGGTTCGCGACCACCCTCCTACCGAAGTCCGACGCCAAACAGGTTGTTGTGTTCCGTCGGTGCGTAGGAGTACCAGTGCCTTATGGGCATTTTCTGGGTTAACTCGCTCCATCATCGACCTCATCTATGACCTTGATCAAGATTGAGGTCAAGAGTTAACCCATCATATAATAAAAAAGGCCCACACTAAGGTTTTCCCTTGTAACGTAGATCCCTTGGAACTTATTTATATATTCATTGTGTTGGCAACCCCAACATTTTTATAGTCTTTTGTTTTTTATGTCAGATGGCTCTCTCCTGAACGACCGCTGAAGCGGCAATTTGTAAATTTCTATTTTAATTAATATAAGTGTTCAAGTTCATCTTGTGTTTCGTTTGGCTGCACCAGCAATAACAACAGATCATCAGCTCACACGCTAACATATGGTCCTTCGAGCCGGATATGAACCAGCGAAATTGAGGCGTTACGAAAGGGAATTGCTTGTAAGGGCTCCCTTCAAGATTTACAACCCTTTTTGGATGACCAAGGGCTACTACGTGTAGGTGGTAGGCTTCACCATGCAGAAATACCATATTCACAGAAGCATCCTATCATTTTACCCAAAGCTTCTCAAATTACTGGTCTTATAATAAGAAGTGAGCATGAAAGACTGCTGCACGCGGGTTCAAAGCTTTTGCTGTCAAATATAAATCAAAAATATTGGATAGCAAATGGTCTTAATGTAGTTAAAAAAATTACTCAAAAATATATTACCTGTTTCAGAAACAAAGCCACCGCGGCTAAACAGCTGATGGGTTCCTTGCCGACTGGCAGGGTGACTGCTACCAGTCGTCCATTCGAGAGAGTCGGAGTAGACTTCGCTGGGCCAGTAGAAGTAAAATGCTCCCGCGTGAGACGTTCTCTTGTGGGTAAAGGCTACATATGTGTTTTCATTTGTTTTGCAACAAAGGCCATTCACTTAGAACTAATTTCTAATTTATCCTCTGAGTGCTTTCTCGCTTGCTTCAGACGATTTATATCCCGTCGGGGTCTACCCAGTGAAGTCTACTGTGACAATGCCAGCTCTTTCAAGGGTGCAAGGAACCAATTAGTCCAGCTCTATCAACTGCAGTCCTCAGAGCAACACCAAGCGCGGGTGCATAATTTCACAGCTCAAAAAGGAATAACCTTTCATTTTATTCCTAGCTACTCACCTACTTTTGGTGGGCTCTGGGAGGCTGCAGTCAAGAGTACTAAATTCCATTTAAAACGTGTACTAAATAAGGAAACGCTTACATACGAGGAACTCAATACTGTCCTAGTCGAAATAGAATGCGTTTTGAATTCGAGGCCTTTGATGTCATTGTCTTCGGCAGATATTAATGATTACAGTTACCTCACACCAGGGCATTTCTTATTAAGTACTGCACCAGCTATGTACCCAGAAAATGATATCAGTAACGTACCTAATAATAGACTAAAATTATGGAACTTATGTACGAAGTTAAAACAGGAGTTTTGGAAAATGTGGCACAAACAATATCTAAATGTATTGCAGAACAGACCCACATGGCGGAATGACGCGTGTAACATAAAGATAGGCTCTTTAGTGATACTAAGAGAAGATAATGTAAAACCACTTGTGTGGCCAATGGCCAGAGTGACAAATGTTTTCCCTGGACATGATGGTAGAGTTAGGGCAGTGGAGGTAAAAACCTCAACAGGCAGTTGTCACATTCGTGCCGTTACAAAAGTGTCCGTTCTTCCTATTGATGATATTTAGCTCTAATTAATAATTTCATTGTTATAATTTGCTTTAGTATACCCTAATAACATTGTTTCATAATTTAATTATAAATACTTTGTTTGATAGAATAATGTGTCAAGCAATTCAAAAGGTTTTATTTTTTTATTAATGTTTTGTCTCAAAATGTTATCCATGACAGGCATTGTAAGTTTTAAGTTAGTTCATGTTATATTAGAATAAATAAAATTGTTAAATTTTCTGAGGCCGCAGCATGTTGGCAACCCCAACATTTTTATAGTCTTTTGTTTTTTATGTCAGATGGCTCTCTTCCTGAACGACCGCTGAAGCGGCAATTTGTAAATTTCTATTTTAATTAATAAAAGTGTTCAAGTTCATCTTGTGTTTGGTTTGGCTGCACCAGCAATAACAACAGTTCATCAGCTCACACGCTAACACATTGTATATGGATGACATTGCTGGTTCAGCTTCTTTGTTTAACTTCAGTAAACACCCTTAACCGATTAAATGAACGCAGGTATTTTTTTGACAAATTAACAAGCTTAAAGTGTTTACTCAACATTTAACAGTTTATCAATTTTATCATAAACATTTTCTTGCTTTGGCGTGCAGCTGTTCTTTATTGACTGCTGTCGTTAAAACAAAACCAAATGTTCTTTATTGACTGCAGTCGTTAAAACAAGACCTCTTGCACTAGGTTTAATAAAACTGGCATCTTAAAAAGTAAAATAAAAGTTGAACAAAAGTTGTCGTTCAAAAATACTGCCATTTTAATTACACGTCTTTCAAACTCACTGAAATATTAAAAAAGTGAGTGACTTTTATCTACAGCTGACATTCGTTCATTAATTTATTGGATTTTTGCGTTTTAACAAGCACTTTTCCATTTCTTGTTAAAAACTGGAAATGGAATTTCGAAAACTTATTTTTATACGAGTCCAAAGTTTATTTTCTCAATATATGTACAACTTACCAAAAAGTCAATGCTTGTCATGAATCTCTATCCATAGTAATATTATAAAAACGAAAGTAAATCTTTCTTACGTTTTCACTCCTATACTACCCAACCGATTGTGATGACATTTTGTTATGATATAGTTGAAGGTACGAGGATCGACATAAACTAAACATCCCAAAATTTTCAGAAAACGTGATATAACTGAATTATATCACGTTTTCTGAAGCAGGCGCAGGCGGCAAGCTAATTTTCCAAAAAAAATGCGATATTGATTGAAAGTACCTATCTGCGACGTACTTGACAAGTAAAGTAATTAAGTAAACTTTCAAGAGCCATCGAAATCGAGTGGGGAGGCTAAAAAGCCGGCCCAAGACAAATAGGAGGCTTAAACAATTAACTAGGCCGTTAACGGCGTTCGCTTCCCAACTTACAAGTACTCACCCATAAATTGGGTACGCACGCCAACATAATGTTTGTAAGGATAGATTTCATTTTTAAATGTTGTCATTTTTAAGATATGAAAGAGTCTATTTCAAAAATAATACAAGGGAAAATATGGGTATGGGTCACCGTTCTGACGACAAAAACTACTTAAAATAAATAGCAAAATAAAACGGTTCTGACAGTACGAATGTGAAACTATTTCCTTACTTTTAAACCGAGTTCTTATTTATTTTTTCAATTTTATTTGCTTGAATATTTTATTTTGAAATACTCTTTTTTGTCCAATTTTAATTTTGATGTCTAACTTACATTACAAACAAGTAGTTTTTGGTTTTCCTAAGAACATACCTACCTACCACCTATATTATTTATGTTTTACAGATATCCGACAGTTTAAAATGAATCTTCTTGGAAAATTGGAATTTTCATTTTCAATTAAAACTTTGAAACGATATGCCGCAAGTTTAATTTATCCCTGCTGTTCAAATTCATAAGTTATTCTAAATACGCCATTTGATCCGGCCCTTTCACGTGTGTAGAATTCTTTGAGGAATTAGATTTATTGAGTTTACGAATATTGAATTGAGTTTTCAATAAACTAAGCCAATGGATTTGTTTGAGAATTTCATTTGGGCTAAGAAAACCCAAAAGGATGTTCAATTTATTATTTTCTGAGTAATTAAGCCCGATATTTTAATATGTTATTTAAGGTATGATACTTAACCCATGAAATGGCCGTTTGTCATACAATATTTTCGGAAAACAGATTTTTTCATATAATACTACCGTTTTTGGATTTTTATCGGCAAAGTGAAATCCAAATTTAACAAAATTGTGTGGGAAGGTTTGGACAACATTAAGTTTATTTTTATCATAGTGTATTGAAAGTTGCAATTGTAACAAAGGTATAGCAAAAATAAACAATGAATCGAGCAACATATGAAACGAGCTGTATTGGAGCTCACCCTCAGTAAATAAATCCAAAGTTAAATGATAAACACATTACCCTCCTTTGCGTCGCGCAGTCGGGTAAATATATTAATTTAACTCAAAATCTCTGTTATATGGCCATGTTTAACAACAAAAAACAAATTTTAATTATAGCTATTCAACAAAATAAAGCTCGAGAAATAAACGGCGATTTCATAGGCAAACCTATTAATAGGCACGGTAAAAATATTGAAGAAGAAATTACATTGTATATAATAGACTAGTACACAATTACATACATTTACATTCCAATGAATACCACGCATAATACACATGTAAAGGCTAATTAGATACCGATTACTCGATAAGGCAATTTAAATTGATTGTCTCTGACAATTGGACTAATGAAGTGTTATGAAGAGGTTAAATGCTTTTGATCAAACACCTTTTGATCATTAACTTATCCTAGGGTTTCTGTGCTACAGTGATTTTATTACAGTCCATTCGTGCGTAATTTTGACTGCGCGAAAGCACCGCGCAAAGGCTTGCTCGCCCTCTAGCTTCGCCATTTCGACATTTTTTTGACATTTGACCGCGATGTTACCGACTTCAAAAAAGGAGGTTCTATGTTCGACTGTATCTATTTTTTTATGTATGTTCACCAATTTCTCCGCCAATTATGGACCGATTTTCAAAAATTTTTTGTTCGAAATACTCCAGAGGTATTCCTATATAAATTTAATCAAAAATGATACAACGCTTTTAAAAAAATCAACAAAAAAAAATACTACAAACCAGAACATCTCCCTCATCTAAATAAACGAGTGACATTTTCGTTTGTTGTTATCTGCTAATAGGCATTGCAAAAAATACTAGCTATCTACTTTGTGCGAACTGTTGTTGGGATTGGAGTCGGTGACTCATGCGTTTTTAACGTGTAAAATTATTTCCACGTTGTTGTGCTTGAGCTGTAATACAAAAGCCAATGGCGTTATTTCAAAAAAATAAAATGAAATGCTTTTAATTAAACAACTTTACATGTCTAATCTATTAAATTCTACAGAACATTATTTTACACGTCTCTGGTGCTCCATCAAAAGAGGCTTGCAGTTTTTCAGCTAGTTCTTTAAAAGATATTTGGAAGATGGTGTCCCAGCCGGCTCTTTCTGCCGCCTTCTGTGAGCCCAGTGACGTCATCCATGCCCACGTAACCGGTACATCTTTCTCCTTGCATATTAATGACCTGAAACAAGTTAAAATCAATTTAAAGAAATATCTTTTGATCGGTATCATGAGTATTTCCTTGCTTTAAAGCGTTTAAAAAAAATTATAACTTCCGACATTCGTAGCTTTAACTCTTAAATGGCTGAATAGATTTTGATAAAACATGTCTAAGAACCACCGCTAAGAACCACTTGTTTACTAAAAAGCAGGTTTAAATAAAAAACGGCGCCACAGACAGACACACATAGCGGTCAAACATACAACACACCTCTTTTTGTATCGGGGGTTAAAAAGTCAAACTTCGTCTAGTTTAATTTGCTGCTTGACTACCTAGTTTGTATGAAATGAACATTTGTACACTCAATTCTATAATGATTTCAGATTTAAGTCAATGAAGATAAGAAAATATTTTTCTTGCCTATTTTTCTGGAGGGAGACTGAACCTTTGCGAATAGGTGTAAAGTTAAAAGAACCAATGAAAATTCACTACTTTGACATCCTTAAGTAAAATTTTTTAAGTAATATTCTAAATGTTCTATGCTGTTTTGACTTATTATACAATGCCCCACGTTAAAGGGCCAAGTTCATTCTAATTTGAACCTTATCACCAGCAATCAAGAATGTAGCATGGATACTTAATTAATAGAACCGACTGTATACGTACCGCGTTTTACAAAACTCCGTTGCTATTCCCAGTCCCCTAAAATCTGGATGTACTGCTATCCCTCGTCCGTCGAAAGACTTCTCCAGGTCCTGTTTTTCCATGACATCATACAGAGAATATTGCCCATCCATCAGCTCAAAAAACCGCTTCATTTCTGTTGTTTTAAACTAAAATAGTGAAAAATTATCTTTTTAATTTATAAAATCACAGAATATGTTCTGCTGTGATGCTGTATTGAATTGCATTAACTTAACACAGTCTTACCTAACTAAAAAAAAATGAATGTCAAAAGTGTATATTTTTTTGGTTTTTATTTTATTAATACTTGTTGTTGAGGGCTATAAAAAATTGAGTACAGAGGCCAGCACATCAAGTTACTCCAATTCAATGAAAAACCGTTCTAATCACAATGCACGCATGGGTAACTTGATCTCTCTGTACCTAAAAAAAGATATGTATAATATAAATAGACTAGGTGTCCGCCCGCGACTTCGTTCCCGTGGGAATTGTCCCGGTGGATTTTCATTTAATAGATGTTGGCCGATTCTCAGACCTATCCGATATGCACACAGAATTTTATAAAAATCGGTTTAGCCGTTTCGGAGGATTTTGGCAACAAACACAGCGACACGAGAATTTTATATATAAGATTGACGGTCTTCTCACAATCAACACGTATGTAGAGCTAAACCCTTGAGTATGGTTACTACTAAAGGGTTTAAAGGCGAGTATTAACTGTCAGCCTGAAGCCTGCTTTAAGTAACGTGAGTAAAACCATTTAAAATATATAATTTTCAGGTGGAAAATCCTACGTTTTTTGTTTTTATTCCGTCGACACAATAAAAACTTATTCAATATTAAAAAATATTCAACTTAGTCTAGTTTACAAGACCACCCCCAGTCATTCCCGATGCAAAGGTATCCAACCCATCAAACTCGCCGCGTTGCCGCGTGAATAGCAATCTCTGCAGCACTAATAATCCGGACCAAGGTTCACTGCCTTTTTCCTGCAATCGATAGTAAATTTCGCGGATGAGCCCGATCGTCTCAGAGCCCCAGCATCCCATAGTTTCCACTATAAAAACATCGTCTTACTTGAAAATCATCTAAATTGAAGTCCTCATCCCTAGTGGATATACTCATAGATGACACTCCGATTATTTGTCCAACGTCTTCACCATCTTTGTCTAGGCAGCAAACACTAATATGGGTAGTAGGATCCTTCATCATTTCAGATGCAAAATCTCTGCATTCTTGTAGCGCCTCGACGTTATTAGGTATACCTTAAACAAGTATTACGCTACGCTACACACACTCAAAGGCCCACACTAAGGTTTTCCCTTGTGTCGTGGGTCCCTTGGAACACACATAAAGACAAACACTAACACCCATGACCCGAGAACAAACATCTGCTTTTTACACAAATGTTTGCCCCGACTGGGGATCGAACCCAGGACCCGCCGATCAAGAGGCAGCGTCACTACCACTCGACCAAACCGGCCGTCAAGTAGGTGGTAAGATTTTTTTAATGCATTCATTTCCACCCATATTAAACTCTTGGGTCCATATTATAGAACGCGACTCAGACTCTGATCTACATATAAAATTATCAGTCTTCTTTGTCATTTTGATAGTGACAGAAAGAGAAAATTAATACGTAAGTATAGATCAAGACTTGAATCTCTTTCTGTAATACGGGCCTTAGTTAGCGAATTAAGTACAACAGTGTATAAAATGGGCGAAAGTATTTCAGATTTCAGAATCCACTGGTTCGGGGAAAATAATTATAGTCTCACCTGCCGCCTTATGAAAACTTTCATATATGACGAAATAATTAATATTGAAATCCATCACATCTTCAATTTTATCAACCGGCATATCCTGTATTCGTAAGTTCAATACTTGGCCATCACTATTTGTTACTGAGAACTTTGACCATACTTTGAGAGAAACCATCTTTTTCTAGTGGCTTGATAAAATACTTGTTGATCTTGTTTTAAAACTTATGATATACAAGCACCAAAAGTAAGTTTACCAAAACTAAAGTGCTAAAGTTGCCTTAAGTATTAATATTCTCTCAATTTCTTAGAAATTGGCAATCTCATCTCGTAAAGTTAGACGTAATCTTTGTCTGAACCGAACTCTGTGGCATTGAGTTTCGAAGACATATAAAGGTCTCAAACTTAGCTGAATATATATTTTTCTGAGGCGAGAAGTGAGATTTTACACTATTAAAACTGATATTTGAATAAGCGTGATCAAATCACTACAAAGATTGCCTCCAAAATAAATTAAAGACTAAAGTTTTGAACAGTTTCATGAGCAGATTCACCCTTAAAGTTTCACCAAATTCTCCACAACGTAAGAAATAACTCAAAATCACAGACAAAACAGCACTTCACTCTATAACAGTTGCACAGTTACTGAGAATCTGTCATTATCTCATCATGGTCATCCATCACGGTCATTCAGACCTTGCTTTCGCCTGTGCACGTGCCATTCGAGTATAAACTCTATTTTCAATCAGTGAGGTTTAATATACAAAATACAAATAAATAAATATTTATTAGTGCATTTTACAATACAGCCAATTACATCTCGTACCTATCTTTCTAGTGTTAACTAGTTAATTAAAAATTGCAATTCAAGTCTGTTTTAAATATTTTGTTACTATGTAAGTTAACATTTGTAATATTTAAGAGGACTCTCAGAGATGAGCGTGAGAACCGTTATTTCTTTTTTTTTAATACACAAGTATTGCCTAGACCTCTTAGCCTCCTTTAGTACCTAATAACCTTGCATTATAATTATTGAACTAAGTACGGTTTATTTTTTTGCAATAACAGCTCATGGCTGTATGGGTAAACAAGCGGGTGCAGTTCTAATTTGGGAACGAATAAAACTACCGCAAAGCGTATTCATGCATTCAGCAGGGCTCTCTAAATAGGCCTCGAGGCGAACCATTGTGAATTCTGTAATTTCTCACGCGAGGCTAGGATTAGTGTCGGCAAGAGAGCGGATTGCAGTCAGATGTCTCGATTTCCCAGTAGGTATGACAGTTACAACTTCAAAACTACTGCGCGATGCCAAATTTTGATGTAAGGGACTTTTCAAGAAAAGTAGAGATTTATTTTCTTAGGTATTAGTTGACTATTTCCTCTATTTACATAAGAAGTCTTGTAATTGTTAGCATAAACGTATTTCTAGGGTCATAGATGAATGATTAGAAATTGTATTGCATTTATAAGACATTTTTACCTTTTAATAATTTTTTTAGGTAACCTTTTTTGAAATTTTCTATTATAGTTCACATGCAGGCGTCGTCTTTTTTATGACGAAGGAGGCGACATGTTCAGTCTCTCACACGTCACGGAGGCGGACTTTTCCTTTTCATGTTGGCTTAATTAAACCAGCAAACCAGTGTAAAACCCAGCTCGAGGGCATTGAGTATAAGTGGTCAACTTGAATGCCTAACCTCACCCGTGTGGTGATCAGTTACCCGTGTGGTGATCGGTTAAGAATAACATCACCTTATTTCTTTCTGTGGGTGTCGTAAGAGGCGACTAAGGAAACACAAATGAGACCTGCCTCCTATTAATCCACCCCAGACAATGACACCTTGATTTGTTCTGAATCTGAGGTGGCGTTCTATGGTCTCATGCGTTGTGGTAGGCTCTGTAAGGGCCGGTAGTTTGCGACCACCCTCCTGCCGAAGTCTGACGCCAAAAATCATGCTGTGTTCCGGTGGTACCAGTGCCTTAATAGGCATTTTCTGGGTTAATTCGTTCCATCGTCGTCCTCATCTACGACCTTGGTCAAGATTGAGGTCAAGAGATTGAGGTTTTTTTTATGATAAAAAAAAACCTCAGCATCAATTATAAGCCTTTCATTATTTCTTTTCATTCATAAACAAGTATAACATCTCTCTGAAATTAATCTCGTTTCTCATCCAACTGCCAGCTCTACAGCCTAGCACCGGCTCGACACCACGTAATCCTTTTATGCAAATCATCTCCTCCCGCCAATGATACGAACGGCTCTCTGACTTGTCGCTTTCAGCATAAATAATATTATACATTCATACCTGAGGTATCTCAGCTCTTCCGTGACCACTGAACCTTACAAGAGTGGCCCTGAAAAGGCCCTATTTATTCATTGAAAGAGATGTACAATTTAGTTGGTGAATTTGAAATTCGTAAAACGCTGGAATTATTGAAGAGTTATATTAAATAGCTATAAATATACCTTTACATTTATGAATTTTATGAGCGAACCGATTTATGATCTGATTTTAGCACTCCTTACGTTTTATGAACTGAATTTATGCACCAGCCACTCTTCGGTATTGATATCGTATCTCAAGGTAGACGAAATACTTAATGGATTCGATTACACATTACTTCTTTATTTTCCTATATTATATCCAATATAGGTACTACCAAATAGCCTATTACGTACATCAGAACATTTTTAATAGACTTTAAAAAGGAGGAGGTTCTCAAATACCTCTACTACCTATCTGTTGCACCACGGTAAAAAGTAAAATAAGGCAAATACATTTTTTATAGTAAAAAAGTTTATACTACCAAGGTAACTTATCAAACAAATCAAAAAACATGAATAACCTAAAGTCATCAGGTAAGATCAGATAACTTTTCCAATTTCACACATCCGTCGCCATCGAGCCGAAATTTCAGCCCAAGTTAATCATAACTTTATATTAAAATCTTACCGAAATATGGAGAAGATGTTCCCACAAAATAACTTGGACCAGGAGCCAATTTGTGCAATTTCACATATTCAAATAAGAAATATTGATCAAAAATGTAAATGTAATTGCAATTTCTGGAGAAGTATTGCTACCCGTGAAATGCATTACCTACTATTGACCAAG
This sequence comes from Aproaerema taeniolella, assembly GCA_949987775.1. Lineage (NCBI taxonomy): Eukaryota > Metazoa > Arthropoda > Insecta > Lepidoptera > Gelechiidae > Aproaerema > Aproaerema taeniolella. The sequence goes on from OX465255.1 coordinate 6,531,070, forward strand.
ATAATCAACTGACCGAGAAATCCAGTTTCAAATCGATCTACAGTCAAAGCAAAATGAACTTTGTGGCTTTAATAATTCCTTAGTTAGCTAAGGTGTTATCTGCTTAACTGACCGCATTTCTAATCTGCTTGTATCTTCACAGTTAGAAGACTTAACAGCCTTCAAACAGTTTGAGCTAAAGATGTAACTCGTAATAAACACAACTTGAAAAATATGAGAAAGCCTATATTGGGTGACAGTGATATAAGTGATATGGGCTCCCATTTTCCGCATGTAGGCTCTTAAGTGGCCCATTATGCGTGTGGGTCAGTGGCTATTCCAGCCACTTCAGCTCCGTCCAGAAGCTCAGAATCTTCCTGGGGATTTCGCAGGCTTCGCGGAGCGACCTAATGTCTGCAAGGATTTTTGCCTGGTGTTCTGCCACTCCCATGCAATCCAGGATTACATGGGCGACTGTTTCATCAGCCTCTAGGCAGCCCCTACAGAGGGGACTGTCGGTGACGTTTAGTACGAATTTGTTCAGAGCACAGTGGCCCGTAAGGGTACCCACCATTATTCGTAGGTTATCTCTGGATAGGTTAAGTAGGTTAAGCATTATATTGGGTGACTTTAGATTAGTTATCAAAATAATTTGAATGTCAAGAAAACAAATCGTCATGCCTTGCCGTGAGGTGATCGGTTGAGAATAATACTACCCCATCTCTTTTCGTACAAATGAGACCTGCCTCCTTTTAATCCATCCTAGGCAGGACATCTCAATTTATTTTGAATTTGAAGTTGCGTCCTATGGTCGTATGCGGTGTGGTAGGCTTTGTAAGAATAAGAATGTCTAGTTCGCAGCTTGCTGTGTTCCGTCGGTGCGTGGGAATACCAGTGCCTTAATAATGGCATTTTCTGGGTTAACTCGCTCCATTGTCGACCTCATCTATGACCTTGGTAAAGATTGACGCACGAGTTAACCCATCTCATGAAAAAATTTCAGCCGCAAGACGCTCAGTGCTGGCATAGGCCTCTCCCAAGGATTTCTACATCGATCGGTCCTGCTGCGCCCTAAGCGGCTTCGTTTAAGGCTAGTGACATCTTCCATCACCTTCATATCACAACACAACAAACTTCGTGGCGTGGTGTTTTACTGTATCGTATGTCGCCGTATCCAATACCAATTCAAGGCATTTACCCTTTACGAACGGAATAGCATACCGACTGGATATCATGCAGTGGTGCAACAGTCGGTTCTGTCAAACGGCAAATGGTTTAAATTCTACCTCTCTGCATGGACCGCATTCTACCTTTGTATCTGCGCGGAGAACTGCAGCCGTCATTTACACACTAAACTTGATAGACTTTGGATTGGGTCCTGTATTTGGTCATAGGTTTAGTTTTGCTGATGCTGATCTCTGATACCGACGTCAGATTGTATAGTGTAGTGATGCAAATCAAAGATTAAAATGAAATGAAATGATATTTATTATGCAAGAAATATGGTAGAGTACATACATTATTGGTCTTAAAATTAATAAATAGTTTCACATATTTCACCATTTGCATTATTGAATTGTGCATTATTTAATTATGTACTTACCTACATACATACATCATCCGATTAATTTTTAATCTGTAAAAAGATACCTTTTATTTATACTTTGTCATGAAAAGATAAGATTTTAATCTTATGATTTTTTTGTCTCTTTTGAGACACAAAAATCAATCTCGACTGTTCATGAACGGTACACATATTTTGTAATTTTATGCAAAATGTCAACAAACCCACCTCAACTTTTTCATTTCAAGTTTAGCTCTACACCCTGAAAACATTAAATAAAATATCATAAAGGGAAAGCAAGCGAAACGGAAAGAGATGGAATTAAAGGGAGTCCTAAACGATGGTCATTAGGGAGATAAGGAGATAGCTTCAGCCTGCCATTACGAGGTGCGTTACCATCACGTTAAGATGAAATATTTAATGTCCTATTGTATACCTAATTACTGGGGGCGTAGAGATGTTTATGGCTTGGTGGCAGAAGACGCCATTCAAGTTTGATGGCACTGCACCACTGGCTTGAAGATATTTTGGGATATTAATTTTTTGACTTTGTTGGTAAGTATCAAAAATTTAATCCATGAATCACTTTACACATAATGTGACAATAAGCATACAATTACAGTTACAATAACATTGAGTGCCTTTCTAATCTTTTTAGGCCACTTTCACAAATGTTTTAACTCGCAAATAACCTGCGTTTAGTAGATAATCGTCGAAATATTTATGAAAATGAAATTCTCAACGGGTAAACTAACGCTAACCGAGAGTTAGATATTTGGTAAACATGAGCAATGTTTAAACATGGATAGGTCTCTAACCTCAATCAATTATTTTGTATATCTATGGCTACCGTAGTACACGTACTAATGATTTTAACGGCGCCAAAAGATTTTAAACACGAAAGCATTTGTGAACCTTTATTTTGTCAGACACGCTTTAGAAACATTAATAAGGTGTTTAGACTAATTGTGACTGTTCTACATAATATTTTTTGCAAATAACTAAATGGAATTTTATTTCGTTAACACGAAAAGAGTGTAACTACTTGTATAAAGATCCACTACTTATATTTTACATTTTGCAATCTTTACAAGGCGGCCGGTTTGGTCGAGTGGTAGTGGCGCTGCCTCTTCATCGACGAGTCCTGGATTCGATTCCCAGGAGGGGCTAGTATTTGTGTAAAAAGGAGATGTTAGTTCTCGGGTCATGAATGTTCTTGTCTCTCTTTGTATATGTTCCAAGAGACCCACGACACAAGGGAAAATCTTAGTGAGGGCCCTAGTGTGTGTAGCGTTAAAAAAAACTTACGGCGTCGTCGTCTGTGAAGTATACCTATCTGTCAAGTTGGCTTTCTGCAGTTTTAGTAACTGTTGTTGCCTCCAAGTTTGGTTCGATCCCAAACATTCATGGGTGTATGGTGTACTTTTGTATATGTCTTAAGAGACCCATGGCATCCCATTTGGGGTTTCGTTTACTTTTAAGTTTGTGACGGTTATTTGCATAGAGAAGTAAACTATGTTTAAAAATAATTTGAGAACTGGAGAGTGACCTCCGGCCCTCTAATTATTACTGTGTAAAACAAAATATTAAACAAAGACACTTTCACATTTATAATATTGGTAAGAACAAGAAAAAAAAGGATTTGGAACTCTGCCTAGCCAAGTAGTATATAGAGGTACGTCCCCAATTGTATTTATTTAATTCCAACTCATTTCATACTTACCTACTTAATAACACCTGAAACGATTTGAAACTTTGTGTTGTAACGTTATGTCCGTAGCACAATGGAAGCCAGCGTTCATGCAGTCCCGGTTATTGTGGGGAGAGCGAGCAGTCCGCGCCACGGGGAGCCGTCCTCCTCCACTCATTACGGGAAATGGTCAGTTGGGGCCAGTGCTGTGTACTAACTAGCAGTAGGTATTTTGTTTTTTATTTGACTTACATACGCTCACGCCTATAATCCCTATCGGGGTAGGTAGAGCATCAAGTGGTATAAGAACGGAACGGAAAATAGTGAGACGTTGTCAGCCTTTCGCCCAAATACAGCAAAACCCTCACGTCCTGCTTACTGACTTTTACAGTATGCCTGGGAGTAGTTGGTAGCTGGTACATTCTAAGTTTTTCTTTCACTCCCAGTCCAGCTTGGAAGATTTTTTTTTATTTGACTTAGAATCGCTTTATCCAATTTTCTATAAGTTTTAGGACAGCACTTTTGTCCTTTCGAGTTATGGCAGTTCTTCCTATTTGGGAGAGACTAGTTTTTATCCAAGACCATGAAGAGCCATAGCCATGGTAGTATATGTATGTGACTAAGACCAGCTTGCCATTCGTTAGGTGCCCTTGTTTTATTACTTAAACTTTAAAAAAAAAATTAGTAAATCTATGCTTAAACTTATTTCAAGTACCAAAAAAAAGTATGCTAGTTCATTTTTCATGGTATGTGTGCATGGTGAGGAGATGCAGAAAATGTATGTTTACAAAATAACTGTGTTTATTAGTTTTGTACCGCCTGATGGGAAATTCCTTTGTTGGTAAGTGGTAATGTTGGTTCATAAATTAAAAAAATCTTTTTTATTTATGAACTACTAGCTTTCCGCCCGCGGCTCCGCCCGCGTCCAATTTTTTTGTATATAAAAAGTATCCTATAAACCTTACGGAGCCCGAGACCTTTCCAACGAATGCAAAACCGTGGAAATCGGTTCGTGCGTTCTGGAGTTATAGCGTCAGGAAGGAAAACCCGACTTATTTTTATATAGTAGACTAGCTTTCCGCCCGCGGCTCCGCCCGCGTCCTAATTTTTTTTTAAATAAAAAGTATCCTATAAACCTCACGGAGCCCGAGACCTTTCCAACGAATGCAAAACCGTGGAAATCGGTTCGTGCGTTCTGGAGTTATAGCGTCAGGAAGGAAAACCCGACTTATTTTTATATAGTAGATATGCACGAACATACAAGGGAATATACGATCTTCTACGCTGGACTGGGAGTGACAGAAAAACTTAGACCAGCTGCCAACTCTTCCCAGGCATACTGTAAAAATAAAAAATAGGGACGCGAGGGTTATGCTGTATTATGGGCGAAAGGCTGACAACCTCTCATCTAACAACCCTCAGAATGTAGGTCAAATGTGGCATCAAGTGGTTTGAACTACTGGTGCTCTGCCTACCCCGTATGGAATTACACGCGTGAGCGTATGTATGTATGTACGTATACAAGGGTAAACTAAATTCCATTTAGTTTAAATTCTTTGGAAGTTAATCCACCGTTTTTTGACATATACTGTGCATCTTGCACCGGCCAGGCTGCACAGTGTTTGCAAGCCTGCGCTTTGTAATTTGCCCGCTGGTTTTGTTTGTACACTACGCTTACGTGGTTGGCAATTTTAAGTGAGGAGTTTATCCAAATATTGAATCATGAGTCGTTTTTAAACTCGCATTTTAGAAAAGGTATGATGGGTTATGGAGAAACGTTTACCTGCGGGGTAGAGTTTGGAGTTTAAGAGGTTTTTGTCTACCACTACTTAACTTCTAAAACTTTTTAAAATATTCGGCATTACCCATTGAGCTATTACTACTACGTATAGAGAAGACGCCGCTCACAAACTCAGTGTTCCGTTCAACTGCGGTCGGCCGGCCGCACTTCACTCAGTCGCTTGCTCGCTCTTGAGCGTTTAGGTCTTGTATGTTTTAAAGCAACAACCCGTGATAACTCAATAAATAATGATAAATATGCCTTCGTGTGTTTTACGATATTGCACTAATAATTCGAGTAACACGTCAAAATGCAAAGGAATAACTTTCCATCAATAAGTAACTAGATAATCGTTTTTAAAACTTAATTCAAGCAAAATATTTTGTGGATGCCATTTTGCGTCATTTTTCATAGACTAAAAATATGAGAAGCGACATTGGGTGTGTAACAGTGTAGGTACATTACATAGTACAAGCTAACGTTAATTTTATAGTGGAAAATAATAATCTTACACATTTAGAAAAGAAGAAACCTTGGTTATTAATTGTAAATAGTTAAGGCACTGTTTGTAAGGAATGAAACTTCCCATGATCCTGACTGAACCAGTTAGTATAGGTATTTATGCCAAATATTGTTTGTTCCACAGAGTAAAGTCAGTTTATACCAAAAAAAAATATTATACTTAAGATTGTTAGTCAAATAATGTGCACGTAAGAGGTACCCAATGAAATAGGCAGAATATAAACAAAGTGTCGCCTTTATAACGGTGACGTCGCATCTATGAATCATTAGCCGCCCCCCGCGCGCCCCGCACTGCCGCGCATGTTGCAAAGATGTTGTTCGCGCTGACTTTTCTAGTACGCTAGTACATAATACTTCAATGGCATTACCTAAACTCTTTGAAATTAACAACGCGGAACAAAGCTTACTTTAATTTAGAGAGAGCAAACCTAATTTCCAGTATAAAATTTAATTATAGTTCTCCATCCCGCTGGAACAAAATTCAATTATGTTTACTTCGGTATTCCTTAAGATAGCTTCCAGACTATTCACATCAAGATTAGAGTCATCTTTTTTATTATTCAAGTTTTTAACTGAGATTTTCAAGAATCAGTTTGGCCGGAAAACATTTAATTTAACTTTAAAAACTTTGCTTTTCCCTGGCTTACTGTAAATCAATCAAATGGGCTCGTGTGGGATCTAAATATTCGTTTGCTATGATGACAAGTCGCTTAATGCTCTACCTATCGCAATAGAGAAAATTGGAAAGCCCAAGAAGTTTAGCGTTCATTCAGTTTACTGAAATTAAATCGTCCTCTCTAAAGAAAACTTACCACAGGGGTATCAACTTCCGTAGCCTACCTGCAAAATGCTTAATCGGTTGCGTGCTCAGAGTGAAGGATGCAAAGACATTATATTTAGGACCCAAGCAAGAACATCTACATGTGTGGTACCTTATCCACAAATAATGAACCATCTTTTTTGAATCATCATCTTTGACGGCCAGTTTGGTCGAGTGGTAACGGCGCTGCCTCTTGATTGACGGGCCCTGGGTTCGATTCCCAGTCTGGGCAAATATTTGTGTAAAAAGCAGATGTTTGTTCTCGGGTCGTGGGTGTTTGTCTCAGTCTTTATGTATATTCCAAGGGACCCACCACACAAGGGAAAACCTTAGTGTGGGCCTTTATGTGTGTAGTGTTTTATTTATTTATTTTTTAGCCCGTCCAAATCCAATGTTTTTTATAGTACATGCACACTAGACGATCTCTAGGAGGCCAGACCGTATGCTGTTTTATCGCTAAACACGAAACACTTGAGCATTGTCATCGATACGATAAGGAGACTAATAATTTTCCACGTTAAAAACGTATGAGTCACCGACTTCAATCCTAACAGTTCGCACAAAGTAGATATCTAGTATTTTTTGTGGACTACAATGCTTATTAGCAGATAACTACAAGCAGAAATGTCATTCATTTATTTAGATGATGTTCTAGTTTGTAGTATTTTTTGTATTTGTTGTTTTTTTTAAAGCGCTGAATCATTTTTGATAAAATTTATATGGGAACTCTTCAGAAGTATACTCTTTCGAACAAATAAAGAATTATTCAAATCGGTTTATAATTGCCGGAGTAATCGCGTAACAAATATACAAAAAAAATACAGTCAAATTGAGAACCTCCTCCTTTTTTGAAGTCGGTTGAAAATATTCCTACCTACGTCCTAAAACCACAAGAATTCCACTATTTACGTAGATAGAGACATGAATATCTAGAATTTCAGAGATCGACCATACCGCTGAACTATCCAATAAACCGACCGCAAATTCCACGTAGTTTCTGCAAACCTCGTTCCAAAATTATGTTAGTATTTACCTAGTTCATCCTCAGTCATTATTGTTTCGATCTGGACCCGAGAGATTTCAGATTAGCTAACTAGCTAATTACTATTTCATGATGTTTTCTCAATTGAGGCTTGGACTAGTAAAGCCGGCATTAATGCGGAAAACAATTCTACAAGTCGATTGTGAATAATAATGCATCGTATAATATTTGACTTTCCAAACTAGGTACATAGAGAAAGAAAAACCGTCAATGAAATTTCAATGTCAACCTTCTCTTTAAATACACTACTATAATCTAAGGCGATAAACTATTCGAAACGGATAAGTTAGGTTAAGTAACCTTGATGGGCGACCACAAGCGTTTCCATACTTCAGAGGGTTAACCGTCGATCCCGGCTTTTGTCAGTTGACCAATGATCACAGTCGTTAAACCAAATCAAAGGCCATTTGACGGTTTGAAAACTTAGACATGGTTAGTGTATGATTAAGGAAGGACCATAAGCAATAAAACAAGGTTTCAAGACCTCCTTCAATAGACATAGACATAGAGATATACTTTATTGCACACCATAGATAACACAATAACATTACAATAACAGACAAGGACAGAAAACAGAAATGTACAAAAAAGCGGCCTTGTTGCTAAGGTAGCAATCTCTTCCAGGCAACCTTCAATCTATATGGTCAAACTCCTTGCTCACACACTTCACATAAAGATACGACCTAACCTACCTGGGCAATAGTTTACTGCACCATGGCATAGGGACATGAGCTTTTACATTTTAAAGACACCCCTTAGTACCCATCCCTCGTTTCCTTTACTTACAGTTATTCCATAAAACTAACATTGTATCCGTTATTTTAATACTTTGTGAAGCTAAACCTGAACGGCTAAAAGGGATAGTGACATATCGTCGTTAAAATTTATCTCACTACCTACACCTATAAAGTTGCAAGCTGTCTAAAGTAAAAAAAGTCAGACTTGTAGTATTCCCTGAGTTATAGGGAATGTATGCCAAATAAAAAGAGTTTTATTACAATCTGATGAGTAGTTGTGAAGAAATATTGCGACAAACATGACATTGGATTAGTTATATTTTAGTGATTATTGTTGATATTTGTTGTTTTTTCGCTCAGTGCAGTTCCAATGACATTACAACAATACATAAATTTCTAATTGATACTAAAACAATTTCTACTAAATAGTAAAAGCAATACTAATATACTCCAAGTACCAAGTAATATGTACCAAAAACTAAAATAGTGTAGCCTGCAATTGACTCCATACTTTTTTATAGCTCCGTTTTGCACGGGCTGCAAAATAATTTATCAGACTAAAGTTTCTTTTCGTGAAGATTATAAGTAGATGAAAAACATGGATAGCAATATATTAATAGTTCTGACTAACTGACTCATCAACGCCCAGCCCAGACCCTTGGACTAAGAACGCTAAAATTTGGCACAAAGGTTTCTTTTATAACCCAGGCAAGAAATAAGAAAAGATTTTACGAAATTCCCACGTGAATTAAGTCCCGGACATCCTTTAGTTTTGCAAATGAGAAAGGTATTTACAAATTGAGTCTGCACTGGATGAAACGCAAATGATTCATTTAGTCGTCCGCTGCGCTTCAGAGAAAGCTAACTTGTTTAATAATGTAGTCAGAAGTGCAACCCAACTGTAACTAGCTGAACCAAGAGCTTTTGTAAATAAGTACGACTAAAAAAGTGGCTTATGCCATTTCAAAAGTTTGTTTATTTTATTAATAAAGGGTTCGCTGTTGACCACAATCTAGCACAAAGGTGAAAATGCGGTCAATGATCTAGCAAGATCAAGCAGTAGAAACCTATTCACTCGAACTTTTCACTAAAGATATACAGGATATATGAGCGCGCATACAGGTAGGGAATCTCATTAATTGGCAGTGCGCAGTATAAAAGATGATGAAAAGCGAGTCCGCGCCGGGTTTCGTAAAGATAAGAATTTGGGGTTTGAAGTCACCAAATAAATACATAGTCCAATTCTATAGTGTACTTCTTAAAATAAATTCGAAATCGGATTTCTGTCTTACTATATCTTTGATGATGATTAAAATAAACTAGTAACTTGGTATAAAGTGAAATAAAAAAACATAGCAACTTAAACGGATAAAGTGGCAAAATTACGGTGCCTACGCCACTGGCTCATCTCAAATAATTTAGTAAAATAAAAGCCTTAATCTATTTGTACTCAAAAGAACACAATCGAACCTATAAATGCATTTTAGGTACTGTTCCAATTTCGCATTGTTTTCTTTTTAATCGTAGCTAAACGCTACGAAATCGTAGACATAATCTACAAGTTTTCGTAGCGGGTCGTATCAAAGGGTAACTCTGTAAAAGCGGTCACGTGAAATCCATGAAAGGTTGTACCTCTGTCCCGTCATTATTTAACTAAGGTCCCCACGGGCCCCCACGGGTCCCTCTGCTCTGTCTCCGGCTCTTTGTGTGTGTAATTAACATCGGGTCAAGAGGGAACTGCGAATGGCGGTGGAGAAAAAGCTAAAGTACAAGTACTTAGGCTGTTTTCTTTAGTTGCTACTTCATGCATTTCTAAACTAAGAGTAACTAGTAGGGACAGTATTTAAATGTAATTTTACTAATAATATGCCGCATGTAGCTCTTGTACGAGTATCGTGTAGATAAATTCAAGTTTGTGACAAACTTGACTAGCTCTGGTTCAGAGTTTTCAAACAATAATAATAAATGGCCTCTAACTTCTAAATCGACTCATTAACGACTCAAGTAAATCGATTAACGTGCCCTCCGAAACCCAAAAAAGCTAGTGCACCTAGGTGAACTTTGAGTAGACTCAATTCACCTAGGGTAATTAAGTACTCTACATATTTAATGGACTTAATTCAACTGCCTATGAATTTTTCCTAGACACTTTGAAACGCCAAGTTAAAGTTTTAACTTTGAAACACTTTATATTCCCTAAAACTTCTGTAAACTATATCTGTACTTAAAATACACTTACTCGTATCACAAGCGTGATTGACTTCAAAATTTCTTCGCAAATACATTTAAATTCACTCACTTACAACCCCCGGTTAGAAATCGACATGGATACCGACTTGTACCGAACTCCACGCGTCTTAATTATAAAGTTACTCTAAGCTCAATGTCAATACGTCACGCGCACAAGGAGTGGGTAAAGTTTGCAATCAAGTTAGAAGGTAGACTAATTGTGGTGCCGTAGCATTGTAACGATAATTTAAATTAGTTTTACGTTCTAAACCTTTTTTTTCCAGCTCCGTGGGGCCCTAGGGCTCCTCAAGACCTCTATAAGGGTTCCGAAAAATATGGAAATAGTGATTAAACTTAAAACATAAAACATAAAAAATAAAATGTTTTTTTTTAATTGGAATGCGTGTGGTGAAGAAAGATGGTATTAATTTAGAAAATACTAGCATTCTGGTCGGAACTTCGTTCCTATGGGAATTCGGGAAAACTACGTAGCCTATGTTACTCAGGGATTATGTATAGCATTAATGGTGAAAGATTTTTTTCCGCCCGCGGCTCCACCCGCGTGGACTAAAGCTGATATCGTGCCCAGCTGTGAGATAAAATGTAGCCTATATCATTCCTCAAGGTTTAATCAAAATATGGGACCTGTGCCTGAAATAAATGAATTTTATTTTATTTTATTTATTTATTCTATCGCTATACCAAATTTCATTAAAATCGGTTTATCAGTTTAGGCATGAAAGCGTAAAAACAAACTTAAATTCACATTTATAATATTAGTAAGGATAAAACTGCGAGAAATTGCCAGTGATTACCTTTTCCCTGCTTTCAGTCAGAAGCTAGGTTCAAAACAACCAGTTTATCATTGCTTACAGAATCCGCCAAATATTTCGTATTTTAAAAAAGGTTACGTCTCCGAAAAAGTTTGAGTGCCACTGTTCTAATGCTTTATTTTTAAGCATTTGAAAAGTATAAACTCTAGAGAAAGTGATGTGAATGTATTTTAGTAAATTAGATGTTTATAGGGAAAACAGACACCATTGTAATCAAATTTTATGGTAATCCGAAAAAAAACGGAATCAGCGGATAATCCTAAAACACTCACTCATATAACCAGCAATGTGCAAGCTTTAGAAAATACAAACCAATTTTCAAGAAATTTGCGTAGATACTTCCAGCAGAAAGAAATTCAGCTGAAATTGAGATTACACGCCAAGACGAATCTCCAATAAAACTGGCAATAAAATTCAGAATTCAAACTAGGTGCTTCACAAGTTCACACAGAGATTTCGTGGAAAAATTGCGAGTGAACATGGAATAACGCTTTACTGTTGGATTCTCGTGTAAAAGTTGACAAAAGTTTCATAGCGTGCCGCATTAGAGACGAGGTTCGTACTTTGCATGACTTTTTTCTTACCCCCGACAAAAAAGAGGGGTGTATAAGTTTTACGTGTGTATCTGTGTATCTGTATTCTAAGTATCTGTTTAACTGTGTATGTCTGTCGCATCGTAGCTCCTAAATTAATGGACCGATTCCGATGCGTTTTGTTGTTGTTTGAAAGCTGACATATAATTGAGATGATTCTTAGTTATATTTTATCAAAATTGGTTAAGCTGTTTAAAAGTTATAAGCAATTGAATGTCGCGGGTATAAGTATAAGCATGATAAGATAGTGTGAATCAATCATATAAGTCGTAATAAATAGAATCAGCCGTGTGGTGATCGGTCGAGAATAACACCACCCCATTTCTTTCCGTGGGTATCGTAAGAGGCGACTAAGGAAACACAAATGAGACCTGCCTTCTATTAAACCACCCCAGGCAACGACACCTCAATTTTTTCTGAATCTGAGGTGTCGTCTTATGGTCTCATGCGGTGTGGTAGGCTCTGTGAAGGGCCGTCTGGTTCGCGACCACCCTCCTACCGAAGTGCGACACCAAACGGCTGGCTGTGTTCCGTCGGTGCGTAAGAATACCAGTGCCTTAACTGGCATTTTCAGGGTTAACTCGCTTCATCGTCGACCTCATCTATGACCTTGGTCAAGATTAAACCCATCTTATAATTTAAAAAAAAAGAATCAAAATACACGCACCGCACAAGATTTATCCTTTATTTGTGTGATGCTCGTACATTAAATTATTCAGAGTCTAGTCTAGACGGTATAGGAGGTATCTGCTTGGCTAGTTGTAACCACGACAAAAGTCGAGACATCTAAATTACTCTGTTCACAAGTAACTCTTGAATTTCGCAAGTTTTGCTACGATCTGAAAGTGTTGCTAGTAGATACACGCTATTGCTGTATGTTATTTCAGGACTGAATAATTAGAAGTGTGGATCTTTTTGCTGTCCTTTATTTTTAATTGATGAATTTAAAACTGTGACAAGTAGGTCCGCTCCTTGGGACTTTAGTTTCTGCTTCTTCTTCTTATCGTGTAGTACAGTCAAGTATGTGGCGAACTTGGCTAACCCTGGTGTCAGAGTTTTCAAACTGCACAATGGCCTCTTAAAAATTTATAAATTTTATTGTAGCAAGGACATATACTCAAAGCGGTATGTTCCAAACATAAAAACCTAAAAAAACATTAGCGAAGTTGAGAATGTGCTAACTACGTAGGTAAAAATTTCCTATTTTCTTAATATTTTCTCCTATAAGACTTGTATTACCTATGAAATATTTGTGATTTTCTATTATATGAATCGAAACACACATCGGCATTGTTCAGAATTTTTTCAGCAGCGGAAGTCCCTGGGCTCCTCAATAATAGAATTATCCACCATGTCACAGGTAAAGGAATTCAAATGTGATCGGCTAAGCTTGGCTGGGCTACATTACCATAATCCACGATGATATTGATTTTTTCCCTCCCCATCCCCATTCTATGGAATTATCCTCGAGTGAAACTGATTGCTTCTTTAGATATATGCTGAGCCGATACACTTCATACTTAATGCTGAATTTAAATTGGATTCATGGCAATAGTATGCAGTAGGAACCTTATTTCACAAACATACTGCAAACTTATGACAGAAAAGTGCAGCAAATCGGTCCAGGGCTCAGCGTGTTGCTAAAAATTCCAAACACATGTAAATAATAAATACTTACCCAAGAACTAAGTAATTTGCCACAACTTAACAAACAAATTTAGTAAAGAAAAGTGCAGCTAGTCGGTCTAGGTCTCAGCGTGTTGCTGTGGCAGAACAGAACCATCAGCAATACTTACACTGATATTCTGCCCTGGCCTTATCCAAAAATTTGCTTTTTGTACCTACTTAGTAATTAATAATCATGTTACTAGTGTACACAGATTAGAAATTTAATTTTAAAATATTGATCCTGCAGTTTATTCTTTCATAATTGTAGAGAATCTGTTTATTATGCATGAAAATAAGTTGAGCATAAAAAAAATAAGGTCAATGCGTAGCTACACGTGCAACGTTTGGCGCGTGCAAGTTATAAAATCCAAGGGATGTCTGACTAAAGACGATAATAACTTAGATTTATTCATATTCTTCCTTTTTTTCACGACCCTGAAATAGACCCGACCCCAAATAAACCCTGAATTCAGACCATCACACTGAATGATTATCCAGTGGAATTTTCTTCAATAAAAATCTCATTTTTTTGTCTTTTTTTTAATATCTTCTGCTTTAAAAAATGTTACTTGTCCGAATATACTCCATTTTGCAACAAAAAACAATAAAAACGGCGTAATATACAAAAATTGTCGCCTTCATATTACTTGTGCGATCAACTGATTTGCCTTTGTTTGGGAAATCAATTTTTATGATTCCATACAAAGTATTCCATACCTACAAGTCTTGTAGGTTCCTTAGCGAAAGTTGTTTAGTTTCATGGGGAGAAAATCACCCCCTAATGTTTCGCTAACTGTAATTTAAAGCCACACCCCATATATTTGAAAATGTTTATAAGCAGAACCTTTTCTGACTCTCATAGATATAGTTAAAGTTGCCTGGAAGAAATCGCTACCTAGGAATAAGGCCGTCTTGTTGTACATACACTATATTTTATGTTCTGTTAATTACTGTACTGTATGTCTCTGTGTGCAAATAATAGTATATTGTATTGTATAAATGGAGACACCTAGTAAATAAGGTGTGTTGAGGGCTTTACTGCAATCCCACAACAAAAACAAAGACCTATTACAACTGATGACATGCAAAACATAATGCAGAAAGCTTACGAGGCGCTCTACCCTACATTAGCTACCTACAGCAAAAGACCGGGTGTACTGGGTATAAAAAGCGGGTATTAAGGCCGGGACGAGTATGCGCTGCGAGCCAAATCGATTGAGCAACAGGTCTGACGGCCTCGCCGTACGTCCTCTACAAATAGCTACCTTGGTACTTACACTTATTTACCTACACGATGCTGCCGCAGACGGGGGATTCCTTGAATTGCCTACAAATGTTTACAAGCACCGCATCTTTCTACAATTCAAAAAATGTTTCCGCGTTCGACTCACTTTGTTAGTGTTCGTACGTACCTAAGTATATTCGATTTAGTTAGTTAACCAAGATTGTTTATGGCCACGATGATATAAAATCTTGTAAATTTAAACAAAATATGTTAGTACATAAATGTTCACGAAAATTAAAGATGTCGTGCTGATTCACATCCCAGGAAACTAGTTACGAAACAGTGAAAGAAAATTCTTTTTTCGTAGCTGGTTACCAAAGTCTCGTTACGAGTATGGAGGAAGGAACTTCAGAAACACGTTAAGAATTTAATGAAACTTGGGTTTGACGAAACTATAATTTTACGAAACAAGGATTTGACGAACGTCGTCGCTTTCTGGACATGAGTACATCTCTTCTTGAGTTGCTTGTACTACTAGATGTTAGCACAGAAAAACTACTACGGACAACATTTTAGTAAGTAATACTAAACAGATAGATAGAGAAACAAGTCGAAAGCTTCGTCATTGTTTTCTTCACCAAGAAGCCTTTTGACATTATTGCTAATTGTCTTATTTTGATTACCTAGATATAACTGTTGTCGTGTAATCATTAAAAAAAAAAATTCCGTAATGAAGTATTACCTACATTATTCAGAACTGTCTGACCTTTTTTAAAATGATCCTACCTGAAAACACTTTATTTCTCTTTCTCAAAACTGACCTTTTTAAGTACTCGCTGCTCGAAAAAAGAGAACTTGGCATAGTAAGCTACTCGTATTATATGTACTTTAGGCCTTCGATGCCTAAAGTAAGTAAGCAAAACAAAATAAATAGTGTATCTTTAGAAACATTTTCTCATAAAAATCTTTAGAGGAATGTCTAAAGCGTCTAATGACCCTGAAAATGTTTCCTGCTCCTCCCTCATTGATTATCCAGACAAGAATTGGTTCCATTAATTAATTTCGGGGAAAAAATTGCGTATTTTTCCTCGATGTCATCCCTAATGAAAAGCTTAGGCAGTAATAATTGATTTCTGCAGTACAGAAGCCACCTGATAGCTTCCCTGCAATCGTTCAAATGCTCCCCAAGGTGCGGTTTCGTGTCGTTTTAAGGGATCCTCAATTTTAATGAAGACTAAAATTAACTAGAAATTTACACAAAAGAAAAAAAAAACGTAGAGAAAATTGAGGTCCATATTTATGTGTATTGCGGAATATAATATTTGTCATTCATACTAATATTATAAAAGCGAAAGGAACTCTGTCTGTCTGTCCGTCTTTCATGCCTAAACTACTGAACCGATTTTGATGAAATGGTACAGAGATAGATTAGAGCCTGGGAAAGGACATAGGCTACATTTTATCCCACGGTTGGGCACGATGTAACCTGTAGTCCACGCGGGTGGAGCCGCGGGCGGAAAGCTGGTATCTTAAATATACCGGTATACCTACTTAACAGACTAGGTACTTACTTACTTCATATTTTGTTCTAACCAGGTACAATGTGTTCCAAAAAAAGTAGGTTCAGCCCACCTCAGAGGCCTAATTCAATATGCTTAGGCTTTTCTACCAGTTGTGTCCGGCATTTTAAACCTTACGAGTAACATAAAAACATGATAGCCCAGTTGGTAATGAGCCAGACTTGTAATCCGAAGGTCGTGGATTCAAATCCTGGTGCGGGCCTGTACCACTAAATTCGTCTTTTCGGATTTATGTACGGATTTCTAACTATCACTTGCCTAACGGTGAAGGAAAACATCGTGATGAAACCCGCCCGTCCAAGAAAATTTTCGAAAGACGAGCGGTCCACCAACCCGCGTTGGGCCAGCGTGGTGGACTATGGCCTAAATCCCCTTCGTGTTTCGAAGGAAGGCCCGTGCCCCTCGGCGGGGTAAAAAAAGAAAAAATATATAAAAATTCGAAAACCGTGCATAAAAGGAAAGAACTTTCCTTTTTCTGGATGGAGTCAAGGTGATTAGGACTACTTTTTACGCCACGAAATGCGAACTAGGTACCTACGTTTGTAAGTATCCTTTTACAGTTACAGGAGATCGGTGTGGACACCTAGGCTGGATAGTGGCCTTACGTTGCCAGGCCACGTTCATCCATACTGGAAGGCTTCTTCCATCTTGGTAAAGTTTTTTACCCACCCAACATTCTCATTTGCCATGAAATTAGTTCTCAATACGGATAGACTGTCAATTCAAATACCTATACAGTATTGTACCAACCCAATACTACAGAACCCTGAACAAATACGTGACACGTCCCACTTAGAATATTTTCGTCCGATCGCTTCAGTCAGAGGCAATTGATTGAGCAGAAAAAATTCAATTAGAAGGCTCGATTCCACGCGTCCTATTTTAGGATTACCAACCAATCTTGCGGGATGAAGGTACGGAATATATGTATGAGGCGTCCGCTGCCGGTGATAAATGTTGAAGATTACCTGATAAATTGCTGCTACTATGATGTAAATACTTATATTGTGTAAATTAAGAATTTGAAGGTCCATACTAAATACCTTGTCATACTAAATAACCAGTCTTGTAAGAGTAGGTTACGACTTCAAAGCGTAGTTCGGTTCGGGCCTGTAACACTAATTAGTCTTTTCGGATTTATGTAAGAATGGATTTTTCATTCATAATTAGGTAAGTGCTTAGGGATAAAGGAAAACATCGTGAATAAACCCGCAAGTCTGCAAAAATTAAGTTTTTGAAAGGCGCGCGGTCCTTCAACCCGCATTGGACCTTTTTATAATTCAAAAACGACAAGGCAAAATTGCATTACCATTGCCTCCTATGTACTAATGATACTAGAATCTGGGAACATAGGTGGCAATGGTAATACAAATTCTGCCGTGCCGTCCCGTTCGAATTATAAAAGGGCCTATTGCGTCAGCGCAGCAAGGTGGACTATACTCCTCTTCTGTTTCGAAGGGAGGCTCCTGCCCCGCATTTGGGACAATCAGGGGCTGATGACAACTAAATACTTATCTATTATAAATGTGAGTGTTGGTTTCTTCTTTCTTCACGTCGTAACGGAGCCATGGATCTTAGTTGGAGGCATAGGATACTTTTCCAAGCAAACGAAGTTGGCAAGCAGAAAGCTAGTCTCGTAAATAAGAAATTCTTTGATTGGCAAACGCAATGTTACATAACATCTCACCATTCACAATAGGTAACGTAAAACGCGAAAGTTTGTTTGTCAGTCTGTACACTTTCTCGCCTCGACTCGCCTTCAAGTTTGATGGGTAAAAAGATCAGGCACTGGGGCTAATCTATAGGAATATAGAGCCATGATCATTTGGGAAAAGTTATGGATAACAGCTAGGTAGTATTATAAATGTTTAAGGACAGCTTAGCAAATACTTACATGATGAAATTTACATGTAGGTAACATTTTTTGTAGGTCACTGGTGTTTTGCAAACTGCTGGACATAGACTTACATACACTATACCTATAGGTCTTCTATTTCTCTTTTTAAGTGTTTTAAATGTGTGTCAATGTACCCGAGATAAATGAATAAATAGTAAGTACTTAACGGTGTTTCTTGGGGGCGTTCAATTAAAAGACTCGATTCCTCTTCTGCGTATGGTTATAATCAAAATCTGCACATCCGTTACAATTTTTATTTCACTATCCTCCACTTCCTCGTTTTACAGAGTTTAGCAATGCTTATTTAAGTGCTATTTGCACGCCTACGAACGTATTTAACAACTTATTCCGCGAGCTCACTACAATGAATTCACAATAATCAATGAATCACGCAAGACCAGATCTTCAATCATTTCGAATCTTGACATCGAAATGAAGGTCTGCATACTACAGTACTCACCATACTGTGCAAGTAGGTCAATGGGCGAAGAGTCAACTCTTGCACCAACAATATTAGAACACAACATGTCAACATGTCAACTCACAGAAGGGTATACTTAAAAAGTTCAAGCCACTAAGGTTGATTCTGGCCTTATGAAACTTCCTAAGTATACCTCAGCAGAAGAAGGTAAATAAAACTTTATGAAATTATAAAAAAAATATGTATTTTAATTTGGTGACTTTCACATATAATAATTTTCCACGTTAAAAACGTATGAGTCACCGACTTCAATCCCAACAACAGTTCGCACAAAGTAGATATCTAGTTTTTTGCGGACTACAATGCCTATTAGCAAATAACTACAAACAGAAATGTCATTCATTTATTTCGATGATGTTCTAGTTTGTAGTATATTTTGTTTTTGTTAATTTTTTTTAAAAGCGCTGAATCATTTTCGATAAAATTTATATGGGACCTCTTCAGGAGTATACTCTTTCGAACAAATAAAGAATTTGGAAAATCGGACAACAGTTGCCGGAGTAATCGCGTAACAAATATACAAAAAAAAAAAAAAAAATACAGTCGAATTGAGAACCTCCTCCTTTTTTGAAGTCGGTTGAAAAAGAAATTAAATTTATTAAATCCTAAAATTATCACATCTTTTCTTCATGGCAACAGCAATGGCTTATCAAATTGCATAGCTATAATGTCTGGTGTGCGTAATAAGGCTGATTCCACTGTTGTATTAGCAGGGGTCTTCAGATTTTGAACTAATACTTCATCACCTTCTGCATTCCATCCTAAAAACGTTGCCTTTAGTACTGATTTCTCATATGTCAGGATGGAACAGTCTTCACCTGAAATCAGTGTTCTTAAACTTAGGTTTGTTACTCATTCAGCAGCAACAAATCATTATTAATTTTAACACGGAGATCAACCTAGAAAATTGATTAACCACATACTTGACTATACCTACACGATAAGAAGTTTCAAAGTTCAAATGTTTAATCGTGTAAAATAGGTATTGCACACAATATAACATTCTTTCAATAGAGAAAAATGGGTGTGTGCTTGAAAGTTAAAAGGAATATTAATAAAATCATAAAATTTTACAATTACTAAGCCTAGCTTTCTTTAAGAAAAACTTATAACCAAGTCCTCCACATTAGATTTCAATTATACAGAATATTGCATTTGAAAAGTAAGGTAGGTATTTAATTCCTTTCTGGTACACTCAAGAGCACATCAAACTTTGGACTTTGTACCGTTCTTATTCCGTACGCGCTAGAGAGAAAATTGCAGTGCAACTGTCAAGCGTGAGCTGCTCTTGACTGTACCTTCGCATGTAAACAGATTTCTTTTAAAATAGCCCTCGCTGGTCTAACAAGAGCAAGTTTCAATTTGGTATCTTTGTGGAAGTTACATGTCTGACATTCCTTCTAAGGATTTTTTATCTCAACAATGATTTTTAGTAGAAGAATCAATGCTCAAACATACCATTTAGTTCCATTATGGCCTGCAAGAAGGATTTTCGTAACTGTGCTGTGGCTTCTTGTTGCTGATGGTTTATTTGATCTTCTACTACCTTTTCATCAGTTGTCATGACTGAAAGTAATCCTGATTTTTATTTATCTTCTTTTTAATTACTATTGCACTAGGATTTTTACTTAAATTTCATAAGAAAACAATGTTTTGTCTACGAAATATTTTTCGCTGTTGAATCAGTCGGTCACGTCAAATTTTGACAGTGACGTTATGGATAGTGTTTATGAAGCTTTTTATGAACACGAGATCTTTTTTTTTTGCCTCCAGCCAGCGAACGACTTATTTTTCTTACGTCTATGCTCCTACGAAACGGTAGTCTGTTGCAGTGACATACTCTTTGTCAGTTGATTTCTCGCTAGATTCACGACTGCGCCTTGTTTTCTAGAGGGTTTGTTTTTCGACTATCTTCGCCATTTTGTTTTAACTTTAAAATAATAATCTTTTATAATAAACGCTACACACTCAAAGGCCCACACTAAGGTTTTACCTTGTGTCGTGGGTCCCTCGGAACACACATAAAGACAAACACAAACACCCATGACCCGAGAAAAAACATCTGCTTTTTACACAAATGTTTGCCCCGACTGGGGATCGAACCCAGGACCCGCCGATCAAGGGGCAGCGTCACCTGCCACTCGACCAAACTGGCCGTCAAAATATTTAGACATTGGCAAAATCACAACCCCCCCTTAAACCTAATAAATAACATCTAGTAAACGGAACCCTAGAACACTGGCAGCAGCGGCTTTCTATGCTTAAGTATGCTACCTTCATGCATGGCTAGTGGATAGTTTCAAAAGCAACTAAGTACCTAGCTTTAAATTTTTACTTACGAAAATAAAACTATTTGAAATTACAGCTTTAGCAAAGGTTTTCAAATCCGTCTTCCGCTCAAAATGTGGGAGTTTCTTCACACAAACTTTGGACCGTCGTAGAGTGCAGCACAAAGTTACGCCGCGGGCGACACGCGGCTGACGAGCGTTAGGTGTTTATTTTGTTTCAATTTCTCCTAAAGTTCTCCGATAACTTCGGAGTTTGAGGAAGTTTCGGGTTCTTGAGGATTGGATGGATGTTTGCTTGTGTATGCAATGCTCTCGCATCTTCGAAAGGATCTCGTCCATAACTTTTGGTCTAAAACTTTAGTCATAGTTATCTAACACATTGAAAGCTCTATAAAAAAACCTGTTTTCTAAATCATAAGATGAGGCACTATTTTTGAATCTCTCGTCTAATTTCGAGCGATATCTTTCGTTGATTTGCGTCGATGCTATTGATTTTTGAATTGTTTAACTACTAAATTCCATGAGTGCTAAGACCCTTTCGCTGAAGTGCAGTGATCAAAAAGTTCAGAAATCAAAAGAATCCGCGCAAATCAATAAAAGATATCGCTCGAAACGAGGCGAGTGATTCAAAAATAGAGCCCATGGAAAGGACCAGTGCAAATCTCTTGTACTATAAATTACTGGTATAATCTTGTTACTACCACAAAAACCTCAAATTGAAATTGAACAATTTAAAGAGTATGCAAATGCATTAATTTTTTATGTTTTCTTTGAGTGACATGATGAGGGTGGCATTCCATAAAACGCTCAATAAATACATTTTAATTTTCTTTTTTAATATAACAAAGAATACAGGGGCAGTACTTAGACCATACACACCAGTAGTTTCAAAAATATGGACTTTCTTGGGACTTTCTCATAAAATAAATAAAACCACAAAGTAAAATTCATTATTTAATCCTTGAATCCCCTAAATTCACACTTAAATAGAACAATAAGACGGTAACATCTTTATGATGAAATAAAAAATGTGATAAATACCTGAAGTACTCCAGAGGAGGGACTCGTTTACAGTAAAACTGATCTCCTAGGGATCGAACAATGAAGAGGTAGCTACAAATTACAATTTTATAATCTAAACAGATCCAAAGAGGACTCTACATGCACAGTTTATTTGGAATTCTAACATTTATAAGTTTATGCGCGACTATGCTAGGTCACCTCGAAACAGGCTGACTGACGGCGGGAATTCCGGTCTCGCTGATTCGTTGATGTTCTTCGTAAACTTGCTGCTTATTTTCAAAAGTACCTCATTGTAGCGCGACCGGTCCTCTTCGTCTAGTGCCAACTGAAAAGTCCAGGGAGCAAGCTAGTAAAGAGCGCTTGAACAATTGGTTAGTTTGGATCAGTTTCCCACGAACAAACATCTTAAGTTAAGTCTTAAGGTTATTGCATTTAAACAGTTAAGCCATGGGAATCTGTGCTCCAAAGGGATAAAGGTCTTACAATGGAAAACGAAGCAACAAGTTCTCGAATAAAACATATTTTAAACTGTTATTTATCCATTTACTAAAAAGTAACTAAACTTGTTGCCACGTTTGCGTTTGGGTACCTGGAAATACACAGTAGATGATGTGATAACAGCCTCCTTATCATGTAAAAGGAACATATGTGATGTTCCCTCACATCTCCGAAACATGGCTTTTGTATGTCATGGGCTCATGGCAAATGTATAGCTATTGTAAGAAACTCAAAAAAGAAGCAGGAAGAATATTATTATTATACAGACAATAATTACGTTTTAAGATATTTACTGTAAAAATAAATGAGTAACATAACATTGAGTTTGGTTTGGCGGTAAATTTCTGGTTTTAAGTTTATTGAGATTAAATAATTTTGAAATCTGTTATTTAGAAAAATATTTATTAACATCGCCCGGGCATTATTATGCCCGACTTGAGTGTCACTTATCAGGGCAAGTTAGTTTTAAGTTTTTTTTCCTAAACACATCCTAACAAATACCTGGCATCACTACGGGATTCCGTAACGGTCGGCGACTGTTGCAACTCGACTTATTCACGACGGTGAAACAAGTATTAATATTGAAATACCTCAAAAATAACGTTGAGACGATCCGCTTATACTCCTCACTAGGTAACCTTAACACCTTCACATACATTCATAGTGAAAGTTGGTTAGCTAGCAGGTCTTTCGAACTGTCGGCTCTCGACAACTATTCAAAAACCAATCAAATACCTGCGATGTCCGTCGGTGTGACGACTACTACCAAATCGAGAGCAATGGGGTCTTTTACGCCCCGAATGCCATATACCGAAGTTTTATTTTGGTATGTTACAATAAGCTGTAAAACAATAGTGTTCACTTTATTACTTGTCAGTTACAATATTTCGGGTTGTTTTATGCTGGGAGATAAAAATGGTAATAGTGAACTGATTTGGATGTTTGGATTTATGAAGTTTCGTGTTACTGGGGTAGTTGTGCTTCGCTCTTGTTTGCGCTAAGGGTGGTGGCTTGGAGTATACTTACCGGTTTCAGGCGCTATTGTGATACCTCAGTCAGGAGCTAGTGGCGGTCGCGCGAGCGGCGGCGGGAGCGGTCGCGGTCGTGGGGCGAACCTGTACAAAACAAACAAACACTACATTCAGTGATTTTCAATTTAAAAAAAATTTGATCTCCTATACAAAATGCGCTGTATGCTGATGAAGTTTGTATGGGAACTCAAAATTTTTTTTTCGTATTTTGACCTATGTTCCTTGGGAAAGTTGTTCAGTTACATGGACTGATTAACCACCCTAGAGGTTGAAAGAGATATAAAATTAGAAACTAAATACTAAAGCCCTGTATATATAAAATTAGAGGTCCTTATTCACTGACTCATCAACGCCCAGCGCAAACCCTTAGACCTAGAAAGATAAAATTTGGCAAAGAGGTATTTTTTATGACGAAGGCAAAAAAAATAAGGATGTGAATCAGATCACTAAACTAAACACACACACAAACACACACGCTACGATCACATAAACTAATACATACTTTGATTATTCACGCAATCCGTACCTACCTTTGAACACAAATCTTATTTAAGTTTTATTTATTTATTTCAATGTTTTATTTTTTATTTTTTTAACTGTTTAAAATATTGTATAATCATTGCCTTATGAAAAGTTGTTCAGTTTTATGGAGAGAACTACCCCGTAAAGTTTGGGTAACTTAAGTCAGCCCGTAGATAAATCACACAAGCACAAGTGACGTTACTACATGGTTGTAGATCAAAAAATAAAAAATAAGCACCCCATGTTTTGATTATGCCCCATGTTTTTGATTATGCCCATGATAAACAGTGCGAAAGTTCCCCTTTAGTTAATGAATATAGACCGATATTTACAGTGTTTAAAATTAAATTGAAGGACGGTGCTTATCTATGGTGGTGTGCCATACAGCTTCATTTACATATTTTTTAATTTTTTCACTTTGAAACGTACTTATAATCCCTCTCTTACGAAAAAAGAAGTCAAATATTAAAAAATCACCTTACCTTAAAACTAAAAATATTATAATTGCTTATGAAAATTATTGTAAAAATCAACGCATCATGAAGAGTCCTTTTCGATTTAGATCGAAAAGAAACAAGAGAACAATATTTCCAAATTTCGAGTTTTTTTAAATATAGATAATGGGTTTGCTTTTGACCACAATCTAGCCCAGACGCGGAGATGCGGTCGAAGATGTAGCAAGCTCACCCAGAAGATGCCTATTCACTCGAACTTTCGGGTTATATGTGCCCGGAAATACAGACGCATGCAGAGAATTCCATTCCTTAGCGGTGCGCAATATAAAAGATGAAGAAAAGCGCTCAGTACGGATTCGAGGAATCTCCACAAGGTAAGGGTGGTGCCCCGCAGTGCGTCTGGATGTCCGGTAGAGGGGCAGGGCAGGCGGAATGAGTGAGTGCAGCTCATAAGCACACTCCCCGAAGTACATCTTGTAAAAAATGCACAGGCAAGCTACTTTGCACCTATGAGGCTTTGGAGGCTCCTGGCTCTGCGATCTACCGATTCCAGGGCGGCTAGTTGATATTTGGCCGAACCATCCCAGAGGTGGCTGCAATACTGCATGCACGACCGGACCTGCGCCTTATAAAGGGTTAGGAGTTGGTCGAGCGAGAAGTATCGCTTGACCTTATTAAGGATGCCCAGCTTTTTGGCCGCAGTTTGAGCTTTGGATTCGATGGACGTGCCGAAATTAAGGTTGGCATTAGTGTTCTCTTTCGCTCGAACAATGCGTTAAAACTATTTGACTGTTTTTTTTTCAACATAAGTGTCACCGTAACATTGTCAAACCCGTAGTATTGTAATTTGACTAAGAAAGATTATAAACTGTACTTTGTGAACTGCCAATTTTTTTTCATATATTGTCAGACTTTTATAATAAAATATGTAAAATTGGAGGTCCTGATTCACTGACACATAAACGCAACGCAAACCCTTAAGACCTAGAAAGCTGAAACTTGGCAAAAAGGTGTATTTTATGACGTAGGCAAGCACTAAGAAAGGATTTTTAGAAATTCAACCCCTATGGGGGTGAAATAGGGGTTCAAAATTTGTATGGAGAAAACAGTTTTTTTTTTACATTTTGACTCGAAACTTCGTCAAGATATACCTTGAAGCAAATAAACGGAAAATCATCCCCTAAGGGGTCAAGAATGAAATGGGTCACTAAAAGAGTTCTTTGCGCGAGCGAAGCTGCGGGAAAAAGCTAGTCTACATCTACACTACATTATAAAGAGGAAAGATTTGATTGTTTGTTTGTTTGCATTGAATAGGCTCCGAAACTACTGGACCGATTTGAAAAATTCTTTCACATTAGAATGCTACATTATCCGTGATGAACATAGGGTACATTTTCCCGAATTTTCACGGGAACGAAGTCCCGGGCGGAAAGCTAGTAATAAAATGAAAGCCCTTAAAAATTTTTAAATTTATACTTTTACTAGGCAAATTGTGATATCGCGGGAGATTATAATTTTACCAGTGAAATTGTAATAGTCCTGGTTCAGCTCTGCGATCCTGCGATTAAAAAATATTCTGAAAATTTTTTTAAGTTGCCTTGACCGCGTTTTTTTTTTTACAATTTACACTTAGTGACATAAAATTATATCTTTATTGCTTATCACAAAACATATCTTATTGCTTGTAAAAAAACACAAAAGTTGGTACAAAAAAGGATGAGTTAATTGTGACACCCTGTAAGAGCGCTGCAACTAAAAACATACTGCAAAAATATCTTACGCTTGTCCTTCCTGCTGTGCCTGCGGTCGCGGTCTCGATCGCGCTCCTTGTCTCGGTTGCTGTCGCGGTCCTTGTCTCGGTTGTTTTCGCGATCCTTGTCGCGCTCCTTGTCACGATCCTTGTCGCGCTCCTTGTCGCGGTCCTTCTCGCGGTCCTTCTCGCGCTCCCGATCACGCTCGCGTTCCTTGTCACGATCTTCGTGTCGGCTGTTCTTCTCATCTCGATTGGGCCTTTTGAACAATTTAGTAATTAATAACCTCCTTTTTTTAAGTCGGTTTAAAACAGTTGGCTTCTGAAAATCCTATCTTCTAAGAAGCAAAACCGCTCTTATTACAACAGCACAGAGTGCACACGCGTGGTAAACTGAGTTGCGGCCGTCCGTACTAGGATTTTTATATTCTTCTTATTGTGTAGGTAAGTATGTGGCGAACTTGGCTAACCCTGCTGTCAAAGTTTTCAAACCGCACAACGGCCTCTGACTTGGTTTTAAGAACTGTAGTCAATCGACAACAGCCGGGACCGACAGCTTAACGTGCCCTCTGAAGCACGGAAACGCTCGTGATAAACTGCCTCTTTGGTCCCCCATCAGGTTCTGCCTCTTGTGTACGATGCTTAACCTCACTAATCGGTTGAGATCAGCGAGCGCCACTGAGCTATGAGCGCTTCTTGCCTATTACTATCCTCTTCTAACTTACCGATGGCGGTCCCTATCCGATCCTATCCGATCTCTGTCCCGATCCCGATGCTCCCTGTCCCGCTCCATACGCTCGCGGTCGCGTCGGTCCGAGCCGAGGCCGCCGCCGCCTCGGGAGTTTCTATCTCTCTCCTCTCGACGCTTTCTCTCTTTCTCTTGCTGTTCCTTCTCGCGAGCCTCGCTCATCTCTTCGTAAGCTTGGCGTAGCTTGAAGTATCTGAAATTAAGAGCATTTAAATAATTGTCTAGCTTCATAACTCAATCGGTAATGAATGACGTTTACTTAGGTGAATATCCATTTATGTTTAAAATAAAATCTTAACCAATGGTAAATTGTTATACTCTGAATTTGCACATTCGAACCAAAAATAATTTAGATGTATTCAAAATCAGCTTGTGGCACTAGAAAGCCGGGCCGTCCTCGTACCACCCCTGGAGACAGTTGATAAAGAGACTGCATCAACTGGTTTCGTCTGGAAGGACATTGAACTGCCGCACTAGACCGAAAGATTGAAAATCCTTTCTAAGAGCCCTATGTCCCTGATGAGGGATAACAAGATTAACATCATCATCATTCAAAATCAATCCATTTCTGTAGGAACTTACAGCAATACTATCCAGGTCTTTATTTAAATTAGCAGCAGCCGTCGAATTATCTTTGGTGTTGAATTTGATGTAAATTTGAGCATTACCCGCATAGAAACTCAATGTTACACTATGTCAGTACTATGCAAAATGAAAATGATTGGACCTAAAATTGAGCCTTGTGGAACTCCTCCGGTTACAATGGAAGCTGATTAATAAGACTTTAAACCAGAAACTCTAGTAATATCTTTTGCGACAATGTAAATGACTTTCTTTTATGCAAGTGTGACTAAAGATATTATTCACTCCTCTTTGCTACATTATACTGGTGGAATAGGTTCGATGCAGAAAGCTGTTCATTAATCATTTCAATGTTTAATGCCAGTGCATCTAATTCATTAGATGCGCTGGCATCACCTTGGACTAATATTTTAACCTAGGTTTAGCAGGTAGAACGGAATGTCAATTTATTTAAAAGACGGGTAAAATTATGGTTCAACTCAGTCGAAGATAGCCTTTACAGGACCCTCCCCATGCTTGACGCGAAGACTGCTGAATTTTTCCAGAGATAACATACGAATAATGGTGACCCTCACGGATCACTGTGCTTTGATTAAGCACCTATTTGTACTAAACAGCCCCCTCTGCAGGAGCTGCCTAAAGGCTGATAAAACAGTCGCCCATGTAATGCTTGACTGCAGGGGAGTGGCAGAACACCGGGCAAAAATCCTCGCAAATATGAGGTCGCTCTGAGAAGCTTGCGAAATCCCCAGGAGGATTCTGATCTTCTGGGCGGAGCTGAGGTGGCTGAAGTAGCCACTGACCGACACGCATAATGGTCCACATAAAAGCCTAAATACGGAAACGGGAGCCCATATAACTAATCATAATGATTAAACTCAACTAGTGACTTACCCAACATGTTGTTTCCCAGATAAATGGTCGTCAATTCGTTGCTGAGCGTCCCCCACGATAAGGAACGCACCGCAAACCGGACATACTTCCATTTGCTTCTCTTGAGCAGCAGCCAGCTCTGCCGTCATTGACCAGTGGCTGAAAAAATAAACGGTTGTTACATAAATCTTGCTTTCTAAGGCGCTGTTTATGTTTATACATAAGCAACGTGCCGCGCCGGTCAAAACAACGTAAAATGAATCTTAAAAGCTACGGAGCAAAGGTTTTTTTGTCCGTCGCTCCGTCTTCGAGTGGCGGATGTCTCTTCGTGCTTTCTATTTACGGCAGTAAAACCTTTGCTCCGTAGCAGTTTAGATTCATTTTACATTGCTTTGATCGCCGCACCGCCGTGCCACGTCGCTTGTTTATATACAGCGCCTAAAATACTGGCTGTAGCTATTAGGCCATGTTCAGTAATTATATAGTATAATAAAATTTAAAAAGCCTTTAATGAATGAATGCATACCACAAAGTACTGAACATCAATAAAAACACAATTGTTAATTTGGGGCAGGTTGTCCTAAGACAAGAGGCCTCCACTAGCCATCTCCATTCGTCCACATTTTGAAGATTTTGGTAGGTGGTGAACTCTTAGTAGACAGACAGTAGATCAAACCAAAATTAAAATCATTTTTTTTAATTAGCCCCTCACTTGTGCCCCACAGCTGAGCAAAGGTGTTTTTCCTACCTTTTTATCCTAAAAGTTTTTATGATTAACCCAGCACAGTTTTTATTATTGTTTTGGCTCCAAAATCGATTGATTTAATTAATAAAAAGGCCCTTTATTAACCCTCAACCACCTACTACCGGTGTCAGAGACTAAAACAAGGCGTTCGCCCCTCTCCGATTCAGAAGCGAGTTAGCCGTCGTTCGGAACGGAACTACTGTGTCGCACTGACACTCTAAATTGTTATTTTTAACAGTTTTATTTTGAATATTTGATTTTGCTTGTCGGTAACTTTTACTTGGTGTTATTATTTAATTCATCATTGTTTTTCCCAAATAATTTAACCTAATTTAATTTCGACAACAAAGTCGGATTACTATTAATTTTCTATTTAAATTATTACTTTAAAAATTAATTTAGTGATCATTTCGTGAATAAGTTTCAAGTTGTATTCTGGTTTCCTTAAATAAAAAAATAAATGTGTATGACTGTCTTATCTATGTGTTTTTAATACCTTTTACTCTTTTATGTATGTATATTTAATGTGTTTTATAACATTATAAATGAATGAAAACAAAAATATTATTGTTTTATTAATTTAAAATCAACTGACAAACATTAATCACAAAAAATCAAATAAAAAAAACTCATAAATGTAGGTATTTTCTTAAACTTTAAGAAAACTGATGAAGCCATTGACTGATTAGAATTTATAAGAAGATTTTATTGAGTACATTTTTTCTGATGTATATTTTTTCCAGTTGATTTTTTGTGATATTTAATGTTTTTCAGTTGATTTTTCTTATTATTTAATTACCTAAATAAATAATACAATAATATTTTAGTTTTCTTTAAATAATTTATAATGTTACAATGTTAAATGTTATTAAAAAACATACTTAGTGTTATTTTAAATTTGCATATTTAAAATAATATTAAATATGCAAACAGTATAAAATAATATGGTTTTCATACAAGAATGGATATATAATAAAACAAGAAACATTACACAATAACTCAAAAATACGAAAATACTGTCCTTCGCCAGTGAGATGCTGTTGTTCAGTGCTGCCATTTAAGGATTAAAACTTACTATTAAGGAGTATGTGTTAAATCAACACCATATACATTTGGGAAGTAGAAATACAACAGCAAAATCTACTTGATACAGTGGATTTCATTAATTACGACCTTGGTTGTAGCGACCATTTGTCTATAGTGACGTAAAATCTAAGTCCCTTGAATTAAAGCATACTTTAGTATGTACAAACATATGGCTATAGCGACTTTGTATGTAACGTCGAGTTTGGGTGTAGCGACTGTTTTTATTGAATAGTTTGTAATAAATTCTTGGAAATCCCATGCAGATGTTGCGACCGGAGTCGGCCGCCAAAGACACAAAAGAGCTTTCTTATCTTTTGTTTACATCCACACAGATGGTCAGCAATCATTACTTTTTGTTTATAGATATTAGCCAGGTAATTAGGTAGGTAAGCGTGTACGTTTCCGAGTTAAAATGGTTTAGTTACAAATTGATATTCAGAGCAGCAATCTGTATCTTTTTGCCTTTGCTTGTAACGACGTCCGGATGTAACGACGAAATAACAGTGGTCCCTTCATTGTCGTTATACCCGAAATCCACTGTAATATCAAATTTTTAAACCACCTTCGTAATTGATATATATCCTCGAAAAGCGCTTGATATATATCGAATATATATCATGATATATATCCATTGATATATATCCTCAAACCCTGGTAAAAATCCTTTTGTCCTTTGGGAATTTGCACGAAGGCACACAGAAATGGTCAACGAAGACAGTAAAAAATAAATAGATTAAGATATTATATATTTCTGATTAAAGACTATAAATAAAATCCTTTTGTTACTACTCTTTAAACTTTTCCTTGTAAAAAACAAGATACTATTAAAAATAACCTGTTCTCCTGCTGTTTAATTAATTGGTCCTTTTCTTCTTTTAGTCTGTCACACAGTTTCATGAGTCCTTGTGCCTGTTCCACATCTCCTCTGGTCCCGGCTTCTTCTGCCTCTTGCATTAAGGCTGTCACTTTCTCAGACAAAAGTTTTACCTGAGAAATTAAAAACAAACTATGCCGTAGATTTATGAATTACTCCAGCATGCATGCATACAGAATCAGACTTAACTTCCATGAGAGTTGATTGCCATGGAAAACATAACCCCAAATATTACATCAGAAATTTGAAGTTCTTTTGCATTTGATTGACGTTGTCAAATGATCTTGAATTGCTAAAAGAATGCATGTCTAAATACATTGTTGATTTGGAAGTCGGAAGTCTCATGATAGAGAAGTGTCATTATGTATGCTATATCTTCAAAAAAAATTATATACTAAGGTATAACTAGTCAAAAATAATATGTACCTGCTCCTGATTTTTCTCAGTTTGGGCTTGTGTCATAGGTGGCCCTTCAGGTTTTGAGTTCATCAATTCTAGTCTTTGCTTTCCCTTTTGTATCTTTCCTAAAAATCAAGATAATTTTTACAAAATGAAGATTACTTCTATCTATCTATCTATCTATGGAGGGGACGCCCGTCAGGCACAGGCGGGTGATCAGTCCACTCATTTGGGACCATTTCACCCAGTTCCCCACAACAGCGCATGAGTTTTACCTCTGCACTGACAGTTCCACCTCTTTGAACCTACCCGAAGCTTTAGCAAACCCGATTATATCCTTTATGTTAAGCTCTTGTATTTGTTCTTCTTTTACCTCATCCATGCCTATTGTCTCCCATCTTACCAGCGCGTACATTGGACACTCAGTCAGGAAATGGAGACTTGTTTCCTCCTTGTCGCATTCTGGGCATGTGGGATCACTTTTTAGGCCCATTATTGCTAGGTGTCTGTTCAAAGGACAGTGTCCCGTGAGCAGACCCACTACAATCCTGATGTCCTTTCTATTTAACTTTAGAAGTTGCTTCGTCTTTCTTTTTTCATATGTCTTTAGGAAGATTTTTGCCTGGCGGCATTGTTTATTGTGCTTCCATCTTAAATTGGCTTCTTCTGTTATGATCTTGCTTATTATTCCTTTACTGATTTTACTTGATATAGGTAGCCTGGGTTCCGGGCCGATGAATGTCTCATCGGCCCCTTTCCTTGCTAGCTCGTCTGCGATCTCATTACCTATATGTCCTTCGTGCCCCGGCACCCAGGCAATGGTAACTTTGGTCTTTTTGGCTAAGGCGTTAATAGCCTCCTTACATTCTGTTACTAGGGCCGAGTTAGTTTCGGCTCTGTTTAGTGCCTTCAAAGCAGCCTGGCTATCACTGTATACTATGATGTTCTCTTTGTTTTCAGTAATCATGCTGTCTATGATTCTGATGAAGATTACTTAATTACTTGTTCTAGCAGATAAGATATTTGCTGATACAGAGGATATTTCTTGTGACTTAAGAAGGTCTCCTAAAACCTTACAGCCTATTAAACTTTTTTTCTGTCCCTTTCCTACAAAGGGATCGTTCAACAATTACATGATCATTTTTGGCCATTTTTTTAACCCCCCCCATGTGACCACAGCGTAATCTTCGTCCGTGCTTAAAATGTTTGCTGTTGATTAGCACTGACACATATGCCATGTTTCTTAAGGGTCTTAAATGACCTAAATTTGGAAAGAGGGTGTGTCATTTGTCAAAATTGAAAAGGTAAGAACTATAAAGTTAAATCAATAAAATAGATTATTCTAAATCTAATCATGGATTCTAACCCCCCCCCCCCCCCCAAATAATCCAGATGTTTATACCAGCACCCGCCCCCCCCCCACCCTTGTTGAATGATCCCAAAATGAAATTTTGGCTACGGTCCGAATGACAATAATATCGATATTATCGCTCAAACATTGGTCCGATTGACCTGTTAGCGCGCTCACAGCGCTGACAGTGACGTCACTCATGACGTCATTACCGACGCCATCTTGCGCTAACAACGACCATGCCTCGACGCGTAATCACTGTGAGCGATCTGTCAAACATCTGTCAAACGCACGTCAAAATAAACAAATTGAAAGTGTTTTTCTTGTGTTTTTTTAAGGTTTTCCTTTAAAGTTCTTCTTTTTTTGTTATTGGCGTGGGTGATGACTAATTAAACTCCTTGAGCAGAAAAAAAGCATCTTCAGAAGGTAAACAAAGATTTTGAGGTTAGAAATACCGTAAGCGCGCTAACGTTCTGGTCCGATTCGATAACTGTCATTTGTCGATTTTAGCGCTGTCATCCATTCGGACCAGGCTGTTAGCGTTGGCGCGCTGTTATCGCCAAAATCGTCATTCGGACCGTGGGGCTAGTACGTAGTTTATATTGCAATACTGAATACTGAACTGTGATATCATTGTTTAGTATTTCCCTCCCTGTAGAATTGAGTTTTAAACATTCCTGTCTTTCTTATTTTGGTCAGAGGGTCATATATTTTTAATGATATTAAATTGATTCAAGACTATGAGATAAAAAATCTTAAATTTTAGTGATCAAAGAACAATGATACAAGTACCAACCAACCAATTTGTTTCAATGGCAGTACTGCATATTGGTTCCTGGATTCGAAACTAAAAGATTTGTGCGAAACACAGGTGTTGGTGTACAGGGAAATCTGTGAAAATGCGTCTTGAGACTTGTAAAAAAAAACAACTTACTCTCAACATCATTGATCATATGTTTGCAGAACCTCAAGAATTCTTCAACATACTGGGACTTCTTATATGAAGACTCAGCCTTTTCAAACAAGTCTTTAACTTCATCATCGTGTACTTTTGGGCACGCACCGAGATCTGCGCGCGTGTTCACAAAAAGATCGTGAGGACAAAATTTCACCATGTAGTATTTGCAGTACTGGAATGAAATACTGTATCTTAGCATGTTCCTTTTACTTTCTTACACAATTGCAATGTAGAGCTTTCCTGAGAATAAACGGCATCGTAATTTGCACATAATATTTTATTCACTTATCTAAGAAAAACAAAACTTAGGAAAAAACGCGCAAGGTCTTTGAACTTACTGATTAGGTATAATATAAACTTGCTTTGATTTAAAAAAATTGGTGGTAGAAGATGGTTTAATTTACCTCAGGATCCTCCCAATTCGGTTTCTTGATTTTTTCATTAGGGTTAGTATTCCGATGCCTCCCCATCAACTCATCAAGCAATTGTGCTGCGGCAAGCACCGCCATTCTACCTTATTTCTATTACACTTCTAAAATTAACACTTAACTGCACTGTATTTCCACAATAATTTTTATTTCACAATGCAGAGAGCAGAAAACACGCAGAAAACTAATAAATTCTCAAAATCCATTCGGCCATAATTTATTTCGGCACGCATTCACATCACAAAAATGGAAGGAAGCCTTGTGTTGCCATGTCATATCCACTACCACTAATAGTAAGGTTTCTATTAAAATGCGTCGACCGGGACTTCGTTCCCGATGGAATTTGATAAAACTATGTAGCCTGAGTTTTAATCTAATGTCCAAGCTATATTTGTTGCAAAGTTTTGTCAAAATCCGTCCAATAATTATGTACATACATTTGGATGTGTGGCCCTTAATCATAGGATGAAAACTCCGAGAGATTCGCTCAGTGATGGATAAAAGACTTCATATTTGCATAATGAAATAATTTGTGACGCAACAGTTCAAGAATTATTGGCAAAAAAGTATGGGCCACACATCCAAATGCCTGCGATTCTCAGTAATGGAAATAAGATGAACCGGTTGACGGAGCCCCAATTTTATCATTAACATCTACAGTGACGCATAAAAAAATCGGTTCTGTCTTTTAATCAACCCAAAAAACCTAATTGGAAAATATTTACATTTACGTAGGGCCCACTTCATATCTGGAAAACCAATGTACATTTGGATGTGTGGCCCTTAATCCTAGGATGAAAACTCCGAGAGATTCGTTCAGTGATGGATAAAAGACTTCATATTTGCATATTGAAATCATTTGTGACGCAATAGTTCAAGAATTATTGGCAAAAAAGTATGGGCCACACAACCAAATGCCTGCGATTCTCAGTAATGAAAATAAGATGAACCGGTTGACGGAGCCCCAATTTTATCATTTACATCTACAGTAACTCATAAAAAAATCGGTTCTGGCTATAAATCAACCCAAAAAACCTAATACTTTGGAAAATATTTACATTTATTTATGGGCCACAGGATTACGTAGGGCCCACTTCATATCTGGAGACCAATCGCGATAATAAAAAGCTGTTCGGTTCAGTTCTAATGCAATTCCAATCCAGTTCTGGTTAACGTTCAGTTACAATCCAATTGCAATCCAGCTTGTACGCAGTTTGGTATCGCGCTAATATTCAAACATGCGACGCAACTGAACCAGAACTTTTAGGGATGTAAACTAGTATTTTTCTGTTATAACATGTTAATTAAGTATCGACTTAACTTTTTAATGGACAACACTATCAATTTTGACTTTGACGTTTGTGTTTTGACAGACTAAGGTAAATATTTTGAATTTGATCTTTCGCTTCGCCATAAAAAAATGGAATTGTATGTGATTTTGAAGTGTTTCAAACTGTTTCAAATGGCTGAGTGGCTGGGCCAGCCACTTAACATTCTAATGTGACTGGTGGGTCACATTTTACTTGGGAAGCGTGAAGTAAGTACCTCTTATGGTTTATATAAATTAATATTTTGTTCATTTTTGTGAGATAAAAAACTATTTGTAACTATTTATAACTTTCAGAGACAATGGAGGAACGCCGAAGAATTACTACAGTCCGCCAGCTGGAGTTACTGATGGATTTTATGGAGAAGCACCAGGATCTAGCCCTTGGTAGAGTGCGCTCGAAAGAGGCCCGAGCAAATGCTGCACGCATGTGGCGTGAATTAACGATTACGTTAAATAGCGAAGGCCCTTCAAGAACGTCAAAGGAATGGCCCAAAGTTTGTAATTCTATAGACCTACCTGTGTTTACACTGTTTTAGTATATTCACAAAGTACATGCATTTGTTTTAATTGTATTATAGGTTTGGAACGACTACAAATGCAAAGTCCGTGCGAAGTTGGTGGCTATAAATGCCAACCGGCAAGCCACTGGCGGTGGCCCTAGCTCAGCTCCGGAACTTACACGCATGGAGGAGCGTGTAGCGAGCATAATCGGCCAAGATATTGGACCATTGCCCAATGTTAGGCAAGATCAATTTGCTGTGGATGATGTGAGTATACTTAAATGCATGATACTAAATAGTACAAGAGTGGGTCACCCTTGACACTACCAGTATAAGCTTTGCTCTGATTTATACTGGGTGCCATACACCACAGGGCCGGTCCAAAGTGTCAAGCTTGATGTGCTCTTGAGTGTAGATAATAGATTTTGTGATTAATTATGATGCTAATTTTTACAGATTAACAGTGCTGCTTCAGTGGAGGAAGTTGTGGAGGAGGTGATCACTGCAGAGGTACACCCTCCCCCTCCTGATGATTCTTCACCACCAATTAGGTAATATTCATAAAATATAAAATAATTTCTCATATTTTTACTTAAAATCATACATTATACTTGATTTAATGATTGTTTGTCAGATATTTTAAAGACTACATTGAGAGAAAGAATACTTTTCCATTTTATTAATATTAGTTTCATATTTAAACATTCAATGGATCATAGTCATAGAATAAGAAATTATTTATTTATTTACCATTTATGGTGAGCAACCACTGCCGTTAAAATGCTATTAATAAAATTATTTAATCAATCAATGTAGATGTAAATTTTAGTATTCTTCATTACAGGATAGAATTCCTTGAAGAGCCTCAACCCCAGGAA
The DNA here is from genome assembly GCA_949987775.1 of Aproaerema taeniolella. Taxonomy (NCBI): domain Eukaryota; kingdom Metazoa; phylum Arthropoda; class Insecta; order Lepidoptera; family Gelechiidae; genus Aproaerema; species Aproaerema taeniolella. Next base: position 6,568,029 of record OX465255.1, read on the forward strand.
CTTCAGGCTCCAGTGGAGTCCCCTCTTGTTCCTAGTTTACGAGGCCATGCAATGTCGCCTCGCACACACGCAGGCTCTACCACCCCAAGACGTCTCCCTACCACACCAAGGCGGCACCATACTAGAGGTTTGTAAATATTTATAGTAGGGGTTCATTTGTGTAGGAGCATTTCTTAAAACACATTATTTTATATCAATGCTGGATACTTTTTTATCTATAGTAATTATTAAGTACTCTCCTTCCAATTTGCATAGTTTTAAGTGGCATTGTATTTGAGTTTAAAGCTATTAATATACTTACAATATTTTGCCCATCAGGTAGAGCAGTAAGAGGGCAGGGGAGAGGAACCACAAGGCAGTCCCTATCCCTAGCACCACCAGCACAATGTAAGATATTTTGCTATCACCGTAACTTAATAATTTTGTCATTTATAAATTCAGATTAAAGAAAATGTATTTGTAATCTAAAATATAAAAGGGAAACCTGACTGACTCATCTATCAACGCACAGCCAAAAGCATTGAAATAAGCATTAAATCAGTTTAAACACATACATCCAATCATTCATAAAGGTTACAAAAGCATTCAAACATAAATATGGAACAGAAGTATGGCGACAGACGGCCGCCTTCCGGCCACAGTAGGTGCACAAGAAAAAGCGATTTTTTTTTTCCGAAAAACTACCGAATTTTACAGTATAGTGTACCTGGAAAGAGTTGGCAGCTAGTGTTTCTTTCACTAATTTGGCAGCTAGTCAGCAACCATAACAAAACACACTTTTATTTTATTTATTGAACCCCTCTTTTTTTTATATTTCAGCTAACAGAAATGCCCTGGATGAGTCTCGGCGAATTTTATTGCGAATCGAGGAGCTGAAGGCACAAACCAATCTAAGATACGCGGAGTCTGTCTGCAGTTTTACGCAATCCTTCCGTTTAATTGCGGAAAGCATAGAACGCTTCAGCCGAGAGGTAAACATTAGACAATATTTTGTCTTTCTTTCTTTCTAAATTGTAATTAAGTTGTATTTAATTTTGATGAAAAGAAAAAAGTGTTAAGTAATTAAATTATTGTATTATGTCATTATTATATTAGTAACAAAGCAAGTTACTATTAATTACAAAATTAAAATACATACTACTATTAGTTACAATATTTATTTACAAAATTACTAAATAAACTTTACATAATAATAAATTCTACAACAGGAGTGTCTTATCTTAAAATATCAAAATGTCACCGCTCAAGTTATATTTTTTGTTTCAGTACGCCAGACGGCAGGGAGCGGTACCACCTGAGAATGATGAAGAAACAGACGTCTGACTGAAGTCTGCTTATTAGCAATTTTATTGTTCTTATACTGTTAATTTGCAATATACAGAGTGTTTGGCGCTTTGTTTGCCAAATTAAAGGACGCCATTGTAGGGTTCTTATTTGGCTACCTTTTCAGCCCCTATAAAAAATTAACCGTTTGGACTAGCGTATTCATTTTTTTAATTTGTTATTCTGTAACGTTGTGCGGCTCTGTTTAAAACAATTCACTAGAAAGCTCCAGATATTTTTTATAGCGCCGCAAAGATTTTTTTAATTAAAAAAATGATTTAAATCGTTATGTTTCGCTTTCAATTTAAAAAAAAAAAACAAAAAGTGAATGCGCTAGTCCAAGCGTCTTTTTTATGATACCTTTAATGCAGGTTGTTTTATTTTTCCCCTCAAAACCCAATAAAACAATATAAAAAAATCTATGGGGTCAAGAATATTTTATGGTGGTTGAAAAGGTAGCCAAAGAACCCAACAATAGCATCCTTTAATTTGGCAAACGATGCGCCAAACATCCTGTATTTCTTTTTTTTGTTGCCTTGTGTTTTCTGGCAGAGTTGTTGGTATGACTTAATTCTTAGTGATATGTTGTATAGACTAAGTTGTATTAGACTTCAAAAACTAGTGCTATTCCTTTGCCCTTCATGATATTGCATAAAGTAGGTATAAATTAAATAAGATAAAATTTAATAATGACACACTACATTTACTTTGTTTAAATTTGTATCCTCCTGTCAGCCCACAAACGTCTTATGAGCGCTTCCCTGCGCGCATGACCCAAGTCCAAGTCCCGGAGAGTGGAGCGGGCGCGTCGCGCTGCCTGGCCCGGCCTCCCCGGCCCCGACGCGTTCCGTGTCCACTCGCGCTCGCGCGCTGCTTCCTCCACTGTGAGGGGGGTAAACGGTACTTGTGCTCTGTTGGCAATGTTATGCAACACGCAACAGGCATTGACTATTCTGGCTGCCACCTTCGGAGCATAGTGTAGTTTCCTATCAACCAGCAAACATCTAAAAAAATATAAAAATGTTAGCATTTGTGCAAAAAGTGACATCAATAGTAAATATTGTAGATGGTCTATCTATGACAGAATATTATAATCTATAAGCTGTGGTTTCAGTCACACATACACCAAACCAGTTTCAGCTACACATACAGCTTATAGCTTATATATTCCATTAATACATATCTTTTCTATTCTAGAAATTAAAGACAAATTAGTGTATTATAATAATTTTTATTCACCTGAAACGTCCTTTCAATACCCCTATGCATCTTTCTACTACATTTCTGGCAGAAAGATGAAGTTCCTGATAATAGGCCTCAGGAGTATCAGGGTCTGGGTCAGAGACAGGTATCATCAAAGTGGGTCTCAGTGGATACCCTGAATCACCTAAAACAAGCATTTACATAACTCCAATGTATTATACATATCAAGATTATAATAAAATTCAATTTAAAATGACACTTACCTAAAATATATATGTCTTCTCCAGAAATATGCTGTCTTTCTATGAATGAGCATATTGGGTGTTGAACCCACACCACACTGTCATGTGTTGATCCAGGGTAACTATTATCGACACACAATATATTTAAATTTGAGTCACATAGCTGAAAAACAAAATAGAAATATTACATTAAATTACAATGGTAAGTCAATCATTTATTCAGGGAAAAAGATGGAGAAAAACAAATGTGTAGGTACCAGCAACATGACTTTGTCAATACTACCAAGAATAAGTAAAATAGATTCCATGAACAGAAATAAACATACTTACAATCATAACATTAAGGGAATGGTAATTTTTTCTACAAAAATACCGCTCTTCATTTTCTTTGGGGCGAACTATAGCAACGTGGGTGCCATCAATGCATGCCAACAACCCTGGCATTCTAAAATGCATATAAAACCTGAAAAAATCAAATGGAAAACAAGAGTAAACTTATACTAAAGATAAAGATTTATTGGAATGATATAAAATATAATATTTATTGTACACATACACAACACATTCAACAAGGTTCCGCTTATTTCTAAAAATAAATTAATATAAAAATTATTGATATATGTACTTAGAAGTGAACTTCTTTTTTATGTTGCAGTATTTTAACCAACAAAGAAAAAATACTTATTTATGTATGTATGTAAACACTTATTGCACATAATAAAAATTACAAAACAAAAGGAGATACAAAGAAAACTATGTACAAAGGCGAGCTTATCCCTTAGAGAGATTTCTTCCAGCTAACCCTTTATATACCCAACTAATTTAATTTTAGAAACTTACTCTCTTTTTATTTGTTCTCGGTCTTGCTGTCTAAAAGGGAACACCACATATTTGTTAATGATAGATGGCTTGTTTAAGGCTCTTGTCACTTGGTTTACAACCTTTGACACACTGGCCTGTGAGACACAGAGCCTTCTACTGTCCCCAATATCTGTTTGATATGAGCCACTGGCATAAAATTTCAGTGCAATAAGAACCTGTAAAAGGCAATCAAAAGTCAATAAAACGTGGTTTAAAAAGATCAAGATGTATACAAGTAGAAACTAAATGGGTAGGTAACCTATATCTTAATAACTTGGTGTTTTTATACAACACAGCAAGAGTAAGCTAAGTACCTAGTTACATCTTTATTTACCTTGGTAGGCACATCCAGGGCATCTGAACGGAGAGTAGGTGGCATGTGAGGACTTAGCTCTGACATTAATTCACGAGTCAAATCTTTGGACAGGCGAAATCTCTTTATAAACTGTTTATCACTTAATCGGAAAGCACTTCTGAATAATCTGTCTTGTCTGTTCTCATATTTACTGTTAGCCCTAGCCACTGCGACATCATACTCATGGGATATTTCCAATAAATCGATGTAGTGCATTTTCACTTCTTTTTTACCCACTCAACACTAAAACACACGTATCACAGACAGATGTGTCGGACAAAAATGATTAACTTTATCGAAAGACGCCTAAAACCACTTAAACCTCCAAAACAATTCACAAGTGGTTGAGAAAAAGTTCCTCCGTATGAACTTTTATTTGACAGGCAGTAGTGGTTCAATTACGGTTCAGTTGCGTTCCAACTCCAATCCAACTGGCTGTCAAAAGATTGGGCGTTTCCCCACTGGCCGGCACCGGCGACGGCGACGGCGACGGCGAGAGTGACAGAGCTATACTAGGAAGCAAGAAATCGGTAGTCGGTAGGTAGTAGAGTGACAGAGATACTTGCTTCCTAGTATAGCTCTGTCACTCTCGCCGTCGCCGTCGCCGTCGCCGTGCCGTCCAGTGGGAAAACGCCCATTATCGTAATACAAATTTGCCCAAACAGTTGTTATACGGCTGAGGTTCAATTGCGATTCTGTGGTTATTTATTAGCGCGATTGGTCTCCTGGTAAACCAGCAGCCCGAGATAAAAATAAACGACGCTGGCTCTATCACATATAATATGTGACAGCATATAGCGGCAAAAATCTTCTTATGAAACTCTCATCAGAGAGAAAAACGTGAATCAAATTCTGAAGCATTTGGATGGGTGGATCACGTTCAAAACCTTCTGCTTCAGCCAATACTGCGTCACAAACGTTGCGAAGGTGTTACAAATGAAGAGAATTTCCGTTACTGAAGGTGAGTATTAAAAAAAATGCAAAACATTCAGTATTTTAGGAGATATCGAGGTAAATGATAAAATTGGGGCTCCGTCAACCGGTTCATCTTATTTTCATTACTGAGAATCGCAGGCATTTGGTTGTGTGGCCCATACTTTTTTGCCAATAATTCTTGAACTATTGCGTCACAAATGATTTCAATATGCAAATATGAAGTCTTTTATCCATCACTGAACGAATCTCTCGGACTTTTCATCCTAGGATTAAGGGCCACACATCCAAATGTACATGAAAACCAGCAGTTTTTTTATGCGTCACTCTACAGTACATGTTAATGATAAAATTGGGGCTCCGTCAACCGGTTCATCTCATTTCCATTGCTGAGAATCGCAGGCATTTGGATGCGTGGCCCATACTTTTTTGCCAATAATTCTTGAACTATTGCGTCACAAATGATTTCAATATGCAAATATGAAGTCTTTTATCCATTGCTGAGCGAATCTCTCGGAGTTTTCATCCTAGGATTAAGGGCCACACATCCAAATGTACAGTCAAGAGCAGGTCACGCTTTCACTACCAGTTTAAGCTGAGCTCTGATTTATACTGCGCGCTATACAATGCAGGGCCGGTTAAAGTGTCAAGCTTGACGTGCTCTTGAGTGTTGCTGGCTTTGCAAGCACAAAGGGATGAATGGAAATCTTTGAGTATGTAGTATTTTGATGGAAATATAACATGGTAACACTGTTTTGACATTGACAGAACAAGTGATAGAAGGGATCGCTATACTGTACAGCCACGTAATGCACGCCTCTATTTTTGTAATCAAATTTTTGCATCTGATAATGAGGGATTTTATTTTTATTTTTTTATTTTATCCCTAGTCGCCGGATAGATGGCGCTAAACTATGTACGTTACTGCAAGGAACGGAACATTAAATTATTTTTGATTAATTCACTTGAACGTAATTTTGAGATCATAAAACGAAACGTTATAGTCATATCACATCAATATCACGTCTACCATACGTAGTTAGGCGATTTTACGAAAACAACGAAAAAACAAAACTGAATTATAACAAAGCGCGAGAAAACTAGGATGATTGGAAAGCCAAAACAAACTCAGAATATTTGATGCAATGTTTTTCTCCAAGCCTTTTGGCTTTGGCACCTAGTAACGGAGTCAGTTCAGCGCCATCTAGAGAGTTCTGGGGAAATACTTATTTTTTTTAATACCCAAAAAGAAAACCTCCCATTAATAGAAGAGGTTGAGAATAAAAAGAGCGTGTTTGTCCCGCTCACGAACATAATCAGATTAAAAACACGCAGAGGCCCCATAAAAGTATAGATATCAGATCGTCCATGAAAAAATCTCTGAGGACCCTTGCAAATGCAGCTGGAAAATTAGTCTCATCCAGAGCTAGTTACTGAAGAGCTTTAATGGCTAAGTAAGGAGCAGATATGCTGTGCCGAACGTAACTCGCAACATTTTACATAATGCTGGTTGACCTTCTTTGTCACGCCACAATATCCTCTGCATATCAGCATCAGCCTTCGTAACCTTGACCTGCCTGTACATTTTCACAAGATCTGCAACCATAATTATGTGATGTTGTCGCCATCTCAGAATAATATGTCTGAGATCTGGTTGTAATCTTTCTTGTCCCAATCATGAAATCTTGATTCAGAGATACATCATTGGTACCTGGGCATGAAGCCTGACCTTAGTGGTAGTCCTTTCTTCACGAACAACTGCAGGATGAGGCAAAAAGACAGCATCGGGATGGTTGATTTCTTGAACAGGGACTAACTCCATATGATTAAGTACCTCCTATTCCTTAATCACATCAGCTGCGTATCAAGCCCAGAATCGAATAGTTTGTCTATGATAAACACCATTGATTCTCAAAGTGGTACAGGTGGACTCCAAGGGGTCCACGGGAGACTCGACGGGGGTCTACGTTGTTAGTGTGACAAAAAAAAACCGGCCAAGAGCGTGTCGAGCCACGCGCATTGTAGGGTTCCATAGCAGCATGGTTCAAATATATTCTTATTAATCCCAACAGTGTTTGGCACTTGATCGACTATTACTCGCAAACTTGAAGGACCAACTTATGTGTGATAGTTTTCCTTTAAATTTCGTTGTACTGTGAAAAAATATCAAAAATGTGAAAAAATACCAACGTGAATTTTTTCACATTTTTAGAAACAACCGTTTAGCAGGTATAGTGGGGGGGACACTTGTGTTTGACAAAAATTTGTGTGCTGAATCGAAAAACGTTCTTAGTAAACCCCTTCTATCTTTTAAAATGCTATCCTATGACAACCCCACTCAATGATATTGGCGAGAGAAAAAAAAAATCATCGCCCTTTCACGTCTATGGGAGACACCCGAAAAAATTTTTTTTTCCAATATTTTACTCTACAGTTCTGTCGGCGTGATTCATATGTATAATCATGCTTAGTTTCAGCTTTGTAGTACCAAGGGTTTCTTAGGAAACCTGCGGACAGACGGACAGACGGACATGGCGAAACTATAAGGGTTCGTAGATTACTACGGAACCCTAAAAATGGGGGTTCACAATTCGTAAGGGGGGTCCACATGTCCACGAAAATGTATCTGGTTTCGACAGTGAAGAACTAAAATGTTGGCTTAACTTCCATCATCAAGTACATTAATCCCATTAAAATTATGAATATTTGTGATTGTTATTGTAGAAGTTACGTTACGTTGTTGATGTTTAATTATGTTACTCTGCTGTTATCATATTACAATAATAATTAATAGTGTAATAAGTAATAACATAATTGAATAAATACAACTCATGAAAATATACTACTTTAAACAGACTTCAAAACAGGAGGAAGTTCTATCTTCGATTATATATTTTTTTTTTCGTTTTTTTTTACTACTCCGAATGAAAAGTTTTCTTAATAAAATAAGTGATACATAATTGCTGTGAGTATATCTCAAAAATTAAAGTTGGATGGAATCACTTTTTTGATTGGAAAACTATACTTTTTTGACATCCACTCACAGCACAATCTATTAATTAATTAAAACTTCGCGTGCTTTTTGAACACATGGTGTACGAGATAAACAAGCACGCGATTAACCAATCAGGTCTCTATTTTTATTTTGTAAACTGTTAATTCGCGGTTGGAACTCAGCCGCAAAGTAAACTGTAGTTAGATCTAATCTTCACCCTTATCTTGTCGAGATCCCTCGGATACGTACTGAGCACTTTTCTTCATCTTTTGTATTGCGCACTGCCAAGGAGTGGAATTCTCTGCCGGCGTCTGTATTTCCGAGCTCATACAACCCGAATATCTTTAAAGTACGAGTGAATAGGCTTTTTCTGGGTGAGCTCGCTACATCCTCGACCGCATCTTTGCCCTGAGCTAGATTGTGGTCAAGAGCGAACCCATTCTTAATAAAAATAAAAATAAAACATTTTTGCTGAGTTTTGAGAATATGGTAGAAATGGGGGTAGGGGGTCCGCCGGAACCAGCAAAGAAGATCGAATATTTTTGTATGAAGCCTGGCTTGTCTAAAGTTGCAAGTACATACAAGTACATAAAAAGTCGCGTTTTTAATGTACACGTATAAAACATATGCCAATCGACAGAGAAAATAATTACAAACAACAAATACTCTTTGACAAAATGTCGCAAGTGATATACTTTCTGAGTAATCTCAGTTTGAAAATGTAAAATATATTTAAAAGAAAATCAGCGTTCAAACTGATTTAAAAGTCCATTTTCAACATTATAAAGCATTCCGCGTTACGAGTAGCATTAAATTGGATTCTTGTAATTCTACATAATTAGGATAAAATGCAAAAATTATGTAAAATATGTTTTCAGTGAAATCAACATCAAACAAAATCCTTAGAATAATGAATAAAATACAATAGAATGGTTTTAACTGATCTCAACCAATCACAAATACGAAGTTATGAGCTTTGTGAGGGATATCTAAACATCACAAAGCTCATAATATATGGTTAGCAATGTTGGCATGCTCTTGGGTCTTGGACATAAGGGTGATGTTATGTCCAAGACCCAAGAGCATGCCAACATTGCTAACCATGTATTCCGCGGTAAATCTCATAAACCCTGGTGTCGAAGTTATTGACCCGCTATAGACCTTCACAGTGGCTCATGTACCGACTACTATCGCAGATAGTAGCCGGCTTTAAGTGCCTTCCAAAGCATGGAATCATCATTCTTGTCGGACAATCAGGTGATTTCCTTCCGGTCAGATGTCCCCATCGGTTACCTCCACCAGTGAGGACACAAAGATATTTTTTCTTGATATCCGACAGTGGATCAGGGGGGACAAGAGGAGTTAACAGGACTTATTGCTCCACTCATTATTTTGAAGTACTAGCCATTTCTTAGTTTTTATGCTGTCATTGAAATGAAGTCTAAATCAAAAGTTAGTGTCCAACTTTTAGTATATAAAATGGCCAAGCAAACTGGTTAAGTCTCAAGATCATAAAGTGATGTTTGTATGACAACGTCCCCATCGGGAATCGATACCGGAACCTTCTCGATGGCCACGGCGTGGGAAGTGGAGTACGAGCCGCGCGAGAAGCGGTCTAGCCGAGTGACGATGGATCTGCGTTAAGTTAACGTAACGACTTTTAACCTTATTTTTTACACTAGACTGTAAGCTCGTCCCACTGTAGAAGGTCTAGGGCAAGATTGTAGTCAGGAGCACACCAATGGTATGAGTTGCTTTTTTTATTGATAAACATCGAGGTGATAGAGTGACAAACTGACTGGTAAAGAACACTGTTGTTGATTCCCTTTCCTTCATCCCATACCCTTCGCGCCGTATTAACGTGGTATTTCTCTTGGTGGATGACCCAGGCTTGTAACGAATGAGTGGATTTTGAATTTTGATTGATGTGGATTTCACCAAAAACATATTTTACATATTTTTTTGAATTTTTCCTATTACTTTAGTATTACGAGAATCCGATTTAATGCTACTCGTGACGCGGGATGCTTGAAAATGATGATAATGGACTTTTCAATCAGTTTAAAACGATGATTTTCTTTTAATTATATTTTACATTTTAAAACTGAAATTACTCAGAAAGTATATCACTTACGACATTTTGTCAAAGAGTATTTGTTGTTTGTAATTATTTTCTCTATCGATTGGAATATGTTTTATACGTATACATTAAAAACGTGACTTTTTATGTCCTTGCAACTTTAGGCATGCCACAAAGGTTCGATGCTCTTTTGAAAGTGGTCTACAAGAAAAAAAGTTTGGGAGCCTCTGATATATTGTACATAGATTAAGGGGGTCTTTGGCGGGAACTCGGCGTGAGCGGTTGCTTTGTCAATTGAATTTTCGTTTTCTGCGTGAAAAAGTTGTTTAATGTGTAATAGTGATAGTGTATTATGCAGTAAATTGACTAAAATTCGTGTAGTGATGAAAAATTCAAGTGGTAACAGTGTTTCTGCTCCGTTTGGTACCGACAAAGATCCTCGCGGCTGTGCTTCTCGCCGCCAGTTTTCGTAAAACAGACGCTATCCGGTTTTACGCAGAACATGAGGGAGGAGCTTAGGGCTTAGGTTAAGTTGAAGAAAGAAGATTTTTCACTGAAGACATGGCTGTATGGACATAGTTTCCTTTGCCTTTCCCGAAAGGGATTTTAACACACACTTATTGGCCGCGCATTATCATGGTCGTACATACATTGATTGCATTGTTGACTGACAGCTGTCAGTCAGGAACGAATTTTTTGGTTTCGATTTTGTCTGGTGAATTCTTTTTTAATGTAAAATACTTTATTATTAAGCAAAATATAAGTGCCTTTATATCTCTAAAAACATTATTTGATTAAGTCACAATAAATGCAATCTTGTTATTATGGGTGGACTGTTCGGAAAACATAAAAAACCAGTCAGCAGGGTAACCGAACAAGATAAGGCGGTGCTGCAGCTGAAACAACAAAGGGACAAACTAAAACAATATCAGAAAAAGATAGAATTGAACCTTGAAAAAGATCGTCAACTGGCAAAGAAGCTCCTATCAGAAGGAAAAAGAGAAAAGGCAAAACTTTTACTGAAGAAGAAGAGGTACCAAGAGCAACTTCTACAGAACACAGACACGCAATTAGAGAAATTAGAACAGCTTACTCATGACCTTGAGTTTGCGCAGATTGAGATTCAGGTTAGTACTACTTGTAAATACTTTATGCTTAAATCTTTTGTGAAAATTCTAATCAATCACAATAAATATTTCAGGTCCTGGATGGTTTGAAGACTGGAAACGATGCCTTGAAGAAGGTTCATGATATTCTGAACATTGATGAAATTGAAAAGATCCTGGATGAGACACGAGAAGGTATTGATAAACAGAGAGAGATAGATGACTTGATATCTGGACAACTGACTGAAGAAGATGAAGAAGCAGTCGAAGCTGAGCTAGATGAGATTCTTGACATCAAAGATAAATTGCCAGAAGTGCCTACAGAGGAACTTCCAGAAATCCCAAAAGAAAAAGTTGCAGAAAAACAAAAAAAAGTCAAGAGCCAAGAAAAAGTTCTTTTAGAGGCGTAGTGTAAATTTTGTATAAATGTAAATAGTTACTGAGTTATTGCCATAAGAATAAATTTATTTTTAACAATCTACCTTTACGATGTTTTTATTCGTGATAAGTATTCATGAAAAATTAGTTTATATTTATTAAAATTAGGTGACTTCAGATTAGTTATGAGGGTAATTCTACCTGTTAAACTTATTAACTTTTTATTTAAATCAACCTATGTTTATTGGAGAAAGTTGTTCAGTTTTGTGGGCTGATTCACATATTCAATAAAGTCACCCATATAACACAATGGTTGCGAGAACGAGCCCATCACCACAGCTGGGCCACAATTGAAATTTTAATTTTTTGACTATGCCAAAAATTTGTCATATAGGATTGGCAAAAAAACAGAATTTCTCGGGGCTGCGTTTAAAAGTTATCGGGGGTTGTTTGGGGCTCAGCTGCAGTGACGTCACTACAGCTGGGCCACACCTGTATCTCGAAGTGTCTAAGAGCTCGATGTCAAAATATCGAATATATAATCTGATCGAGTTAATCATTTAAGTAATATGAAAATGACACTAACATCATTGAAATTATTAGTTTTCTCTCACTAAATACTGTAAAACTATTAACATTATAATCTGATCAAAGAAAATTACGCCAAATATAAAAAATAACAGTTCTGTGCGCACTTTGGCCTCCTGGCTCCTAGACTGTTCACGATAAAAAAATAGACGTGTGGCACTCGGGGACTGCCGCGGTAAAGCTATTGCATAGCATTTTGTATCAACTTATGCAATTATAATTATAAGTAGCCCTCTACTTTTAAGTATAATTGCATAAGTTGATACAAAATGCTATGTAAAAATTTTAAAAAAGTTTACCATTCTTTTTGTTTTTTACGACCGCCATCTTGGATTTTAAAATGGATGTTATTTTCGCAATCAGCACCCCCGAAAACCTATTAAACGACACCCATGACGGTTTTTTACAAAAAATACATGTCCGCCATCTTGGATTTCAAAATGGATGTCATTTTCGGAATCAGAACCCCCGAAAACCTACTAAACGACACCCATGTCGGTATGCTCGAAAATTTCATATCCGCCATCTTGGATTTTTGGTGGGGGGAATCGAGACGCTCCGGACTTTGCCCTTCGCGTCACGATTCCCCCACCTAAAATCCAAGATGGCGGATAAGAAATTTTCGGATGGCGGTCGGCGGGTAATATGTTTGGTGACGCTTCGGGCTTCGCCCTACGCGGAGCTCGGCCTTCAGCCTCGCCCTATACGCAGCTCGCCTCGGCCTACGGCCTCGGCTCGCGCGTTCGGCTCGGTCTGCGACCTTGCCTCACCTTAAAAATCTACATTTGTATGGCGGCCATCTTTAATTAGGGGGGGGACGCTCCGGGCTTCGCCCTACGCGGAGTTCGGCCTCACCCTATACGCGGCTCGACTCGGCCTTCGGCCTCGCCTCGCGCGTTCGGCTCGGTCTTCGACCTCGCCTCACCTTTGGAATCTAAACTTGTATGGCGGCCATCTTGGATTTGGGGGGGGGGGAACGCTCCGAGCTACGCCCTACGCGGAGCTCGGCCTTCGGCCTCGCTTTTTACGCAGCTCGCCTCGGCCTACGGCTTCGCCTCGCAGCGTGGCGTCGTGGTTCGGCTCGGCCTGCGGCACCACTCCTTGTATGGCGGCCATCTTGGAAAATGGTGGAATCGAAAAAGTGACCCGATATTCGGAATCATCGACCCCCAAACCCCCCAGATACCGATTTTCGTCCGGATCGGAACAACTTCATTTTATTATTATTATTATATTATTATTGTTATTATATTATGTTTGTCTAGATCCTTGAATCTCGGGCAATTACGTCCCGGACCTTTGGAAGGCGTGCGTGGGGCCGAAGCCAACACGTAGAGGCCCGTTAGACAATTTAATTTAGTAATGTGACACCAATATTATTATTATTATTATACTGCAGCTGGGCCCCAACGAATGTCTTATATCTTTTGAACGCGAGACCGGCTAGTTTTCTTATTTTGGGGTTTGTCCCGAGAAATTATTTACATAGTCAGATCTCCGCTACATGGTTCCAGCTTCGAGATACAGGTGTGGCCCAGCTTTAGTGACGTCACTGCAGCTGAGCCCCAAACAACCCCCGATAACTTTTAAACGCGGCCCCGAGAAATTTTGTTTTCTTTGCTAATCGTATACGACAGATTTGGAGAAATTCTTGGCATAGTCAAACATAAAAATTTTTTGTGTGGCCCAGCTGTGGTGATGGATTCCTATGGACTCGACGGGTACATCGTTACATCAGGTTGACCGCCAACGACAGATTAATCCGCCATAAAAATGATGTCGGTAATAGGTAGGCTAAATTGAGTATTATCTAAACTGAATAATAAATAATACAATGACTAAATTTATATTTGCTTTTAGGTTGATGTTATCGATAAATATGAAATCAAGCTTTGGAATCACTATTATTCTATTCAACTGTAGTATGTTCCATGGCGTGGAGCCTGTCACCAATAAAATTGCGGCGGTTAAAAAGCTAGCTTATAGTAAAGCACTGCCGGCCGTGGACATTTAAATTACCTACGAAAAAAACCAGCCAAGTAAGAGTCGGACTCACACACAAAAGGGTTCCGTACTATTACGTTACGTTACGCTTTCACGCAAAAACTACTCAACCGATCATCATGAAACTTTGGTATCCTAGGTACTAGAAGCAACAGGATACTTTTTATGAAAAAAAAATGTGAAAGACCACGCGGGCGGAAAGCAAGTTATCTATAAAAACGAGCAAAAAAAAATCACGTATGTTTTTTTTTTAGTATTTGTTGATACAAGGGCAACAGAAATACATCATTTGTGAAAATTTCAACTAATCAACACGTTTCATGACATGCAGCCTGTTGACAGACGGACGGAAATCGGAGTCTTACTAATAGGGTCCCATTTTACCCTTTGGGTACGGAACCCTAAAAAAGTTACCGTTGTGATGTTATTTAGTACGCCATCTTAAAGGTCGCAACCCGCTCGCTGTGGGGATGTCTACGGGCTACATTCAAGTGCCAAAACCGTGCGAATTTAGAGCTCCGTAGTCAACAAGAAACCCTTATGGTTTTGCCATTTCCGTCTGTTTGCGGTTTAACTCGAAAGAGTTGGTGCTAAGCTGATTGCTTGCTTAACTGTGGTGGGCGAACGGACAGACAGAAAGTTCAACCATTATATGGAACCCTAAAAATGATTTTTCGTAATTTTACGCTTTAGGCATTCTGCGCCTAAACGGAAGAAATTATGTACTAAGAACAATATCTGGCCCTCGGGGTGTAGTTAACGTATTGTATAAATGTCAGTGCTTGAAAGGTCTACGGCCATGTGCCCAAAAGCATACAGTCAAACTTTCGGTTCAGTAGGAGTATTGGTTAATCCCTCCCATGCAGTAGTAGTAGAACGAAGCAGGCCAAGCTACAGCCAGCGTGACAACACACACTCATGATGGCCAACCTTGTAGATCAAACAACACGTCGACCCACCAAACAGCTTACTTGTGGAGGGGGAGCAGATTGTGTGCCATCTAGAGATGGGTCTTTCTTCACAATTAGAATAGAATTGAAACAGCAAAATATATTTCATTTTTTAATCTCATATCAAATTACTGAACATAAATTAGATTTTAGTACATACCATTGTATCTAGACTTAGATTAACTATAAAATATAAATTAGCGTGGCACCATTGAAGATAAGTTACCATTGGCTTTGATGCAATTTACCTCAATGATTCATCGCACCTTAAAAAAAGAAAAAGATACTACGATACGATTCTGAATCGTAAGCTTTCTTCATAACATTTTATCGTCACAATCAAACAGTTTGATATATTTTAACTTACAAACTAAAAAGTAAATCTAGATATTGCTAACTATTTACATGTAAATACAAGCTATTTATGTTTTACAAGCAGTTACATATTCATGGAAATGATTACAACATCACTTCCCTTAGTGATTTTCGCTAAGCTAAGCCACATCCGCCAATCCTTTCTATACAGTAATTATATTTATTGTTATCACACTTGTACTGTACATACATGGCAAACAGAAACTACAATACCTAAGCTGGACTTTGCTACATAAGTGGGGGCAAAAATTAACTAACACCCAGTTTAACTAGTCAATACGTAACAATAAAAAACTAAAATAATTGGGAAACAGCAAGAGACATTTATATTATTTAAGTTTAATACACTCTCGCTTCATATGGTCCCTGTTTTAATATCAATTTTAAAATCCTTTTACTCTCATGCCATACTACTTAGAACATGATAACCAGGGCCAGATATTTCTGTTTGACAAATAAAAGGTAATAAAAATTATTGCAAGGAACTATACCCATGATGACATTAAAAAAAATCAATGAATAAATAGATAGCAGTGAAGGAATGTAAAATAACGTTACAAATCTAAAATGGCCCATATCATAAAAATTTATAAATCCAAAAACAGTTAAATAGAAAATTCATGATTTTATTTACAGATAAAACAACTTCTTTCATGTGATAAATCTGGTAACCCACTAAGGACTGTTCTAAAAATATTTAAGTTGATGAACAACAGGAGTGGGTATGCCACGCACCTACACCATTTCTCTATTAAATATCATTCTTTTACGTTCATATCATTTATTTAATTTTCATTTATATCGTTTTTTTGATTAAGTTTACTGGCGATTCATTAGAATTAGACACGTGATTTAAGTCACTTTCCATTGTAATACATCATCCAGTGGGTAATAGGTATTTTAGCGGTTATCAGAAACAGTTTTACATCTGCAAGTTACACCTGTCATAACGCCAGTAAAACCCATCATAACTTGTACAAATTTGATTTATTTCTTCACTTTGACTGCTTGTAACATCACAATTTAAGTAGTTCTTAACAATTCTAACTTATTATTCAACTGTTCGCTTCTAACGCTAGCTAAAAACTGACTGTCCGGGCTCGACCAACGGCCGTAATCCCCCTCTCCCTTACTCTAAAATGGCGTGCTTGGCACGTGGTTGGTTGGCGTTTCACCAATCACGAGCCAAGAACTGTGCCTTTGTTCGGACAATTCTGTCCCGAAATATCTTTGAAAATATAGAATCACGACACACCTTTAATGGAAACTTTCCAATAAAGGTGTAACTTGCAGATGTAAAACTATTTCTAATTACCGCCAAAATACTTATCGGAACTGTAAAAAATATCGGGTTTTGGAAACTGTTGAAAATAAGAAAGCTTCAGTTACTACTGCATTGAACAGCAAAAAAAAAGAACAACTTTCTTTTAATTTAACCACTAACCAACCAACTGCCAGCAGCTGCGTCACTTTATTGGAAAATAATAATATCAGAATGGCTGTTCTTAGCCATCGGGCAAGTTGACATCTTGAAACAGGCTATCTTTAACTACAAAATTGACTTTTTTCTTTACAGGCGTAACATCGGACTATTGGCCTACTCAACAGTAACAGTAGCATCGAACCAGGTCCGAGATGAGCGAGCAGACACACGAAGTGGTCATCGACTGATAAAGCCTCGTTAGCCGGGTAAAAGCTGAGCGAGTAGCCTTGTTGCAAAAACAACCGAGTAAAATCGCGACAGTTCTAGGCAGTTTCGCGAGGCTGCTCTGTCAATCTGGACCCGGCTATTAAGCATCAGTTTGTTTATTAGAATTGTGCGGATTTTGCGTGATAAGGACATAATTCGGAACAAATTTTAGATTATTCTCATCAATACTGCACGATTCTGTAAAACCATTAAGAAATATCCAATTCGCACAACATGTTTTAAGCCATATCTAATCATTTATGTTGTCAACAAAGTTGATTTAGTTTTATATCAGCAAAGTTGATTTAGTTTTATATCAGCAAGGGCCTGATTGGCGTTTGAGGTCAACATTTTCAGACATTCATATGAATCAACAAACCTGTTGTATACACCATAATAAAAACTGTTTTAGTAGACTAATAGACCCTAGTAGAGCATGAGTTCTTTACCCTGAGCAAGCGAAACAGAGCTGAGCATGAGCAGTCTACTGTGTGACTCAGTACAGGGGAGGAAGCAATGCGACAACAGTGTCACATCACAGGGGCTAACCACCCTGAGGTTGTGTTTAAGCGACATTCTGTATGTTCTATGAAATAAAGCTATTTTTAACTTAACTTTAACTATCTAGTGAAGCCGGTTGAAAAGGAGTTGATTCGCTGCCGTGACATGTGCTTAAACCATAGTAGACTGCTTTGCTCCGTTTCGCTTGCCCATGGCGGGGAGGATGGGCGTATGACTCGGTATAGGGGGAGGCAGCAATGCACACTGAAGTTGAAGTAGTGGAGTCAATGACTGGTTACCTTGCTGGCGTGGCTCGTATGTTGTCTTAGATTCGTATTACAGAACGCGACTCGGACTCTGATCTATACTTAAGTAGCAGTGGTCTTTGTAATTTTAAGAGCCAATAAATACTTAAGTATAGATCAAGACTTGAGTCTTCTTCTGTAATACGGGCTAATAGTTGACTGTGACGGGGTGGTGCGCGAGCGCAGGCGCGTGGTGCTGCGTGGTGAAGGAGCCGGCCACGCTGGTGGGCGGGACGGCGCGGACTTGCTGTTAACAAAATACATCACAATTTATGATTGGTTAGAGGAGAGCTGAAGACCGAGGTCAGTGGTAGTAGGAGAAGTCTAATTGTCCAGCAGTGGACTGACATAGGCTGATTGATGATGATCCCTATTTTAGAACCTCGGTTAAAACCCCCGACAAAAAAAGGATGTTATAGTGGCGTCATACCTACTAAACGAATTTCGATGTGTTTTTTTTAACGGTTCTTTCATCAAAATTAGTTCAGCCGTTTAAGAATTATGAGCGATGGATGTCCAGCGTTATAATTTTTTTTTATTCTAGAGTTTTGTTGATATTTCTAGAAAAAATCGAAAATCTGTAAATTTTTTTGGTATCTCTGGATCGCCAATCAAATTAGGAGTCGAAGTAATCGCCATGTCCGAAATCAGTCGGAACTCATCATCATCTCTGGATAAAAAAGATAAGTAAAAAATTTCATATAGCATTCTTTGAACGCAATCTACAAAAATCTTAGGATGGGTTCCAACCTCATGTATTCGTGCTCATTGATAAGATCGCTTGAAATACATTAATAATCAATCTTACTAACCTGACTAGTTATTTGCATCACAGTAGGTTGTTGCGTCGTATTTTGTGGATGTTGCACTACATTTGCTTGCTCAGCAGGTTGTCTGTTTTCGGTCGAGACTCTGTTGGAAACAAATGTTTTGGTCAAAATTACATTATCTATTTAATGACGACACAAGGCGGCTTCTAAAGTTAACAATTACAAGAGCGCAGGGGAATTGTGTTGTGTACATGCGTACACTGTAATTTTACGATAAGAACGGTAGTGCATTTAAAATGGGGCAACCTGATGCGCTGGCCTCTGCACATGCAACTGTAACGCAGGGCCTGTTCATCGGGCGTAGTTTATGATATTTTTCACTACTCATGCTCGGAAAGTGCTAGAGCACAAAACGATCTACTATTGGCTGCAATAAAATAATCGCATTTTTTGCTCTAGTGCACAAAGTGATCTACTCATAAATGGGTCTATAGTAAGGCATAGAAAACTCCATACAGCCAAAATAATCAAAAGTTTAAAGATAAAATTTGTTATTATATGTTATTTTATTTATTTGTTATTATTTCCTCGCAATCGAAGTGAAAAGCAGAGTTTATAACTCGTCCACAAAACCATTTTTTGTGCACTTGTTGTAAAATCTACTATTCTTCGTTTGAACATAAGGTTATACATTTTTTATTAATTCTTTAGTACAGTTAGCTGTTTAATGCAAGAAATAGGCTATAATCCTACATGAAACGAAAAATATTTAAACAAATGAACAAACATCCGTATCCCAGAGTACACATGAACTAGTATTACATGAGCTAGTTATCTAATTTTAATTACGAAACGAATCATTGAGTAAATTTAAATCTATCAAAAAAGCATTACGTCATGTAACAGGCTAGTAATACATAAATAAGCGCTCTTAGCCCAGTGACGCTCGCTGATCTCAACCGATCAGTGAGGTTAAGGAACGTCCACAAAGGAACCTGATGGGTGGTCAAAGTGGCAATTTATCACGAGTTTCCGTGCTTCGGAGGGCATGTTAAGCTGTCGGTTGCGGTTTGAAAACGTTGACACTAGGGTTACTCAAGTCTGTGGCGAACCTACACGATAAGAAGAATAATTCATAAAAATGTCATACTACGCGAGTTTACACAGGCAATAAGTAGTTGCTTAGACCAGCCAAATAAATATCTTAATGACCATCTTCGAAACACTGAATGTAACACTTAATTTACTTTGTTAACTTACCTAATATCAGGTTTGCGGTCAACGGGTTCCTTTTCGCACTTAACTCCGTCGCCGCAGTCTTCGCTCTCGGCGGGGGCTTCCCCAGCGTCGCCCACTTCTCCGTGAGTTCGTCGATGGGTAACTAAATGTCCTGTTAAAAGGAAATGGGTTCATTTGACGACGAGTTTTTAGGATCTTTAGAGTTTTAGGTTGTAAGAACTAAAGAAGCCACTGTCCGCTAAATAAGCAAATGTTTACTATGGGCACAGACAGTTTCCTAAGCCGCGGCTGCATGGATACAGAAGAGACTCCAGCAAGTGTTACGATAGAATACCACAGTGTGGAAGCACAACGGGCACATATCCTGCTTAACCCGGGATACCTTTCAGAGACATGCAGGAACGAGAGAAATCTTGCGTGCTTCTGGAATAGCTAGCCCAAACATACCACGCCCAATAGCCCAATCGAGAGGCTAAGTACGGAAAACGTCCCATAAAAATCCTTACTAATATTATAAATGGGAAAGTAACTCTGTCTGTCTGTCCGTCTTTCACGCCTAAACTACTGAACCGATTTTGATGAAATTTGGTACAGAGATAGATTAGAGCCTGGGAAAGGACATAGGCTACATTTTATCCCACAGCTGGGCATGATATAACCTGTAGTCCACGCGGGCGGAAAGCTAGTAACACATAACATAGGATCTGTAGCACAGTTAACCTAAAATTTTACTAACGACTATTTTACACATCGTCCAATATCCTCCGATTTTTAACATCGGAAAGTGGGTTTTTATTTAATGTCGTCAACAATGATCACGTGGCTTGTCTGTAGCTTATTACAAGCAGTACATCAACAACATGACATAAGCAAGTAAGCTATGGCGCAGTTTTGTAAGACACAGCCCTTGATTATGAGAGAGACAGATGTAATAGCTACTTTCTCTAAAAAATTCAGGTATAACACTTACATACATACATACGCTCATGGCTATAATCCCTAACGGGTAGGCAGAGCGTCAATGGTAAAACACTTGCTAGCTTAATAGAAAAAGTTTGCTATCGAACTAAATTACTTAATAAAAAAATAAAAAAGGGATAATGGGTCAGCTTCTGCTAATACAGGCCGAAACCACATACATAACTGCGCAATTTTCTATTTTTAAACAGACCTCTCTCTATTGTATGAATAATCGTGCAATATCCTTAGACACTGTTAATGTGTATAGTTTATCTTTCAGTTACCTTTGCACATGAAGTCTTTGGAGCATATATCGCACCGGAAGTTTCGTGTCTGCGCGTTGCTCTTATTATGGGACCGCTCATGGAAGAGCAAGTTGCCTTTTAGCGGGAACGACTTGCCGCACTCGCCGCAACTGTATGGACGCTCGCCGCAACTGTGCGATCTGAAATATACAAACCATGTAATTAGCTTCAGTGTCGATTCCATGTAAGTTTAAGCTCTTTTTGTATAAATAGTTACAAAAAGATTAAGTTGCTGCACAAAATTAAGTGTTTAAGAAATCACATGAACTCCTACTAACTTCTTCTTAGGAATAATATACAGACAGCAAGCAGCACGTCAGTATACCCCTTCGCACTACGAAAGCCGATGCACGTGCGAGATAAAGATGACGTCAAGGTCAACAGGTATACCCTGATGTGCTGCCGTGTGTACTAGACTCTATCACCAGGGATAGGCAAGTTCGCTACACTTGGTTATACCTACATAGATCACGAAGGATTTAATAGACTAAGTGTGAAAATCGCCAGCAAAATTCATCGTTTTCAATTCACAAATAAGAAATTATAGGCAAACCGACACAAAATTTAAACAAGTTTGTAAAATTAAGTCTAATAAGATGAAAATACTCTGAAAGTTAAATTCAACTGAGCTTATTGTTTTGTTAAGTAAATTATATCAGAATGTTGAATTAAATGACGCTATTTTCCTGAAATATATGTATGAACTAACCTCATATGCGTGATAAGGTGCTCCTTCCTCGTAAAAGGCTTGGAGCAGATTTTGCAAGAGTGAGGCGTATCACCGGTGTGTTGTTTCAAATGGTTCGTGAGATGTTCCTTTCGAGTGAACGTCTTTTGACAGAACCCGCAACGGTGTGGAGACTCGCCCGTGTGGATCCTGTGGGATACATGGGAATATGAAATATGGAAGAAGTAACAAGTTACTGTGACAACAAAATGGCGGAGACTTCTGTTGAATTGCTGAAATATTAAGATGTAATTATACACGAGAAACAAAATGATATTCCTCAAGTAACCCCAACGGGTATTCGTACTTTTAAGTTTTAAGGTGAATAGAGACGCCAACAAAATTATAATACATAACAACTGACAAAAACTTCTCCCTAAAAATAAGCAGTGCTTGTTGTATCGTCTCTCTCCTTGTGTGTTTCTTTTATGTCTATTACAGTAAATAAAAACAGGCGATCAAATGAAAAATATGTCAAATATGTATGTATAAAAGAATAACCATAAAAGTACCGAAATATAAAAGCGCAAACAAATAAGCAAAAAAATGAACAGGAATTTAATAAATTTTTTAGAGGTGGTAGATTTAGAACTATGCCCGACATTGTTTGGTTTAGTTAGGTGAAAAAGTTCTTTGACTCTTCTTTGAAGGCTTATTCAAAAGAAATTGAACTGAACTATGACTATTCTATAGTTTTCAAAGCCACGGAGTAACTTTTCTTCTCAAGCAGGCTACTGCTAACTAACAAAAAAGTAAAAAAATTACCTGACGTGGTTGGTAAGATGCTCTTTCCTGGAGAATGTTTTAGTGCAGAATGCGCACTTATGCGGCGTCTCCCCGGTATGCAGGTGGACGTGGTTGGTAAGGTGTTCTTTGCGGGAGAAGGATCGAGAGCAGTACGTGCATTTGAACGGAGTCTCGCCCGTGTGTTGTCTGCACCAATACATTCCGATATAGAACCAATTTAGTGGAATTTATACAATTTAGAATATGCAGTAAGGAAAATTGTATTTGAATTTCGCCTTTTCAGGATGGGGAGTCACTGCGAGATTCTTTTTCGAATGTCACAACATTTGAGTAATAGAGCTTTAGTAACTCTCTTTAGTGAAGGGAAAAGAACAGTAATCTAATTACAATTTCTGAAAAATATTTATAAAAAACCAGGTAGCTGGAAGAGATCAAAGCTAAAATAAGCTGCTTAATTTTCCAGTCTTCTGTTTTTAGTGTTTATATAATAATAACAAAAATAACATCCACGAAAGACTGGATGTACAAACAAGCTGTCAACTTTTTTCAGGCATACTGGAAGTTAATAAAGGTACTCGAGGGTTTTATTGTCTTGTGGGTCGTGGGCGAAAGTTTGACGACAAAAACCATGTTTCTACAGCTGAAGATTTAGTGTGGTATTTACCACTTGATGCTTTGCCTACCACGGTAGGAAACAGACATCATTGTACGTATGTGATCTAAGAAATGGCGCAAAACATAAGACGAAACCCACCATATTAAATTTTGCAATTTTTTAACACAAAGCAGCAAAGATCTTTAGTTCCAATCGGAATGTAATGTTTAAGTTACCTTTAAATGCGGACATTTCAGATTGAAACCAAATCCCGAGATGTTGAATGAGCGACACAGTTGACTTATGATTATGTTATGACATATGTAGTATGAAAAGTTAATTTAGTTGGCACGATGTTATGTAAATGGATTGAAAAAACTTAGCTGGAATACCTTTTGAAATAATTATTTAATTTCAACATTCGCATTATCTAGTTTTATTAATACAATCCAGTGCACTATTCCTTTATGGCACGGGTAGTCAGAAGAGTCAGAACTAAAATCTAGAACGATTTTTTTTGTCACTGAGACAATAAATAGGCGAAAGCAAGTTCTTGCTGGCAGTGCGAACAGTCAGCAATTAACGTAGATTAGTTTTCTCGCGACTTAATTCGGGTGGAAAGTAGGCTTTCTCACTTTCGGGGCTCTCTATGCAAAAGTTAAACGTAAAAGAAACAAGCACACTATCACATTTATAATATTAGTAAGGATTGTAAAGAGGGGTAATGGACTAAGTGATTAATTAAAAACCGGCCAAGAGCGTGTCAAGCCACGCGCATTGTAGGGTTCCGTAGCAGCATGGTTCAAATACATTCTTATTAATCCCAACAGTGTTTGGCACTTGGTCGACTATTACTCGCAAACTTGAAGGACCAACTTATGTGTGATCGTTTTCCTTTAAATTTCGTTGTATATTCTACCAACGTGAATTTTTTTCACATTTTTAGAAACAACCGTTTAGCAGGTATAGGAGGGGGGACACTTGTGTTTGACAAAAATTTTCACTTTAAAAATTTATATTTCGCAAACGGAGTGCTGAATCGAAAAACGTTCTTAGTAAACCCCTTTTATCTTTTAAAATGCTATCCTATGACAACCCCACTCAATGATATTGGCGAGAAAAAAAAATTCATCGCCCTTTCACGTCTATGGGAGACACCCGAAAAAAAATTTTTTTCCAAGATTTTATTCTACAGTTCTGTCAGCGTGATTCATATGTATAATCATGCTTAGTTTCAGCTCTGTAGTACCAAGGGTTTCTTAGAAAACCTTCGGACAGACGGACAGACGGACATGGCGAAACTATAAGGGTTCGTAGATATTACTACGGAACCCTAAAACTATATGGAATAAGAATTATACTCAACATGAGGGGGACATGTGATGATAACTTTTGAATTAGTCAATTTGCTTAGGCAACATTAATAGGTTGATGAGGATTGGGAATGGTAAAAATAAAAAGTGTATTGCAATAATAGTCGTACAGCTAATGTGACAAATGTGTTCGTAATCACAAGTCAACTGCATCGCATATGAGTTTAGGCCCTTTGCACACGGCACGCAGCGGCGGCGTAAAGTTAGCGTATCGTAATACGCGCGTAGAACGAGAGTAATCCGAGCACGTACATGTTCAAAAAAGCCCGCACTCGGATTGTATCGCATACGATACGTTCCTTGTGCGGACTTGTTTTAACATACGGGCAGAAAAAAGTAGTAACCTCAAAATGGCAATAAAAAGTCGGGACATGGTCGTTACAGAAGCTTTGAGGACTGGATGCTATTACTAGGAACCATCGCTGGCTTAGGTTAGCAATAAATAATTGTGAATAGGTATTGTATATTGTTAAATTCATAATAACATAGTCTTCATATTTAGGCATATTACGTATTAGTTTTAAAATCTGTAAACTTACTCATTATTATAAAATAAAAAAACAAGCATTAATAACATAAATTAAATAGCAAACAAAGGCACGGACATTATGTCTGTGAATGCAAAAATCAATAAAAAAAAGCGCTCGTAGCCCAGTGGCTCTTGCTGATCTCAACCGATCAGGGAGGTTAAGCAACGTTCACAGAGGCAGGGAACCTGATGGGTGACCAAAGTGGCAATTTATCACGAGCGTTTCCGTGCTTCGGAGGGCACGTTCAGCTGTCGGCCCCGGCAGTTGTCGATTGACTACAGTCGTTAAAACCAAGTCAGAAGCCATTGTGCGGTTTGAAAACTCTGTCACCAGGGTTAGCCAAGTTCGCCACATACTTGACTATACCTACACGATAAGAAGAAGAATAAAAAAAAAAAAAAAAGTTGTAAGTGCTCCCTTTCTACGCGCGTATTGATACGCTGACATTACGACGCCGTTTACGAACAGTCTCATAGTATACGTACCGCACATGGTTGACGAGATGCTCTTTCCTCGTGAAGCTCTTGCTGCAGTAGGAGCAGGTGTGCGGCGCGTCGCCCGTGTGCTGGCGCACGTGGTTGGTGAGGTGCTCCTTGCGGGAGAACGCGCGCGGGCAGAACGTGCACTTGTGCGGAGTCTCACCCGTGTGCTGTCTGCGCAAAGTACATTCCGATTTGAACACCACATTAATCTCTAGACTATTCTTTTAATCCCTACTAATATAGCCTTTTTAATCCCTATGTCATCTGTATCATCACCGACTTTAGTAGAGAGAAAATAAATTAACTATTTATGTATCTATACTAATATTATGAAGAGGAAAGATTTGATTGTTTGTTTGTTTGCGTTGAATAGGCTCCGAAACTACTGGACCGATTTGAAAAATTCTTTCACCATTAGAAAGCTAAATTATCCCCGATGGACATAGGCTACATGATTTTCCCGAATTCACACGGGAACGAAGTCCCGAGCGGAATGCTATTATCGATAATAGTGTCTGTCTTTATGTATCTTCCAAGGGACTAACAACACAAGGGAAAACCTTAGTGTGCGCCTTTGAGTGTGTGCGTTTATTTATTAGTAGTAACTATGTCTGTCACCGCTTTTACGCGTAAACTACTGAACCGATTTTAATGAAATTTGGTACAGAAATAGATTAGACTTTGGGGAAGAATATAGGCTAAATTTTATCCCACAGCTGGGCACGATATAACCTGTAGTCCATGCGGGCGGAAAGCTAGTTTATAATGCAAGACCATTTTTTGACTAAACGGTCTAACAAAATACTAATCTAGTTCGGGTTTTAAATGTTTTTAGCCTGGAAAAAAGCCCTTTGGCCATTTTCAGTATACTAAATCTGCAATTACTTATACACGTAGTTCGCTTTTGATAACTTTCGTATTTTTTACCCATTTGCAAATAAAGAGTTTTATAATAGTTCCTGGCCTGGAAGAGCTCTTTAGTTATTTTTAGCATACTAAAAAAAAGAATTCGTTGTTTTAAATAGATAAATCCGAAGAAATACCGACAAGACTCGTTCCAATTAGGTACTTTACATTACTTTTCAACGTAATTGCTCTACACCTGTCGGAAGTGTGATCATTCCACTTATTTATGGACGATTTCACAACATATCCAGTTGTGGTTATGTTGACAGAACATGCCAATGTTATCTTGTTTTACATCAAAAGAGTCATACTATAAAATGCCTGTAAAATTGCACATCTAACCTTATGACAATTTGGATTATCAACGTAATCATCCAAAATGACGCTATTTTATAAAGAAATTAGGTCGAAGAAATTCCTTGATAGATCTTAAACAGTATAGTGCAGATAGATTGATAGGGAACTTGTCATCATGCCTTTGGTAAAAATAAATGGGTGACTGTTATTGACAACTTAACAAAGATTGTCTATAGATATGAAATTGGGTTATAAAATTTTAAGTTTTCCCTACCTTCACTTCTGCAACGCATTGTTTTTACACAAAGCTCAGTTATTGAGCTCAAATCGGAATGCACAATGCTGTGCTACCCACAAATCAGCATTCAAAGGAGAAACTTCACACAAATGCTGTTCAAGACTACTAGCTAGACATACTTATCTGACATGACTTTGTAATCCGTGTAAATCCGAATAGAATAGAAGGCTTGTGATCTTACCTTTGCGAAGGATATTATTAGGAAAAAAGAAGACATGCTTATCATGCTGAAGTAATGAAGACATGCCGACGAACTAGGTTAATCTACTGATAAAATGACCTCGATCGTGACTACTGGTTCGTAGTAGTGTAGCACAGCATTGTAAGTTGTTCTTTTTAGTTCTACGCTATGATTTCGATATTATACAATAAGAAGTTTACAATATTAGGTGGTTTTTGTGGCTTTTCCATACCAAGGGGGTACTAAGAAGGGTTCTTTAAAGGTAATCAAATGACAGAATTTTAGAATGAGCAAGACATGTTTTGAAAATCACGTCTTATAATCAGGATAGAATGGGAGCTATAGATGGAAAGGGAATACCTGCCCCTTTATTCTGAATAATTCAATTGCCTTCAACGGATTATTGCTATCACTGTCTTGTCTGTACAGCGCAAGAGGGATGCACTGAACCTTTTCGACTGACGGTATTAAATTGTGTAGAAATACGGGGCAAAACCGGCTGATCGAAAGACATATCCAGTGTCTTATGAAAACTTCGATACCACACATTTGAGCTGAACAAAATCGTTTCACGAACCTTCATCGTAAGTGACGATGTATTCACGGCAGTGGCGTAGCTACCGGAGGGCTAGACGGGGCAGTGCCCCGAAGCCCCAAGCTCAGGAGAATTCCCAACAAGTCACGAACATCTTTGTGGATAGCGAAAAATCTGGAGTACGTCAAATTCGGAACACGACGAATACGGAACAAACGATTTTAAATAGTTTAGTTGGGGCCCTAGTTAATTTTTAGCCCCAAGGCCTTTGGTTACCTAACTACTGATACCACTGATAACACCACAAAAACCACCTGTTTACAAACAAGTCTTACCTGATATGGTTAGTGAGATGTTCCTTCCTGGTGAATGACTTGGCGCAGTAGGAGCAGCGATGGGGAGATTCTCCGGTGTGTTGCCGCACGTGGTTAGTAAGGTGTTCCTTGCGGGTGAACGATTTTGTGCAATACGTGCACTTATGTGGAGACTCGCCCGTGTGTTGGCGGACGTGGTTTACTGCAATAAAACAAGAGTGAGGGAACTGTTAGTTCATGTTCAAAGATTTAATAGTTTTCGCTTCCGACGGCACATGCTTTAGTTTGCGAAAAATGCGTTTTAAAAGATGCAGCAGCGGTTTTTGCTGTTGTCAGTTTTCAAACCGCCAACTGGCCTCCGACTTCGCCACGACTTCTTTAGTAGACTGTTAAGAAACCCGACGGTAAGAAATCGGGTCATTCACGATCCCTACTGAATCCGAATAAAAATGTGAAAGTTTGGATGTTTGTTACTCAATCACGTAAAAACTATTGGACAGTTTTTGATTAAACTATTCAGTAATATAGCTTAGACATCAGAATAGCAAATAAGCTGCATCATTTCTCCAAATTACTAAGGGTACGAAGTCCCAGGCGGAGAGCTAGTAAGGGGTCATCCATAAATTACATCACATGAGGGGAGGGGAGCCAAAGTGTGACATTTTGTGACAAGTTTCTTGAAGTCACATTTCAAGATCTATTAAGAGTATCAAACGTGTTCTATTAACAGAAACCTCCTTAGTCCCAGGCAAGTACATTTTTTTATTGGGACCGTGGGTTTTGTTTGAGTTCCTAAAAAAATCACTTTTCTGTAGTCTTTTTAAAAAAAACTACAAAAAATGGAAAATGTGCAAGTGACAATATGATACTAGGTTGTCAAAAAAAATAATGAATCGTGTTACGTAATTTATGGATAACCCCTAACTATAATAACGTTTACCGAGATGGTCTTTCCTAGTGAAGGCCTTAGGACAATAGCCACACTGGAAAGGCGTTTCTCCAGTATGCTGACGCACGTGGTTCACTAAATGTTCGCGTCTCGTAAACGACTTGCTGCAGTAATTGCAGCGGTGCGGAGACTCGCCCGTGTGTTGTCGAACGTGGTTCAGCAAATGTTCCTTTCTGGTAAACGTTTTCGAACAAAAGTCGCACCGATGTGGGGTTTCACCTGTAGAATAAATCACACAATTAATTGTTGAAAATAAACTCCTTTTAGAAGTATATAGGATACCTGGTTCACTGAATTAAAGTAGTAGAAAACCAAACAACACTATGTAGATTAATAAGTAATTTAGTAGACATTGATTGATTCTCAGTATGTTTTTATGACATAGAATTTACAATATCTCATACAGTGAATGAAGTCTTTAGTCAAAAACGCTATGTGGTAATTCTCAATATAAGTGAAGGTTATGCAGGGAAACCTACAGAGTAAATGTTGAAAGATTTCCTTCTAAGCACAAATTTACTCGAAACATCACTTCAAAAAACATGCATTTAGTGAGTTTGATTAACAAATAACTGAAATAACATTAGGTAGTTTAGAAACACGAGAAAATCCAAGGCTTACACCAGGTGTAATCTACGGGTGATACAACCGGCAACACAGGTTTAAGTTATTTCCACGCCCCTGTACCAAAACTGCCAAACCGTCTTTTGTGGAAACTGTACAAGATAGACCTCTACATAGCGGGATGGCTCAACTAAAAGGAAACACGCTTGCCTTGCGGTAAAGGATAGAAGATCGACCATATAACAATAAAAGCACAAATCTGCATACGAAGCCGTCCCGCGTACGATACCCTGACGCGCCGCTTTTTGTGCGGACTTGTTCGAAGATTTACTTTCTCGTAGTGCTCTCGTAATACGCGCGTATTACGATACGTTTTCGTCGTAGCGCAGGGCCTTAGTCTTACGTGTTTTATTTCGTCTCTCTTTTCATATAGTGGGGAACAAAGACGGTAGATTCGCGACTGGCACGAGTGTTTGTTCAAGATGAGCTGTCCAGACATGTTAATACATAGATTTATGTTAAAGTGTTAGGCGTGTCTCAGGGCAATGGTACAGAAGCGTTTCTCGCGTCCCGTTGTCGCGTAATGAAAGCTATACTGACCCGTATGCCATAGTATGTGGTTGGTGAAGTGTTCCTTTCTGGTAAACGACTTGCCACAGAGCGTGCAGCGGAATGGGGTATCGTTCGTATGCGACCGCATATGATTCACTAAATGCTCCTTCCTAGTATACTTCTTGCCACATATTTGACAATGATGCGGTGTTTCACCTATGAGGGTGGGCAGAAAATATAATGTTAACATTCAATGATGCAACTATATACTTGGACTTACTGGGGAGATTTTTGTTAGTATTTTACGAACGAGAATTTTTTGTCGGTGTTATTTTTTATAATGATCTCGGCGCATTAGCGTTCGCGAGATATGTTTTTAATGAATGATCATGTAAATGGAGTAAGAACAATGAATTAGTTACATAGCTATAGAGGCGTACTAAGATCGCCACAATACTTACACATTGTTATTTTAAATATGACTCTTTGAAGCTAGGTAATTTATTTAATTGTACAAGATTCCTGAAGTAAATAGTTGAATCATTAAATAGTTCTACTTTCTGCACCACACGTTTTTCTCATTTCTGGTGCAAGCTTGGGTTTTCCGTATTTTATCAAACTAAAAAACCTTACAAAGAACTTAATTAGATACGAATACTACAGCTATAACAAAATATATGAAAAACTGTTTAGGCATGACATATTTTAAAGAAAAATACTAGGAGACGTTTAGAAAATTTACTAGAATTTAATTCCTGAAATTGCTAGACTTTCGAAAGAGCATCATAACTTATAAGGATATATCTTAAGTTAAATATCAGTCAACATGAGAATCGTTTAGATTATTTAAAGTTAAATATTCTATAGTCTAGGTGACACCATAAATTTAATTTAGGGGCACATAAAACCCAGAAGTAGTTAGATACTAGTCTGATGAAACCTACATTAAAAAAATCAATATCTCTAACAGTATACTACAGCTGGATGGCTCAACTAGAAGAAACCCATGTTTTGTCATCTATATGGGGTGACTTTACACTAGATAGCGATTTTCCCCTTTTCCCAGGAACCTATATGAAGTCCCCAAAAAAGTTTTCGACTTCCTATACAAGGTCGTGAAATATTTTTTTTCATATCTGGGCCTATGTTCCTCAAGAAAGTTGAATGGTTTCGTAGGCTGATTAACATCCTCAATTTTCGCTTACTAATTTCAAGCCATCCAATATGTGTGTGCCTCGACCACGAGTACGAACTACGGATTTATTTTACTCACTTTTCATGTAGTGGGGACAGGGTCGACTGTTTCGCGGCTGGCACGCGAGTTTGATCAAGTTGAGCTATCCATAGATATATAGAGATTTATGAGAAAATATAATTGACCTACAATAAAAACAACTAGATCAATCGCGCTCAAAGTGTCCGCGGCAAATGAATGCCCATCAGACATTTTTTGCTAGGTTTTCTCTCTCTTTCATTCTTTTGTTAAGTTATTTTATCCTGCTCACTCATCCGTCAGTTCGTTCGAAAGCTAGGACAGTTTTTGGTTGACGTTTCCTTGAGATTAGGTATCTCTAGTTGTTTTATTGTATGTCAATGGAAAATATACAATATTTGGTTGCGGGCAATAAATAAGTTGAGAAAAAAGAATACGCACAGGTGAAATGAATTAAAAAAAAGAATTAAAAAAAATACCTGTGTGCCACATGACATGGTTCATGAAGTGTTCCTTGCGCGTGAAGCTCTTTTTGCAGATATCACAGCGGTGGGGCGTCTCACCCGTGTGCTTGCGGACATGGTTCACCATGTGCTCTTTACGGGTGAACGTCTTCGCGCAGAACTGGCATCTAAATACATGTTCATAAGGTTTACTTTATGTTTTAAAAGTATACCGATGGCGTAAGTGAAAATGAAGGCGCTTTTAGTGTGCGGGGAATGTCTCACTTGTATGTCACAAGGCATCACAAGCCCTTGGATGACCTCGGTTGTGGAGTCTTTCGTATGCTATATTTGTAATTACTGCATTTAATGACGACACACAAATCGCAGCAAACTTTTTTTTCTGTATTTCTTCTTCTAAAGACGCTGACTCTGATGCCAAATAAATACCACACCGGCGCGGCCGCAAGATAAACTTTTAAGTGTTCAAATAGCACACAACTTTTTGTGGATAAGGTTTTTGAAGGATATTCTACAGTTCATCTGTGATCGTCAGGAATCTAACAATCGTTACAGAGTAATTACAAAAAAGACAAAGAAACACGAGATCCGGTAAATATTTTCAAGGTCCCTCGATGTATCTGCAAGATTTCTTGCCCAATGTTAGATTATCTTTAGATAACATTAAACACTAAACAGTCGCCATAAAAATACAACTACAATCGCAATTCAGCAATTTATGGCAATTATCTTCAATTTACCGTTAATTGTGCTGTGATGTTCTCTCGTATAAACAACCAGGAAGCTACGATATCGAGACTACCGTATTTCAATTGGATATACTTGTCGTGATTCCTAATTTTCAATGTGTTTCGTGACAATTTTTTCTAAACATAGGCACAGTTCTTGGCTCGCGATTGGTAAAACGTTGACCAACCACGTGCTAAGAACGCCATTTTGAAGAAGGGAGTAAAAAGGGAGAGGGAATACGGCCGCTGGCCGAGCCCAAGCAGTCAGTTTTTAGCGAGCACACGAGTCGAACAGTTGTCTAGAAAGACATTATATTGTTAAGAAGTAAACCAAAGGTGTAATTTTTCTAGTAGACAATTTGAAGAAATAAATCAAGTTTATCAAGATATACTGCTTCTTTATTGAGTTCACCACAAATTCAGCAGCGGGATGACTACGCTCACATCACCAAGGAAAAAGAGGGTATGTTTTTAATGCAGTTTTAAATTCATGCATTTTACTAATTGTTCTTTAAGTCACCTATTACGATCATATAATCAGAATTTGTTTCGCGGCACCTAGTTGAACATTGGATTGGTATTGCGGCGATGGCCAGGTCATGTCTGTCTAATGCCAATTTGATTGAATTGCTGAAAACACTCGGCCAGGGCTACTCTTTGGCAGTGTTTTCATGCGATAAATTGTTAGAAGCCAGCCGCATTTACACCGCTGTACTGATTGCAAACGATATCTTCTTGTCAGAATAGCATTCGGTTAAGGCAACTCCTTAGTAGTGCTATCCCAGTACAATTACGTCAATTCATTGCATACACCATTGGGTCAAGGCTACTCCTTGATAATGTTGTCGTGTAATGATTTGAGGTAGCAGAAAATTCATTAAGTTGGTTGCAATCATAAATTCAGTCGGTTATCATGTGTCCGTTTTTTTTTTTCTTCTCTCTCTCGTAAAGTAAAAACTTATAAATTGTGGCTTAAAGAACAACTGTTCAAAATTCGGATTATGTTCGTTACTTACACGATACAGGTATTACGTATTATAGGCGTACCTACTCATATTAATTTGCTAGTACTGTACAGTGTACAAGATATGTGAACATAATTTAAAATTTGAATAATGTTAAATGTTGTCATACTACCCCAGTATAGAAATCCAATTAATAAATCGGTTTGGCATTCTCCCAAGTCATGACCCGGAAATGTTAACCTGATAAGCATTATTAGACCTTCGTTAAGACAGTTTGGTTCGGGCTACTCCCGGATAACTTAGTCTAGCGATATCTAATAATTGTAATCTTCTCTTTAATACAGTTCTATAACCGGCATGACCAGTTGTAGCATTTTGGTCAGGGCTACCCTCTGACAATGCTATACTGGGCTGCATAATAGTGATTAAACATTTTTTTTATCGCCTTGTGCGGTCCTAATAATGTTTTCACTTGAGGTTATTTGCATCGAGCTACCATCATTCGAACTTGAGTACGAAACCCTTGTCGTTTTAATTAGAAGTGTATGACAACGTTTAACATTCTTACGACCTCATCTATTTCATAATTATTATTTACAGTAACATTTTCAGAGAATGTAAATTAGTCTATGCGAGGTACAGTTTTGCAGTACTTATTTATATAATTGTGTAGCTAGGCGAAATTAGAGGAGGCCAAGTATGTCTCTTACATAGTGACAGAGGAGGCCAAGTGTGTCTCTTATGTAGTGACAGAGGAGACTAAGTGTGTCTCTTGATTAGTGATAGACGAGACTAAGTGTGTCTCTTGCTTAGTGATAGACGAGACTAAGTGTGTCTCTTGCTTAGTGATAGACGAGATTAAGTGTGACTCTTGCTTAGTGATAGACGAGATTAAGTGTGTCTCTTGCTTAGTGATAGACGAGACTAAGTGTGTCTCATGCTTAGTGATAGTCGAGACTAAGTATCTCATGCTTAGTGATAGTCGAGACTAAGTGTCTCTCATGCTTAGTGATAGTCGAGACTAAGTCTATCTTATGCTTAGTAATAGTTGAGACTAAGTGTGTCTCTTGCTTATTGATAAGGGACTAAGTGTGTCTCTTCCTCTTATGTGTTTAAAAGAGTTTTGTATTTCTCTTATTTACTTGATAAATATAGTCAAATAAGCTGTGAGATTACGTAATCAGTACATAAAAAGGGGATGTAGAATTTGTAGTTTAACCACCTCTTTATGTTCGGGTAAGCTCAGTTACTTGAATTAAGTCGGTCCTGTGCGCCATTAGAGGTTGGCCACGAACGCCAGTGAAAACAGTCAGTTTCTTTGTTGAATAAAGACTCTGTGTGTCGTCAAGATTTTAAAAACGACGCACAATTTAACGATACTTATTGGGAAATCACTATAATTTTATACTGACACAGAATTTATTTTCACTACATTATTCGACAAAGTTACTTAATTAAGTACTGACGGATATATCGTTTGTGACAAGAAAAGCAATATCAGCCAATCTTGCTCAATAAACTTATACTTAGCTGGATTGAGATTGTACGAGTTAAATTTTGCCCTTGTTACGAGTATTCTTTCGCTTGGGAACAAAATGAGTAGCTACTTTAGTATAATACCCGCAGTACATTAAAAAAAAACGATTGTTATAAGCAGATTTGATACTCAGTCAGTTTACTGTTTGAACGAGTTTAGTTACTACTTTAGGCTTACAAGATCTTGAAGGTCTTCAGGTCAGCTATTGGAATGGATATCTACTCAGAGGAGTGTATGATTTCAGAGTATAATGCTGCCCAGTGTAAGGTGAGATGAACGCGGCGATGACGATATATCAATCAGGAACGGAGGTTTCTCAATAAGTTACCCAATGAAAAAAAAGCACGCAAAGGAGGAACATGCGCAGTCATTGGCCTACTTTGAAGAAAACTAGCGGAAGTTATCGTTTTATCAGAGTTTTGGTAAAAATCCGCATCAAAGAGATAGACTAAGTTTGATGCCCAACTATGTTCATTAAAGAAAAAAAAATTAGGTATAAGATCTAGCTTAACAAAGTTATTTAAAAGAAGAGTTGTACTTTAGTTTACTTTATTAAGTGGTTTCTTGTCATCTATCTTATATGTTTACCTAACTAAATTTATTAAATACGAAATTGGTATAATTATGCTTTATCTTTAATAGTTCATTTGTAAACAAAGCAGATATATTGCGATTTCAACGATAAGTCACAACGTAAAGGTACTAATTTTTTGTATATTTATAGTATTGTCAATAAATATGTTAAGAATTGCTCATGCGGCCGGTTTGGTCGAGTATTAGTGGCGCTGCCTCTTGCCCATGCGGCCTGGGTTCGATTCCCAGTCGGGGCAAACATTTGTGTAAAAAGATGTTTGTTCTCGGGTTATGTGTGTTTGTGTCTTGTCTTTATGTATGTTCCGAGGGACCCACGACACAAGGGAAAACCTTAGTGTGGGCTTAGAGTGTGTAACGTTAATTTAAGTTAATTTATGCGACCATTTTTACTATTTTATTGTTTACGGGTTGCAACAACATTCAACTTTTGTGAAGACCTGTAGTTTTCAGTTTTAGCCGTGTAAACATTTCGAGTTGCATTTGAGTTGAAAATCAGCACATCTCACGTTCCACAATATCTTTGTACAAAACTTTACTGAGTTAGTAGTAGCAGTACTGCATAGCTAGCATAGCCCGCGACGAACTCACGCTTCGCGTTCCTTGGATGACGGTGATATTATACTAGGGACACAGGTAATATTACCTAGGGCACTGCCCAAGGCTTGCTCGCCCTCTGGCGTTGTAAATTCGATATTTGAATGCGACGCATTACACTAAGAAGCACGTTGAACTTGAGCTGTTATTGAAGTCAATTATTACAGTAGAATATTTTCGTAGAATAAAGGAGTATATATACCGAGCATAGCAGAAATTTATCTTCAGAATAAGTCTTTTAGTTCAAGAGTATAATGTAATATTGTCAGATCAAACCGATGCACCACTCATTTAAACTACATTCAATCTATGCGACATCCAATAACGCATTCTAAACTGTTTTAAGACTTCATTTAAAATTACTTTCGGATGAGATTAATGATTTTGTCAATTCGTCTTTATCATAGCTTGGCCGAATAGTTTGACCAAAATAAAACTCGTAAGCTTATAACAACACGAATGGTCATTTTCTGTCACATCCAATGTTATCGGTATATAATTTATGTAGATTTTACTAAAACTATTTTAAATTTCTGTCTTTGCCACGTTGGAAATGTGTTACTTGTTCAATGAATTACAGTCATCTGATTGCGTATTACAATGTCATAATTATTTCTTAGTTTTTTTTATTTACGAGTCCAGGATATAATATTTCGGGACCAACTGAAACCACTCGACAACCATACGGATTAAATGTTAGTGTATGCCGTTTGGCAAACTAAGTTAAATGCTTTTCTCAAACATATTTTTTAATCCGAAATTAAAAGTGGGTACTCGTGCCATGCAAATAAAAATTCAAATGTATAGTGATATTGAACACATTTCAAGTCTGCCTTTTCCAGTAACACATAACATTACGAATATGAAGGTGATAGTAAGTATTGCGTTCATAACAATCCGTAGTGTAACCAAAGCTGCACAAAAATTAACCATCTAATGACATACTACTCAATGGCTAAGTGTATTCCAAAACGCGGTATCGAAGTGTTCCGACCACAGTATAAGTGCTACAGAGTTAGTAAGAATTCAGTTAACAATTTTGCAGGTTTAAATTAAATGAGGTCATCAAGTTTCTTTCAAGTTGTTGATTTTCTTGTTGTCAATGAATGATTGTGCAACATGTGGTGTTTTCAAACTTCAAATATATTTATTGCAATGACGATTTTAATGCCAGTCAAGTTTCAGCATTACAGAACAATGTTCCTTAATAAAAATTTAGAAGTTAAATTATAAAAGTAAATTTATGAATAAATTCTCTTAACGTGCAAGACCTTTATAAATTATCCCACACGACCCAGAGACCTGTAAGAATTTTCATTTTGAATTTTGAATTGATTTGAGTTAGCACGTTACTATACTAATAGGCGTAGTAGTTTCTAAGAGGTACCTATAACTGTTACAGAAATGTAAACAGAAGAGCGCCTTATAAGTAATTAACTTTTTCGTATTTGTACGAATCTCTTTACAAAAAAAATGCAAACAAAACGATAAAAAACGAGATCATATCACCAAGCAGATTAATTTGCTTCGGTACCATTTATGTCCATAGGAATTTCGAAATCTTCCATGATTGGAAAAGCCCTTATTTCGAGTATTTAGTTCAGGAAGTAACATCTCAAGTAATGACATGCAATCTACGCAAAAGTGTGTACCTAATTTTTATTTTTTATTTAATAGGTACAGTACAAACAGTTTACAATTTTAAAAAGATAAGGACATAGTTTAATTAGTTTTTAACTAAACCATAAACCTAAAGTAGTACACACAGCATGTTTTAGGTTTTAACAGCGCAAAACAAGACATAAACTTCAGCAAATGTATTTTACTAGTGTAGGAGAAGTATCATGCAGGAGATAATTTCAAACTCTCGGTAATTTTTATTAAAGTATTGCGAAATGAGTTGTTAAAGTATTGCGAAACGGTATATCGAGGGTCAAATACTTCTCCATTAAAAACACTACTGTTCAAATTAGTCTCAGTGAGACAAATGCAGTCATAATGATTGTTAAGTACATTCAAATATAATTCTGATGTTTTTGATCTTATTCTATTAACATTTTGGTACATCAAATACATTATGAAATTTATAAAGGTGGAAATGTAAGCTATTTAATTAATGTTTATATTTTAATTCCTTGTGTTTTGTTACATAGTATCGATCAACAAAGACTTATCTTAATTGTGTTAGGAATAATCTAGGAATATAGTCACTACCTACCCACTTAATGAAGTATTCGTACGTTGTTTCGAAAAATGTTTGAGTGTTAAGTAGTAATTAATACCTTATTAACTTATGTACCCAATTTATTGGTAATTTAACCGGGTTGCGAAGTTTCGTTTCATTTTTTTACCAAAGACCGAGGTCATTTGTTTACCAAGGTCCTAGCAGGAATATTTTTATAATTACTGATTTGTATTCATTATTATTAGTTGAGGAAAACACAATTTACCGAATGTCGTGATTTCCATAATTGTTAAATATGGTTGTTGTTATGGTTAATTAAGCCTTTAATTGAAATTTGAAAAAAATAATGTTTATTCAGATAATTACAATCCATTTTGTGTTATTATTATACAACCAAAATTTTGTGTTAAAAGTATGACCGCAGTTCATAAAAAAATTTGGACGTAAGTGATTGTTTAGATAGTATTTAGACCAAGCATTTATGTTTTTAAAACAGACTTTAGTTTAATGTCGACATCATCTATTGCACCAGTTTATTTTTAAGTTCATTTTAATTTGCAATACTAGCGATGTAATAGAAAGTCTAGATCTTTACAAATTTAATCTTGTAATTTTCGATGTAACATTATTTATTTGCAATGCCTTTATTCCCTTGTCTCTTTGTAAGTCTAAAGTACATCATTTTATTGTATAGTATTCCAATCTATGTATTAAAATAACTATTAACTTAAACTCTTTTACATTAAAGGAAAAATATACATTTGTTTAAGAAAATTAGTGATAGGCATATAATGGTTCTAGAACCAAGCATAAACTGGATGTATTAGATAGTCGTCTTCACAAAATCACAAACTCTGATCAATGTTTTTACGTCTATATAATAAGATTCTCATGTGTATTAAAATTTACCTATGGAAGAATTTTAGAAATTAATTAACAAACTAAGGGAATAAACTGCTCAGCTCTAGAGATATTTTAGATTTAGTCTAAATTAGAAATTAAGAACATTTGTAATGAGATCTTTTTTAAAAAGAGCAACCCTTAGAGTTTCTTGCCTGTTCTTCTCGGGGGATGACTGCACCTTTGCGAACAGGCGTAGAGTCAGTAGGGTCAAACTTTGACTTATTTCAAGTGACATCCTAAACATTCTTTAAAATAGAACCATTTTGATTTCGAAATAAGTTAAAAACTAATTGATTGGATCTACTAATGCACCGGGAGGTTGCATTGTGTCGGATGGCCGAATGTCGTGATTCCTAATTTTCAATGTGTTTCGTGACAATTTTTTCTAAACATAGGCACAGTTCTTGGCTCGCGATTGGTAAAACGTTGACCAACCACGTGCTAAGAACGCCATTTTGAAGAAGGGAGTAAAAAGGGAGAGGGAATACGGCCGCTGGCCGAGCCCAAGCAGTCAGTTTTTAGCGAGCACACGAGTCGAACAGTTGTCTAGAAAGACATTATATTGTTAAGAAGTAAACCAAAGGTGTAATTTTTCTAGTAGACAATTTGAAGAAATAAATCAAGTTTATCAAGATATACTGCTTCTTTATTGAGTTCACCACATACTTATATTCTATTGGGAATTTCTTGGCTTAGTTTAGTGTTGATTAAAGTTAGCAGGTTTTTGTTTTAAGTGAAACCACAAGAGAAGTTATTTCATGATGTCTATTCTATACGAGACTATGTTTAGTGGTTATTTCCTTTGTAACGCGAAATTCTTACCTTTTTCGAGCGATCAGGACTGTTTGTCAAAAATGAAAATTTCGCTTCATT
Source organism: Aproaerema taeniolella (assembly GCA_949987775.1). Classification (NCBI taxonomy): domain Eukaryota; kingdom Metazoa; phylum Arthropoda; class Insecta; order Lepidoptera; family Gelechiidae; genus Aproaerema; species Aproaerema taeniolella. The sequence goes on from OX465255.1 coordinate 6,608,298, forward strand.
GTTTTGTACCTTTACTTTCGAGCAGCGCTAAGTGTTTTAGGTCCGTATTACAGAACACGATTCTCTATGTTATACTTAAGTAGCAGTCGTCTATGTCATTTTGATAATGAAAGAAAGAGACAATCTATACTTAAGTATAGATTAAGAATTCTCCTGTAAAACGGGCCTTAGGATAGAATAGGGATGACCTGGGTAATTAACTAATTACTGTGCCAACTAACCTGTAAGGTGACCTTCATGCTGGACTGGGAGTGACAAAAAAACTTAAAATATGCCAGCTACCTATTCTTCCCAGGTATACAGTAAAAGTCTGCAACGGCGATGCGAAGGTTTTGCTGTATAATGGGCGAAAGGCTGACCACCTCTCACCATTATGCAACTTGTTCCATCTGATAACTGATTTACAATTTGTGTCGAATCGAATTTGGCATCTAGTGGTTCTGAGAACCACTGATGCTCTGCCTACCCCGTTAGTGATTATGGGCGTGAGGGTGTGTATGTATGCTAACCTGTAAGGAGTCTCCCCTGTGTGGCTGCGTACATGGTTGTCGAGATGCTCCTTCCGTGAGAAGGTCTTGTGGCAAGTGGTGCAGGCGTAAGGCTTGTCTTGGCTCATTCTCTTGGCGTGCCGCTCAGCCGGGTCGCCCGCTACGACAATATCTTCATTATTACACACTGTTTAGGCATATTGCACGATTTTTCATACAAAAAGGTCTGTTTGGCATGAGCAAAGCAAGTGCTTATTCAACAATTTTCAATAAAAAAAGGAAGTGCATTTACGTTTCACAAAATTCATTGATTTTAATTGATAATTCAGGTTTAGCACTGTTCATCTCAACATTTTATTCCTACATATGTCTCGAAAATGCATTTATAGCTTCTCAAACTGATCTCTTTTATATTAAAAATCACACAAAATTCCTAGCCAGTGTTGATGTGTGCGTATCTACACTATGGAAATCGTTAAGAAACTATAGATATAAGAAAGTTGTAAGGCCACCTTGTACAGAGGTCAGAGGTTACTCCATTTTCATTGCAAAACCGCTCTTATCGCAACAGCACAGAATTCACGAGTGTGGAAACCGGATGTGCAGCCCTCCGTGCAATAAATTTATGTCAATTTTATTGTACACACAGCAGCACGTCAGGTTAACCACTTGCACTACGAAAGCCGGCGCGCTATAACGAGCGAGATAAAGGCGACGACATGGTCAACATGTATAGCCTGATGTGCTGCTGTGTGTACTATATATCATTTTGTGTGCAAAGTATAAGATTTTGAAACATTTGCCTCTCAAGAAATGTTTCAAAACCTATACTTTACCTTCTCCTGAAGTTCTGTCAGAGTTTTTATAGGTATTTGTTATCTGCCATATTACCGTAACTGGCGTTTTCTGTTTTACCTCAAGAAGTTACTTTTAAGAGGTTGCTCCGAAAAAATGAGAGTTATCTTTGAATTATATAAAACAGATTTATTGTAAGAAAACTTGACTTCATAATAGTAGCTTTTTCGTAACAACTACATCGCGTAATGTAACTTAAAAAAAAATTGTACTCTGACCTTACTTCATGCATCGATTTTTGGCATATGCAAATTAGACTAGCTTCGCTTTATTCAAACAGATTGGTAAGTGCAAAATTGATTTTGTAGGTTGCATACCATTTAGGTCAATAGGTCAGCTTGTTATGCTATCACTAACAACGGGAGTGACGTCAGAAAAGAATATCGCGACAAGCCCCTGACATACAAATCTTAAGTATCATAAGACCAACACTCTTCTACCCATTTCTTTGAGTGGATTGAATGCGGAACTTCACTACTTTATTTGAAGCGTTGTTCATTTCATAGGATCCATCGCGCCGATTGTGTTAAATTTTCGGCTAAGACTTATAATTTGAGCCCCACTAAATTAGAAAAGTCACACACTTAGTATCGCAATTTTAGTTAGAAATCCTTGCTAACATAAATGTCAAAGTTTGTTCGTACTTTTCAAGCAATGTATCGATCTGACTGATTGCACAGAGATACTTGGGGGTCCAGAGAAAGAAATAAGCTAGTATTGCTTGTTTAAGCAGCGTGAGCAGTAGACGCTTTTCAGTCTTAATTCTATTTGACTTTAACCCCTGCACCTCCACAGTTGTCGTTAAAAACTTGACTTTATTTATTGAAGGTTTTATGGAATGTCACCCTCATCATGACACTCATATATGTAACAAAACAGAAATTAATCCCTATCTTCTAATTATTTTTTTTAAACAGATAAGCATCTTGGCCAAACCAGATTTTGGAAGGGCTAAGATGCTGTTCACCATGCCGATATTGGGGCCACGTATGCCACGCTGCGCCCTCATCGCTTCACTCCGACCTCATTCCATTGTAACATGATATATGTTTTCAACTCTATCACACAAACTGCAATTTCGAGAAGCTACTTTACACATCAGATAGAAACCAACTTCTGTACTCACCCAGGTGACATTTTCCGTGTCTAGTCAACTCGACCGGGTTGGCAAAAGCGGACCCGCAGACTTGGCAGGTGAATGGCTTGCTTTCGCCGTGGTACCGTCTGTGGACTATCAGCTGGTATCGGAACTGAAATATCTTGCCGCAAATATCGCAAGAGTGGTGGCCCGGTGAAGAATCGTCCGATATAACCGCACTTGTGCTGGCTTCCACCTCTACTTCTGTTATCACCTGTGGAGAAAACTTCTTTGAAGAAAAGTTCAAAGGATTTGAGAGATAATATTATTTTTCAAATGTGGATGACATTTATAAAGAGGAAAGATTTGATTGTTTGTTTGCATTGAATAAGCTCCGAAACTACTGGACCGATTTGAAAAATTCTTTCACCATTAGAATGCTACATTATACCAGAGTAGGCTACGTAATTATCCCGAATTACCACGGGAACGAAATCCCGGGCGGAATACTTAAATGTATTCTGGCAGCTAAGGCATGAATAAGTAATTTGATGCAAGGACTTTAAACTCTATTGTGTTTATAATGAGATGGTTCTAAACTTGATACCATATTGGAAATATATTGTGTACTTACTTTATTTTGACCTTGCTGTCCCTCGGCGTTAAGCTTGCCAAAGACCTCATGATATGCGAGGAGTTGTGAGAGATCCTCGACGTTAACCTTATACATGGCGTGAAGGTCATGGTCGGATGCGCCCGCGGATATCTTCACCACTGCACCTTCCATGCCCATTGCTCCAACACTCTGTGTAAACACCAGGAAACGTGAAATATTATAAACGCGAGAGCTTGTATTGATGTATGGATGTTTGTTACTCTTTCACACTCAAATGGCTGGAGCAATTTTGATAAAGTTTGGTATGAAGGCAGCTGAAAGCTAGTACCCTATAACAAATTTATAAGATTTTACTGTATTTTTGTTATACATATTATGACAATTTAGTCAGTATTTGTGGAGAATTCAAGATTAAATTCTTCTGATCACTATGTTCAAATCAGTTGAGAGAATATTCTTACAGGGTGAAAAATCGTTTCACCCAAATTATCGGAATATTAAACAAATAAACGCCACACAAATTGACAAATGGTTGATACAAGAAATAATACGTATTTTCTTTAAATAAACAAAAATACACAAGATATTGAGATAAATCAAATTTAAATAGTGAAGAAATGCTACAAACCTTTAGATCAATCCCTTTGATATCCTTGATCTCTGCTGGAATGGCAAACTGGGCAGTTTCTATTTTGGCAGATTCTTTTTCTCCTTTGACAATGAGTTGCTCAGCAGCGCTGGCTTCTATAGACGTGGTGCCGTCGGGGTTGTGGGTAACGAGGATATTGGCTGGCTCGCCTGTTGCTTGCTCGATTCGAACAACACTGTCCAATACCTAAGGCAGGAAGGTTTATTTTTCACAATTTGTAAAAGGCTGCATATTAGGTTACCACATGCGTGAACTCTGTTCTACTATTGACCAGAACCGTTTTGCAACGAAAATAGGGTAACTTTATTAGATGGCCTCGGTACTACCGACAGGCCACCTAACAATTTATTTTCAGTGGAAAAAAACGATGACTGGTTGATCAACAGATGAAATCCTAAAACACGTCAAGATTACTACAACAAGCGCGTTACGCCGTCAGTGTCATGAACTCTGAACAGTTCGTTTTGCACTTTGTACTTGCTGATCTAAACATGGCGTCATGACTTAAAGCTTTGCCTATTTCAAAAGGCATCACCTTTGGTGGCTAAGGTGACTTAGACTCGTATAACAAAAGGAGACTCAAGTCTTTAGGGGCCGTTCACATATTACGTCACGCAAAATTTCGACTTTTGAACCCCTTCCCCCCTATGTCACGCTTTTTTGGTATCTCTTTAACATGTACTGTCACGTTTGGTATGACCCCCCCTCCATACGCTGTGACGTAATATCTGGATGACCCCTTATCTAAACTCAAGTATTGATTGTCTCTTTCTCTCACTATTAAAATAATAAAGACTACTGCTACTTAAGTATATTGCTGCAAGAGCCATACGTCCTCAATGGACGTGTGGTTGGCATGGGCAGTCTGGGGGGAGACGTTATCTACCTACGGGAAGGTGAGTCTGACCCCAGAACCTGCATATATGTAAGCAGCAGACTAAAGACAGCAGGACTAATAGCAACTGAATGTTACAGAGACTTAGTGGCGGTAGAAATTACAGTACCACTAACGAAGAAAGATCGTAAACGAGTGGCTCTGGTATCCGCTTATATACCCAGCGAAACAAACTTCGAACCGCCCACAAGAGAATTAGAGAGTATTACAGAAGATTGCAGAGGTAAGAACATCCCGATTGTTGTTGGCTGTGATGCCAACTCGCATCACGAGGTATGGGGAAGCACAGGCAACAACAAGAAAGGAGAGTTATTACTAGAATTTCTAGTTAGTAACGGCCTTGATGTTGTGAACAAGGGTAACACACCCACCTTTGTCACAAGGTCAAGGCAAGAGGTGCTGGATATAACATTCACCACATCAGAATTTAGTAGATACATAGAAAGGTGGAGGGTAGATGTTGAGGACTCAATGTCAGACCATAGACGTATTATCTTCCAAATCAGTAGCACAATAGGGAGAGAACTAATTAGGAACAAAAGGAAAACAGACTGGGAAAAGTATGCTGAGACACTTGGCACATGGACACCCAGTCTAGTACAATACAGAACAAAGGAAGAGATAGAAACGGGGGCGTCACAACTAGAAAAGGCCCTAAAAGAAGCCTTCCAAGCTGCATGTCCTCTAAAGGTAATTAAACCTGGCAAGGGACAACCGTGGTGGAATAAAGCACTAGAAAAAGAACGCAAGAAAACGAGAAAAGCACTCAGAACAGCTCTCAAACGTAACAACGACGAGAGCTGGAACGAGTATAGAAACATAAGAAACAACTTTAAGCACAAATGCAGAGAGGAAAACAGGGCAGGATGGAGATCATACTGTGAGAAAATAACGAACTACTCGGAGACCTCTCGCCTGGTCAAAGTACTCGCAAATGACACTCACTGCAAACTTGGTAGCTTAAAGATAGAGGGGGCTAACATAACAGACCCAAAAAGAATATTAAAGATCATGCTGGGAACACACTTCCCGGACAGTGTAGAATACGCAAGTGAAGAAATGATCCTCAATGAAAATCCAAATTGGAAATTGGCAAATGAGATCATGAATACAGAAAATATAGAATGGAGCATCTCATCGTTCGCACCATACAAGGCTGCAGGACCTGATGAAATCTTCCCTAAGATGTTGCAATGTGCACTTAGTTGTGACAAAGTCAAAGATACCATCTCCGCACTATTTAGGAGTAGCATAGCTACTGGTTACATACCGGAGAGCTGGAGAATGGTCAAAGCAGTCTTCATACCGAAACCGGGGAAAAAGTCGTACCAAGAGGCCAAATCCTTTAGGTGCATTAGCTTATTCTCCTTTCTACTGAAAACTATGGAGAAACTAGTAGATAAACACTTAAGACAAAGGATAGAATTGAGCTCTACTCCCCTACATAAGAATCAGCATGCATACAGGGTAGGCAAATCTACTGATACTGCGCTGCACAACATGATAGTAAGGATTGATAGAACGTTAACCAACAAAGAACATGCCCTAGGATGCTTCTTTGACGTGGAGGGGGCTTTTGACAAGGCCTCAACCTCGGCAATTGAAGAATCTCTCAACAGGGAAGGCATAGATAAACAGGCAGCATGTTGGATAATGAACATGCTGAAACATAGATCAATCATAGCACAGCTGGGGGGTGACACCCACAAAATCAAAGCCAAGAGAGGCTTTCCACAAGGCGGCTGTTTATCGCCGCTGATGTGGTGCCTACTGCTGGACCCCCTAGTTAAGGAGATTAACGATATGAGCATATACATGCAAGCGTACTCCGATGATGGAGTATTACTAGTATCTGGAAAAGTAATCAACGTGATGAGAGATATTATGAACAAGGGTATCAGAACTGTTCTGAACTGGTGCAGAGTCAGGGGACTTAATTTAAATCCAGCCAAAACGAAAATACTCTTGTTCTCAAAAACTAGGAAAAATAAAGAGTTTAAACCGCTTACGATAGATGGTGTTGAATTAGAGGTATCAAACGAAATAAGATACCTTGGAGTAACTATTGATAACTCTCTTAAATTCAACACACACATAAAAGAACAATGCGATAAAGCAAAAATCACACTCATGCAATGCAAAAGAGCTGTAGGCAAAACCTGGGGTACCAAGCCGCATGTCATGATGTGGATATACAAAGCAATCATAATTCCAAGAGTAACATACGGAGCAATTGTCTGGTGGCATAAAACCACCATACAAGCAAACAGGAATGAACTAGCAAAAGTACAAAGACTTGCAACCCTAATGATCACAGGAGCGATGAGAACCACTCCATCAGCTGCCTTAGATGTATTATTGGGATTGCATCCTCTGGACTTGGAATTTAAAAAGAGAGCTATGGAGCAATGGTATAGGATGAAGTCAAGCCTTGAATGGAAAGGGAACTTCATGGATAAAGGACACACCATATTAGATGGAAAGTATGGAGAGAAGTTGTCAATGATACTTTCTAATAATGACCTTATCAGGAAAAAAGTAATCTTTGACAAAAAATACAGGATCCATATAGGAGCTAGAGAAAGCTGGAGCTTGGACATTAAAGATCCAAAGATAGTGTGCTACACTGACGGCTCCAGGAAAGAAACAACAAAACTATCAGGACTGGGAATACACATCATGAACCAGGTAGATGGCCAAGTTACCATGCACCTGGGAAGATGCGCTAGCGTTTTCCAGGCTGAGGTGCTGGCTATTACAGAGGGAGTCAGAATCATAGACAGCATGATCACTGAAAACAAAGAGAACATCATAGTATACAGTGATAGCCAGGCTGCTTTGAAGGCACTAAACAGAGCCGAAACTAACTCGGCCCTAGTAACAGAATGTAAGGAGGCTATTAACGCCTTAGCCAAAAAGACCAAAGTTACCATTGCCTGGGTGCCGGGGCACGAAGGACATATAGGTAATGAGATCGCAGACGAGCTAGCAAGGAAAGGGGCCGATGAAACATTCATCGGCCCAGAACCCAGGCTACCTATATCAAGTAAAATCAGTAAAGGAATAATAAGCAAGATCATAACAGAAGAAGCCAATTTAAGATGGAAGCACAATAAACAATGCCGCCAGGCAAAAATCTTCCTAAAGACATATGAAAAAAGAAAGACGAAGCAACTTCTAAAGTTAAATAGAAAGGACATCAGGATTGTAGTGGGTCTGCTCACGGGACACTGTCCTTTGAACAGACACCTAGCAATAATGGGCCTAAAAAGTAATCCCACATGCCCAGAATGCGACAAGGAGGAAACAAGTCTCCATTTCCTGACTGAGTGTCCAATGTACGCGCTGGTAAGATGGGAGACAATAGGCATGGATGAGGTAAAAGAAGAACAAATACAAGAGCTTAACATAAAGGATATAATCGGGTTTGCTAAAGCTTCGGGTAGGTTCAAAGAGGTGGAACTGTCAGTGCAGAGGTAAAACTCATGCGCTGTTGTGGGGAACTGGGTGAAATGGTCCCAAATGAGTGGACTGATCACCCGCCTGTGCCTGACGGGCGTCCCCTCCTTAGATAGATAGATAGATAAGTATATATCAGAGTCTGAGTCGCGGTGTGTAATACGGACCTTAAAGAGCTTTTAAATTTCAGCTTTCATTAGAAAGGCAATCAGTAATTACACAAGATGCTTCGTGAGGCAATTTATAGTTTTGCATATTACAACTCAACTGAACATATGTTCAGTTTAGTGATTCGATTCACAACCTTAATTTCCGTTAGCAAATTTAATGTCGCCCTATTATGTTCATGTATTGTGGGCGAAAGGCTGACAACTTCTCACCACTCGGCTAATGTTTCAATTAATGACCCTCACTGTATTTGTCTAACGTGGTATCTGGTGGTTCTATGACCATCTGATGTTCTGCTACCCTGATAGGGATATAGGCGTGATTGTATACATGTATGTATATGTGTATTATGTTCATATTTCCGCACCTGCTGGCCAACAATCTGTTGTAACTGATGCACAGTGAGTGTATGGTCAGTGCCAGGCATCTTGATAGCCTCGTGGAGCTCTTCCTTATCAACCAGTTTCCCGCCCGCACCAGGTTCCACCACCGTCACTATACCGTCCTCACTCACTGTCAGTTGGATCTAAAGAAAACATATTATTAAATACAGTAAGAACTAGCCCCCCGATTGCGGTAAGTTTAAACGTTACCATAGCTAAACCACTCACTTTTCTTTTGTATTCAACGGAAACGTGAGCGGTTTAGCTTTGGTAAACACGTTCAAACTTACCGCGATCGGGGGGGCAGATAAGTTAGCATAAGAATAGGACATAATTTTGTCGCATGTATCTAAGATCCGCCCTCGTACAAGTAGAACGATAACGACACGACAAAATTATGTCACGTGTTCATGTTAGTAGTCATTATTTAAGTAGTGAACAATAAACAGCCGGGCTATGATGATCGCAACGACATATTATCTCATGCGTTATCTCGTGGTCACGTGACGCTTTCTCGTAATCTCATTGGTCGAAACAGTCACGTGACCACGAGATAACGCGTGAGATAATATGTCGTTGCGATCATCATAGCCAGGCAGGTAAAAAAAGGTCAAAGAGGGCCTGTCTATCACATTAATCAATTTATGGTTGTTTCTACATGCTATCTAACTTTTTGTAACCCCCACAGACATGACAATTGAAGTACTATAGTAAAAGTAGTCAGGTAATTAAATGAAAACGAAATCTATCACAGTCAAAGTCAAAAATAGGTTCATTTCATAGAAAAGTCAGGAATTTATTGAACAGTTGACATAATGAAATTTTAAAATTTGAATGTAATTATTTGCTCTTTTAATTGATGTGACTTTTATGAAAACTAAATCGTAGTACTTATTTAAATAATATATATTTTGCTCTATTTGCATGTCACCTTTATGACTAAATGTGTTGAACGTAATTTTTTTTTCTACATGAAACATCTGCAAAACCACATTTACTGCAATAAAGATCATTCATTCATTCATTCATTACTTTGAGTAAGCATTTTTATTCATAAAAGTGCAGTCTTCCCCGTATGGACCCCCACTTTAAATTAGTTAGCGAAATTTCGGGGCGTGATTCTCTCCTTGAAACTGAACAACCTTCCACAAGGAACCTATATGATATATTTAAAAAAAACGACTTCCCATACAAAGGCAAACCAGCTGATCACAAGTTGACGTCACACAAGTTATAAGAATGGCGTAATTTTAGGGCGTTATTCTCTCCTTGAAACTAAATAACCTTCCACAGGGAACCTATATGAAATATTAAAAAAAAACGACTAATGCAAATTAGCTGATCACATGTTGACGTTGTCACACAATTTGTATAAGAATGGCGTAACTTTGAGCTTTGGGGCGTTATTCTCTCCTTGAAACTAAACAACCTTCCACAAGGAACCTATATGAAATATTTAAAAAAAAAGACTTCCCATACAAAGGCAAATCAGCTGATCACAAGTTGACGTTGTCACACAAGTTGTATAAGAATGGCGTAAAATATTTTTTTTCATGTTCCGACCCTATGTTCCTTGGTATAAGTTGTTTAGTTTCATGAGCTAATTCAGAACTACTTTAAAGTCACCCAATCCATTCAGTAGATAAAAGTCAGTCAAGTTTTATTTTATTTCAGGTCGCTAATAAAAAAAAAAGTTTTATTAAATAACCAAAATAACAGAAAATCCTTACTAATATTATAAATGCGAAAGTAACTGTCTATCTGTCCGTCTTTCACGCCTAAACTACTGAACCGATTTTGATGAAATTTGGTACAGAGATAGATTAGAGCCTGAGAAAGGACATAGGCTACGTTTTATCCCACAGTTGGGCACGATATAACCTGTAGTCCACGCGGGCGGAGCCGCGGGCGGAAAGCTAGTGTGAAATAAATGAGTATAAGAACATCAACTACTAAGGAATCAAAGCTAAGCTACATGGCCTTACCTCGCTGACCTGAAGGTGATTGATGAAAGCAGCATGAATTACATTAATATTTGGTTACAAGTGCTGTACATTGTGGCAAAATGACAGTATATGAGCAGTGAATATAATGAAACAAACCTGCTGGTTGGAGTGTTCTGGTCGAGTGGTTGCCATAAGCTGCTGCTGCATTATATGCTGCTGAGAGTGATGACCCTGAACCGGAGAATTTTAGATTAAATATTGGTACTAGTACTAGGTATGACTCGCCAAGAAATGTCAAAGTAGCAAAATCATTCAATAAAAGTATGGTACTGATAAGTAAACTAAAAAGTACTATTTTTACTAGCCGTTATTACTATTACCTGATGTCTACATGCATATCGGAAACTATTTACCAAGTCAAACATGCAGAGAATGCAGAGTCATAACAGAATTAGAATAAATGAAAAATTTCCTAACTAAATGTCGAACAGTATCTCTAATTTAAAGTAACAGGAGAGTTAGAAAAATGCTAAAAAAAATTAAATATCCTAGTACTGAGATAAAGGCCCCAAATCAGCCTATAGTAACTTACTCATACATGCATCGCTGATAAACTGAAGGCCTAGGCACACAGAAAGATAAGTCAGTGATATTGTAGACAACTCAAAAATATTTGCAATCAACACAATTTGTTTAAAATTGTTATATTGTAAACATAAATGAGGTTTCTTACAATATACTGTCTAGTATTCTGTATAGTTAGAAGCCTGTAATAACAAGCTTGGAGAGTCAAACTATGTCTACACAGCGCTGGTCAGCATTCCCGCTAGTAACGGAGTGGGTTACCACTTATTTACCATATCAATGTTATGGTGTTGTACAAACTCGACCCGGTTATTGGGTACCTGCTGATGGGCTTGCTGGTTGGTGCTCACAGACTGTGTGTTGCCGCTAGTTGCCTGTTGTGAAGCCAGCTCCTGTTGTTGGCTGTGGGCCACTAGCTGAGCTTCTAGAACAAAGAATGGAGTCAGTATTGTTTCTGTTATTTTATGGAATTGTTCCATTTGGAAAATTAATCAAAGATAGTGGGTTACTTAATCAAAAATTATCTTTAAGAAATTACAACACCTCTTGACAAGCCTAACTATGTCTTTTAGAACCAATAAAAATACTTCGACTTTTTCAGTTCCATGCAATATCTATCTAATTTACTTTGTAAGTTCTGCTAGCTGATATAAAATGTTAAAACCATACATGCATTCACTGTTATAAGAATAGGTAGCCATTGAAAAATCTAGGCATATAACAATCAAAAACAAAACCCAAGGTTAACTTTTTACACAATACAATGACAATCATTTCTATTAATAAAATACTGCAAGGTATGATTTTCTAGATGAGACGTTTGTAAAATTATGCAAATTATCAACTTGTTTCTAAACTGTTGTTAAAAGTATAGAATATGCTTCAACTTTCTGATTACTCTTCCCCATAAGCTATGCTATAACAGTTGATATTATTCAGCACTGAGCAAGTCTCCAGGGTATGGCTATTGTTTACCTTACCACTCAGCGTGGTTCTCATTAGCAAACACCACACATGATAGATCCACTAAGCTTAGGTTAGTTTATACCCAACCTTATTTAGATGAAATGAATAATCATTCTTAGCTATATAAAGAATTTATTTCAATCAATTCTTTTCGTTTATTTCTGATATAAACTAAAAATATGTAATCATATGTTCTGTCTAGATATTTTAAATAATAAAGTATCTTTACAGTATTGTATGGTAAAACCTAAACAGTAACATAAAAAACCATTAATTATAGCACTTGTAATTAATAACCTAAAAGAATTACAAATAAATAGTTCCCCTGTAAATCTTAATTTTATCTTTTTGTACCCTGACCACATAATTGTAGAACTCATAGTGTAGTTTTCCACTGTAAGCCATTTGTTATTAATGTTGATTCCCTCAAACCATCCTCCAAAGTTTATATTCTGTTTCCAATAAGAGTAATAAAAGAATTAAGTTATGGTAATATATACCTACCTTCCTACCCTTTTAGGAACTGTGCAATTACATACGAGTAGAATTTGAATAATGGTTATCATTAAAATTTAGTTACGATTTGAATACGTGTAGCCATCTGATTAGATGCCAATCCTATATTATGTGGGTCCTACACTTTAGTGGTATTAAAGCAAGATAACTTATTATTACCGTGACTTTGTCCAGGTTGCGTTTGTGCAATAATCTGTGAGACCGGGATCTGCTGAGTCCCAGCCGCAGAAACAGCAACTTGAGCCTGGCCATGGTGGCCTAAGATTATATTTGGATCACCATTCAGTATGCTGTGAGTTTGTCCAAGATCCTGTAAAGACATACATAATATGTTACTGATGAGTTTTTGTAGATTCTTCTAAGATCTAGCTCCATTGTAATTTATAATAAATACCTATACAATTTTTTACTGATTGTCTAAGAATTGTTTAATTTCATATCTGGCTAGACAGGTATAATTTGATATGAACTTGACACTACCATGGATGTTTGCCAAATGAGGTGAATGTTTATACATTTGAAACAACTACTAATTTAATTTAAAATAATGTATTTGATATTACCTGAACTGGTTTTCCGTTTTCAATTCTGGTTCCAGTAGGAAGCCCGTACACAGACACTTGCGGTATCGGGCCCGGGAACAAATTTGTAAACACCCAATACTTGGCAACGCTAGACAAAGCGACATTCACCGCTGCGGTGTTCACTCGTAGGTCCGTGGCAGAAGTAGTTGGAGTCAGACTGCTCTGCTGTTGTTGCTGAGCCGCCTGAACTCGCTGGCTCTGAGACTACAACCACAAATAAACAATAAAACACCAATTGGCAAGAGATTGCAACAAAAAAAAACAGCACAAATTATGCGAACCTCGGAATTTCCTGGAGGTTGGCCACCACCCGAGATACTGTGATGCTCCGGATTCATGTTAAGTCCTTATAAGTAGCAGTATGAATAACTTTCAATAACTTATTGCTAACAACACAACATTTTCTAAACTTTACTTATCGGCATTGTCATAATTCGACTGTCAACGAAATGGAGGCGCGGGGGACGCGACGGGCCGCCATTACGGAACTTAGCACACAATAACATTTTTCTTCGACAGTGCCAGACCACTATTTACTTTGTTCAAAAAGCACATCACTATTCACAGAACAATCACATAAGTCATTTATTCACAAAATTGAATAATTTATTGCAATTTACTAATTGAAATCAAGAACAGTCCACTTAAAACGTACGATTCATCATATACCACGACTGAACGTTTGTCATGGTCACAAGGTTACCAACTTTAGCAACATAGAAGAAAACTCTACTTATTTAAACGTTTATCGTCATTCATGAAAATAATTATACAGTAAAAAAAAATACTGAAATTATTTATTTAATACACTTAAATTACATACTTTGTCCCAGAAACCTTTGCAATATTAAATAAAAATAATCTAATTTGACTTGATTTGTTACAATTAACTTAAAATTATCAGCGATATGCGCTAGATGGCGCTGTGCTGTCCGAAGTTAGCTCCAATGACGACAACTTGACAATTTGAAATGAGTGCGTTCAGATTCATTTTGTTTAATAAAATTTAAAAAAGATTGCATTGCACAATGCACATTATGAACGCATCACACTTACGTTTATGTTTTCAGAAGGCATTTCCTTGAAAAAAGTCACCTGTAGAGACCAAAGAGAATTTCATGGTAGAGACTGAAGAAACAATCAAGTAGGTAGAATAGGTTCTACGAAGGTATGTTGAAGTTCAGGCATGGACTTAGTACTTTCCTACTCTTTTAAAGTTCAGGTCAATCATAAATAATCGATTTCACCCATAGACATAGAAAAAATAAATTAAATTATGTCAGTGATTTCACCATCTGGAATAGGGCCTCTGGCCTGGCTAGCCCATGGGTAAATCGTAATAATTTAAATAGTCTAAGTATGTATTTATTCTTTATTGTACACATACACTATAGCATTCCATCCGGGACTTAATTCCCGTGGGAATTCGGGAAAATTATGTAGCCTATGTTCATCAAAGATAACGTAGCATTCTAATGGTAAAAGAATTTTTCAAATCGGTACAGTACCTAGTGTCGGAGCCTATTCAATGCAAACAAACAAACAAACAATCAAATCTTTCCACTTTATAATATTAGTATACACCTAGTATAGATGAGCATAAGTTCCACAAGACACATTAATAAGAAAAACAGTACAAAGGCGGACTTATCCCACAAGGGGATTTCTTCCAGTCAACCCATTGAGGCCCGTGTTAAGAAGATTCAAATCTTGATCTATACTTAAGTATTGATTGTCTCTTTCACTATCAAAATGACAAAGACGAGCTGCTACTGAAGTTTAGATCAGAGTCTGAGTTGCGTTCTGTTATTCTGTAATACGGACCTAATAGTATAGAGGGTGATAGCCTAGTTACTATAATGAAGATCGGTCCTAGCCCAGTTGGTAATTGAATCAGACTTGTAACCACTAAATTCGTTTTTTTCGGATTTATGTACAGATTTTTCATTAATTATCACTTGCTCAGCGGTGAAGGAAAGAAAATATCGTGATGAAAAACGCTCGCTTTAAGAAAATTAGTTTTTCAAAGGCGCGCGGTCCACTAACCCGCATTGGCATTTTTGCCTTTCCATATAACTTAGCGATCAGCTGATTGCCTTAGTATGAGAAGACTAAATATTTATTTTATTTTGTATAAGTTTCCTTGGAGAAAGTTGTTCAAATTCATGAGGAAAATTCCCCCTAAAGTTTCACTAATTAATTTAAAGTCACCCCACCCCATAGAACCAGGATGGGGTTGCATTATTTTGTTTAAGTTTTCCTATGGCCACTTTCTGAGATCATCAAAAACAGTGCTTATGACATTAGCTAATGAAGATAAATAAATTAAACAAACAAAACAAGAAGGATTTGCATCATTTCCCAACAAAGTTCCTGTGGCCATCTTTTGTTTGCATCACAAGACCATTTCCATCTGAAATAATTTAAAGACCGCCCTTGTACTTTTAGTGCATTAAGTTAAATAAATAAATAAAATAAAGACATTATCTACACGAGAATAATAAATGATATGACTACGAATTATTTCTGTCATCGCAATGCAATGGTATCCCGAGATTTAAAGGAAGTCATTGCGATAAATAAGTACAGTGGCTTTTGAGCAGTAGGTATCAGATGAAGACTCTTAATCAACGCCAACAACGGAATAACGTATCGTACCTACTTATTGTTGTCTATCTTCACATACAAACCATCGTCAAGAATGTAATGGCCAACTTTGGGCCATGCAGTGCTTCTATTTTCGTAATATCTCTCGGCAAACTGTCCGTCTCGTTCTTGTCTTTGAAAATCAACTTAGGTACTTATTCGAATTACGTGTCGAACCACAATAAGTAAATAGAAGCACATTTCCATATCTAAAGGACGTATGCTGTTGTCGTCCTTACGAGTCCGTGCTGAAAGTATACATGCAACTTGTAGCGCAAGGGAGGATAATGCAGCTGTAGCAGAAATGTTGTAGAGAGGTGGCCCGGCAGCCGGCTGAGGTACGAGTCTCAGTGCCTCTCGCGAACGAACACGGACCACGCGCCTCGTCGCAACCTTACCGCGTAAACATTCTCGATAACAACTAAACTTTTTCAAAACAATCTCTCAAAGACTCTACGCTGAAAAAGTGCGTGTACTTTGTTAGAAATAATCACATCAGCGAGCGGATATTTATAGACAATTTTCCCGCTGAAAAATCAGACGATTCATTCAGGTATCATTTGTTTTGATTAGTAAATCGTCGCACTGGTTTCGCCGGTCATCTATTTGCAGGTATGTTGAATATTAAATTGTATTAGGTATAAGGTGTTGTTATTGTTAGATTAGTGGAAGTAGGTGTTACCGGCTATAAGGAAGGATTTTTAAATGCGTTGTGCATTCAAGTGACGAGGAAATTATACTGCGGTTTTTCGCCGCGGCATTTTATGTAAAGTGTTAAGAAATTCAATTTGTTGAAATAAAGGCCCTTACCAAGAATAGTTATGAGCGGTGGGGAATAAAGTAAAGTAATCTTTAATAATCGTTAACGTAAGTCTTTGAACAAAATACGCATTAAACCGATAAATTGACAGGAAAATATAATTGAAAACGGCGTTTAGAATATAGGTTCATAATTCATAATCATAATACAATGGGTGTTCAGCGCATTTTTGCTACCCAATTAGAATAACTGACGACAGGTGTTTACTTAAAGTTTATGGTAATTCTTCCGTATGGAATTAAGTATGTCAATAATTAAATACCAAAAAGAAATTGGTTTGCATATTTTTTTCAAATGCCATATGAAAAACGATATTAGACACGCAATCAAAAAGTGATAAAAAGGCCGATTGAAAAATACTTGGTCATAAAATCTTGTGTTTTCTTTAATTAGATTAGATTAATTTATTTCACTTTATCTATATTAGTCACAATATTAAGTCTACAGCAGTGTCGTATCATATTTTGATTTGAACTCTGTTAATTGCATTTATTTACATGCGTGTGCAATTAAAATATTTATATTGTATCGTAATTTTATTAAGTTAATCTTAAATGCAGAAACATTGCTCTACTTAGGTAGAGCAAATCACGACCTTTAAAAAGTATTCTTAGTTTATTTTAAGAGATTAAGTAGATACCCTATTCGTAGAGCATGATTTGTAAACATGTTTACATTTAAAAGTACATACATTAAATGGCTAAAAATATGATACCTAACACAGTTTCGGATACGAAATTACGAATAGCTAAACGTAGACTTAGAGTCAGAATCAAAATTGTAGAGTCAGACAATCAGAAAGTTTGTAGATAAAAAATAATTAGTGTAAGCCGCAGAAACTTCGTAATTATTCTGTTTAGCATTCGTTTGGATCTGCAAGAGGGTTAAGCAATGGCACTGGAGGCAGCATGGATTGCAAAAAGGTCATTGCAAAGTAGACACGCGCTTCTGTCGGCGCCGGCGGCGCGGCGGTTGGTCGCTTCCTCATAAATTGGTACAAAACGACTACCGGTGCGTTTAAACTACCTCGAATATAAACCACTGAACTAGAAAAGTGTAGAAGAGTTGCTAGTATTACAAAAATAATTAAAGATTTTTGTTCAGAGCACAAAAGTAATTAAATTCAAAATACACAGACATCAAATCTGTCACGGGAATATTATTTCACGCTTGGAATTTCACAGCGTCATTCTATTTATCTTGAAAATGTGGAAGGTATCTTACAAAGGTTCTGTCCCAGAACATGTAAAAACTAAAATGTTTTACGTGTATGTTTTTATTCGTTTACTTAAACGTTTAAATACTAATGATCCGTCATGATCTTTTAATTAAGAACGTCTATGTAGAATAAGTTCCTTTCGTAACTTTTTAAAGCAAATACTGCACCTATATACAATTTAACAAACTACAAAATAATTTATAACTAAAAAGTAAAGAAAACTCTACACTAAAGTAATTACGACACTTAAGATTAATAAGGATATCCGTGATTGTGGGCTGTGTAAGATAAAACTGCCTATAAAAATCACTTAATAAAGTTAGTGCACGATTGCATATTGTAGTTTCATAGTGCAGGAGTTTTAAAACAGTAGGTTCCGTATGTCAATCAAATTGACTGGCCCGCTGACCTCTTAATCATCGGCGCACCAGGAAACACTATTATAAGCACGCTTAAGTTATGAGAACACATTGTTCGCTTTAATAATAATGTCAGGCAAACATTTATTGTCTTTAACTTAGGGTGTGACATATACCTAAGATTTTATAATAGGCTGACTATTATGTAAACTAGAAAGTCCGGGATTTCTGAAATTGTAACTAAATATTTTATTTTGTTGATTTTCATTCAACCATCTCTGAATATAAAAATGAGATGTGAGTTGTACCATATTTTAAATACCAGGTGAATCTAGTTAAGCCTATGCTAAATAAATTAGGTACGATCTTTGGGCTTCGTTTTGTGCTGTTTTAGCCTATAGGTTTAATGCCTCTTGAGTTAGCTTGGAATCGGGTGTGTCGGGTAAAATATCCATAGCTTGTCATTTCATTGTACCTAACTTGTAACCACAGCGTGATTTATTCGAATTAAACCGCAACTTTATATTTCCGTAACATTTTGAAGATGATTTTACACTTGGTATTGTTATTGCTTGATGTAATAACATTGTATTTTTGTTGATAATGCAAGTGTGTTTGGTTACTTATGCTCTTATGCAATGGTGTTAGAAAACTGGATATCTTTTTATATGCTTTTATTTTTTAAGTATGAGTAATTGGGGCTGGAGACTAGTATTGGCTAGTTTTCATAACCAGAGTAAGTATATAAGAAAATAAAAACAATAGAACTCTTCCGGTAGCTATGTATATTTCTCTAGGCTCTATTTGTACGAAATGCAACATCTAAAATTTTTGTAATACGATTACGCATGTAAAGTTGTACTAGTGTACATCGTCTCGTCCATCCACGGACGCGGTTAGATATTAACAATTTACATCCGGTGCGTGCTTGGCAATTTGTCCTATGATATTATAGCGTCATAAGTACTTATTTAATCATTTTTGCCTAGCCTAGATCATATAATAGTACGGGATAGATTAAGAATAACATTTGTATTTGTAAATATAACGCTAAAATTAAAACAATTGTATAACCCCCGACATTCGATTTTTAAACGGCTGGAACAATTTTGATTAAATATAGCTAATAACTATCTACGTTAGCTTTAAAATAAAAAGAACTGCATCGTAAAGGTTCATTAGTTTAGGAGATACGATGCCACAGACAGACACACAGATACACAGATATATAGAGACAAACAGATACACACGTCAAACTTATAGCACCTGTCGCCGCGATAATGACCAACGCTCGACATTAGGTATATTAATATACCTAATGTCGAGCGTTGGTCATTATCGCGGCGACATTAATGGTGGAGATGCTGACTTGTCGATTGAGGTGGTAAATGAGTTGTTCCGTGGTTATTACGTGGACCGCAAGAGAAGGTGTCGTATAATCCGACTGGCCTAAAGCCAAAATAGTGGCATGATTTGATATTTTGATCGCCTCAGTCGACAATGAATCCATTATTTCAAAGTAAGCCGCCAGAACGGCTCTGGCTGGCTTGATGTGGTCTGCCAGACTTTTTCTGGTGAGATCTTGAATTTTTTGCGTGAAAAGATCATTGTTAATTACAATGTTCCTTAAATATATTTTTTCGTTTCGGGGGGTTGCCCCTGGAGGTCGATTTGTGTTGTGTCCGCCATTTTTATGCGGACATATCGCGTAATTTGATACAATACGTAAATAATTTATTTGATTATCCTTTACGGTATGCTTATTTTATTTATAAAGAATTTATAAACGAAAACTGAGTTTTATTTTATCCTATTTTATTTTATTTGTTCATTTATGAAATTTGGTTATTTTATCCCAACTTTCGAATTTCAAATTTGGCGCAATTTTGGCTCTTAATTTATCGGTCTTATCGATTACGGTTTTTTTTTTGAATTTGCCACATTTTTTCCGATTTTGTGGTGGTGTAAAATAGGAAAAAGCCGTTGTCTATGGAACTAAAAGTGTTGTGCCAGTAAAAGATTGATTCAATAAGTTGATTCAATTTAACTTTGCAAAATGTTCAGATAATTCGGCGATAATTTTGTTTTGGTTTGTATATAAATTAAGTTCTTATTGGAGGAGGTCTTACTTCAAGATTTGGTTATTTTTTTTGGAAAACATCGAGGTTAACGGTAAGTCGGTTACTCTTTGTAATCGGTCGAAATTCTCAACTTTGTCAGTATTTGATTATCCTCTTCACGTAATACCTAGAATTGAATTTTATGACCAATAAAATGCTGATAGTGATATGATATTATGTGCACTAAACACTAGAAACCAGATTATAATTGAGTCAAGTCAAAAAAGTTTCAGAAGGCTACAACCGTATGTTTGTCAATGGTAGCACTAATGACGAAAGTTAATCCCGCCATTTCCGTTTCCGCAAAAGAAAATTTTAGCCATGTTTTATTTTCTCGGCGTCGCATTGTTTTAAGTGGTCGCCGTTGCAGCAAAAATTTGGTTCTGCTTAGTTTAGAAGTTGTTTTAGGTCTAATTAGTTACCAAAAGAAGTGACGTGACACGTTTCGTATTTAAACAAAGTTTCATGGGCGAGAAAAGGTAAATATAAAGTTCTCAAGTGAATCTAAAGTTTTATGGTAAGCGGTCATGGCGTCATGTACCTACTTGTATTCTTGTAAGATTTGAGAATTTCAACATTTCAATAATTGTTTCAGCTCAATCTGTTGTTGCTTACTCCAGCTAAAGACAAAAGCCGAGAAAGCATTTGTAAATAGTGTCCAAGTTAAGAGATTGATAGAAGATTCTGATCGGTGAGTACCTTTATTTTATATCAGTAGGATCAAATGATTTACTGGCGGTTTTCTTGAGTGATAGTATATCCGTATTGTACATATTTCAGTGCTCATCGGAGCCAATATGGAGACAATACTTTACGAGGAAATGAAGGACAGACTAGACCTCTTAACAGGTCTAATAGAAAGAGGCAAAGCTTTCATGGGCAGACAGATTAACACTGAAGAAGATATGCAAAAGTTAAAAATGGAATTCAAATTTGAAATAGAAAATTTTCGTAAAGCGATTAACTTTTATATGGATAGGGTGAGAGAACCTTCCCCAGAACTTATAAAAACGTGTATGGAAAATCAAAAGGCTGCTGAGCAGCTCCAGTTGGAACTAGAAATGCTAGCTCTAATGAGTAAGACTGTCACAGACAAAACATCCAGTAAGCTCCCCAAATTAGAACTTCTTAAATTTGATGGGAACATTTTAAACTTTTCTGAGTTTTGGGATAGATTTGCAGCTACAGTGCATTGTAAAGATATCAGCAATGCAGAGAAACTATCCTATCTTCTTAACTCGGTTCAGGGTAGTGCGCAGGAAACTCTGCAAGGACTTCAGGCTACTAATGAGAACTATGATATTGCTATAAATATTTTGCGAAAACGGTATGGCACACAGTCCATAGTTATTGACGCTCATTATGAAGCCTTAAATAAATTGACTAAAGCAACTAATTCAGCGCAGGATTGCCGCCATAATCTTGACAATATTGAAAAACACTTACGTATATTAGAATCACTCGGTGAAAATATAAATAACAACCACTTTCGTGTATTAATAACAGGAAAATTCCCTGAAAATGTACTTTACCAGTTAAATTTAATGACACCAACAGACAGAAATGTAACCATTCTGAGAGAGAATTTAGACAAAATAATTACTGCCTTAGAAAAGACTAACGAAGATAGAACATCTATCCAAACCAAAAATCAGGACATACCAAAAGTACAAGAAAATTCTGAAGGTTCGAAAACAGCTACAACAATTGAATCTTTACACGTTCGTGCCATTAAAAGGCCACAGCAAATAGCGAATAGGCAAAAAGGGAATAAAAGATCTCGTATAGAGTGTATTTTTTGTAAGGGCAACCACTTCAGTGACAAGTGTAGAACCGTATCTGATCTGCAAGAACGTCGTAAGAAACTAATAAGAAGATGCTACCGCTGCTTGAAACCCGGTCATTGCGTTAAGAACTGCACAGCTAAATCTAAATGCTACTTTTGCAAAAATACTAATCATCACTCTGCACTTTGCCCTGGAAGATCTAACTCAAGAAAAGAAGTAGGGGCAAGAAAGAAAAAGACTGTAGAGGCACCTTCAAATGCCATCGCAGGTAACCAGATACCAATTGTTTTAGAAAATCCTACACATGAGATGAATGTCCATAATATTCAAATGAGATCATTTTTACAGACGGCGACGGCAAAGATAAAAAACAAGAATAATGAAACATTATGCCGTATACTCCTTGACAGTGGAAGTCAAAGGAGTTACATAACTAACCGGACTGCGACAAAACTAGAAATTAAACCAGACAACGAAGACAAGCTGATAGTATTTACTTTCGGATCGGACACACCACAGGAGACATCAAGTCCTTCAGCTGACATTATAATTAAAACAAAAAGAGGTATACAAAGAAAAATAAGAGTGAACATTGTTCCATTTATTACAAATCGGATACCTGTATTTAATCTGGACAACGAGCAAGTAGATGTCTTAGCTGATGACAATTCTCTTGGTGAAGTGATTGATGTGTTGATAGGTAACGATTACTACTATTCCTTTATGAGAAATGAACACCTTAAAATCGGTGCTAATTTATTCCTTGTAAATACAGATTTTGGGTATGTATTGTCTGGCAATACTTCAGAGGACGAAAATAATGTCTTATCTGTAATAACTTACTGTCAATGCCATGAATCAAATTGCCCATATTTCACTGAGCCTGACTTGCCACTCAGGAGTATAGACATGAAATTTTTATGGGCATTAGAGAATATTGGTATAACAGATTCTCCTAAAATAACTAGGGAAGAGGAATCAGTTAAGTTCTTCAATGAGACAACGACTTATGAAGCAGGCAGATATCAAGTTAAATGGCCATGGATACAATACCCACCTGATCTACCCACAAATTTCGGCCTTGCTTATGGAAGATTAAAAAATTTGTTACAGCGTTCAGATGAAAAAATTTTAAGAGAATATAACCAGATATTACAAGAACAGTTAGAAGCAAACATTATAGAAATAGTAGAACAAGAAACCATGCCTATCCAACAGAGGAATCCACCTGTACATTACCTGCCACATCACATTGTCCAGCAAGAAGGGAAACGTGGACGCATAGTGTATGATGCATCTGCCAAATTAAAAGATCAGAAGAGCCTGAACGAATGCTTATACCGAGGACCATCTATGCTAGAAGATCTAGCTGGTTTACTTCTAAAATTTCGAACTAATAAAATAGGTATAACAGCAGATGTTGAGAAGGCATTCCTTCAGATTGGTCTTCAAGCAGATGACAAGGACGTGACGCGATTCCTTTGGCTCAAAGAACCAAGCAAAGGACTTTCTGACTCCAATCTATTGCATCTCAGATTTTGTAGAGTGCCTTTTGGCATAATATCGAGTCCATTCTTATTAACTGCCACAATTCGTTATCACATTGCACAGAAACACAAAGAACTTATGAAAGACATAGCGGATAAATGCTATATGGATAATCTCTTAACTGGTGCCACATCAGTAGACAAGGCTAAAGACTTATTTCAGAAGACCCAAACAGTTTTCAAAGAGCTTTCTATGAACATCAGAGATTGGATGTCAAACGATGAAGAATTAATGAAACATATTCCAGAAACATTGAAATCTAAGCAGTCTGATAACTGTAAAGTGCTTGGTCTGATATGGGATGTTAAAAAGGATCTTTTGAAACTTAAAATATGTGATGACATTTTCCAAGAAGATAACATGAAAAAGAACAACACTAAAAGGACAGTACTGAAGACACTTGCTAGATTATTTGACCCTCATGGCTTTGCTGCACCTCTCGTGCTGCCAATAAAAATGTTCTTCCAAGATCTGTGCCTTCAGAAGATTAAATGGGACAAAGAGCTACCAGAAGAATTTTCACAAAGATGGGAAGATATATTAATAAAACTAGAAGCAATAAAGGAAATAAAAGTACCAAGATATGTTGGATTTACAAATTCTGACACACGGACCAAGTTTGAACTGCATACTTTTACGGACGCATCCAAGAACGCATACGCGGCAGTGACTTATCTGCGAATTATTGATCAGAAAGAGATAAAAACCGCATTTCTTATGTCAAAAGCGCGTATAACACCTGTTGAAGATAAAGACGACCTAAAGATACCACGTCTCGAGCTATTGGCATTCCTGATCGGCAGCAGGTTACTGAAGTATGTAGAGCAGAACCTAGAAATACCTGTTGATAGACAATACATGTGGACAGATAGCAAAGTCGTTCTCAGTTGGCTAAAAACGAACAAGTTGTTACCACCTTTCGTGTCAAGAAGAGTAGCTGAAATAAAGCAACATAAAGAGGTAGAGTTTTGCTATATTAACACGAAAGAAAACCCAGCCGATTTAGCGACTCGTCCAGAGCTCTGGGACCAAAAGAAAAAATTATGGTTTGCAGGACCTTCATTCCTAAACGTAGATATCAAATATTGGCCTAAAGACAGACACATAGATAACCAAGAAACTTTTCTTTTTGTTGGGGAGACCCTGGACATGGTCGATGGTCCAGAGATGACAATGAAAGGTTTTGAGACAGAATCACCTTACCAGAATCAAGAAATGGAATGCCTCGAAGTAGAACCACAGGATGATGACATTAAAATTATAAGAAATTTACAATTGGAACATTTCCCACATGAAGTTGCAGGCAAAGTAACCAGCCTCACAAGAAACTTAAACCTGTTTATGGACATTGATGGACTGTTGCGGTGCAAAGGAAGGATGTCACACACTGATTGGGACTACGACTCAAAATATCCCATACTCATTCCCCGAGACAGCCCTTTTACACACGATGTCATTAAAAGGGTACATGAGAAGAACAACCATGTAGGACCCTCTCACACCTTGAGTCTTGTACGCCAAAAGTATTGGATTCCACAAGGAAAGGCGCAGGTACAGAAAATCTTAAAGAAGTGTCCACAGTGTGTAAAGCAAGGTGGGGGACCTTACACATTACCGGCTCCACCTGCACTTCCGACAGAGCGAGTTAACTACAGTAAACCCTTCACATTTACTGGGGTAGATTATTTTGGCCCACTATTTGTAAGTTCTGACTCAGGAAAAGTAAAAAGATGGGTTTGCCTGTTTACATGCCTTGCTATTCGAGCCATCCATCTGGAAATAGTACAAGACCTTACCGCAGATGAGTGCCTTCTGGCCCTGAGAAGATTTGCAGCGAACAGAGGTTCTCCTAAGAAAATAGTGTCT
The DNA here is from genome assembly GCA_949987775.1 of Aproaerema taeniolella. Lineage (NCBI taxonomy): Eukaryota > Metazoa > Arthropoda > Insecta > Lepidoptera > Gelechiidae > Aproaerema > Aproaerema taeniolella. The sequence continues at coordinate 6,633,851 of OX465255.1, forward strand.
GACAATGCTCTGTATTTCAAGCTGACTAGCGAAGTTCTGACAGCTCCTTATTGTAAAAAAAATAAAATCGAGTGGAAATTCATCCCTCAATTAGCCCCCTGGCATGGTGGATTCTACGAACGCCTAGTTGGTTTAGTAAAACACTGTTTAAAAAGGACCCTAGACAAACACCTTCTCCGAGAGAGTCAGTTAATGACAGTGCTGAAAGAAGTAGAAGCAATAGTTAACTCTCGACCATTGATGAGTGTCGGCTCAGACTTGGAGTATGTGTTGAAACCAGCGGACTTCCTGTCACTAGGGAGATGCCTGGAGATTACTCCTGAAGCTATGGTTACAGAAGGTACTTCTACGAAAATGGATCTAGGGCAAGGGTGGAAAAGGGGGATGGTTATCTTGGATGAGTTTAAGAGGATGTTCCAAGACCAGTACCTGTCCAGTTTAAGAGAAAAGCATCGATACTCCCTGAAACAGCCAAGAGTAAGGTCAGATAGAGTGCCGCAAGTTGGTGATACTGTTCAAATAAAAGATGACTGTCAGAAAAGAATTAACTGGAAAGTAGGTAAAATAAGTTCACTCATCAAAGGACCAGATGGCAAGTGTAGAGTGGCGAAAGTCAAAGTAGGATCCAGCGAATTAACGCGATCTGTTGGTCATTTATATCCACTGGAGATTGAAGATACTAAAACTGCTGGTCAGATAGAAAATATACCGAGTGTGAAAATGCAAGATAGGTCATTGTCTTGTGATGAGGGTATACAGCCAGTGTTACCAGAAATGTGCATTGATATACCCCCAAATTTAAAGAGAATGCTAGAGACAACAGTTAGTCAACCTCAGAGTTTAGTTAACGAGAATGAAGAAGATGTTGCAGAGGCAACTAATAACGAAGATAAACTTCCTGAAGTAGTGGAAACAGTGCCTGAAGAGGTAGAAATGTTAGACGTGTCTAGTCCGAATGTAGATGAAAATAGTAGCCCTGAAAGTGATGCCCGACCAGTGAGACGAGCGGCGATTGAAGCAAGGAAGAGGATCGCAGAGATGTCGTGCCAGCTTGCAACGCTTCTGTAGATCTCTTCGCCGCTGGGGAGTGTCGCGGAGTTACGTGAACTCCACGATTAAGGTCAGTAAAGAAATGGATATTTGTTGTGCATTTACCTCACAGAGACTTGTCATAGGTACATTCTAGTATTATAATGTTGTTACACTTGACTGAGTGAATTTGTATGTCTGTAATGTTGGCAGAATTGACGTTAAGATATGACAGCTAGAATGGCGCGCTAAAATCTGACAGCTTCAGTGTCAGGTGAACTTTTACTATGAGAATGCAGGTTGGAATGTTAGTGAAGTTTGAATCGTTGTAAGTGTGCTCATGCGAGATATGCTGTACAAACTGTAAGTCTAAACCTTATACCTGTAACTACGAGAATATCTTTGTATTGATGTGTATTTTATTGCCAGATCGATAATGATCTGTGAGACTCCATGATACTATCCAGAAATGAATCTTGACAGAGACCTGGGACGTGAAGGTTGTCTTCACGGACAGGATGCGAGGCATGGGTAGGCTATAAGGGGTGGTTGGAGGCCTATCGAGGAGCTTTAGGCTCCGCTGTATGAAGTAGAGAGGTAAATGTAGATAATGCCTTGGTCTAGTTGAGAGACGGACAAGGAAGGCATTATGAGAATAAGTGGTATCTGCCCAGTTGAGAGACGGGCAGGGAAATATCACAAGTTGCATTGGTCCAGTTGAGAGACGGACAGGAAACTATAATAAGTGGCATTGGTCCAGTTGAGAGACGGACAGGAAAGCCATGTGAATTATGAGAGCATGAGCCTGACCATGAGGCAGGCAGGAAAGCTCTAGAGAATGTACCGTTCTACATTAATGACCAGGTCATCAGACTGGTATCAGAATGTGAGATAGATTAATACCTGTTCGGTGGAACAGGAGAGAAAAGAGAAAGTCTGGATAGTATTGTGTGAGATGAGTATAATCCCTAATATATTAATATACCTAATGTCGAGCGTTGGTCATTATCGCGGCGACAGCACCCCTCTTTTTTGTCGGGGGTTAAAAATATGTTAAATAACAAAATAAGTGAGTAAATTACTTTTTAATAATAATAATAAACGCTACACACTCAAAGGCCCATACTAAGGTTTTCCCTTGTGTCGTGGGTCCCTTGGAACACACATAAAGACAAACACAAACACCCATGACCCGAGAACAAACATCTGCTTTTTACACAAATATTTGCCCCGTCTGGGGATCGAACCCAGGACCCGCCGATCAAGAGGCAGCGTCACTACCACTCGACCAAACTGGCCGTCACTCGACCAAACTGGCTTAATAAATAAATATAGTAAAACAATATAAATAAATGTGGTTTAAGTAATGTAAAACTTTAAATGACCGCCGCCGTCAGTATATTTTGTAAAGTATGTATTGTATTGATAACAATTAAATAGGAATAACTTACATAAATATAAGTTATAAGAACCAAAATATGTTAATTTAAAACCAGACAAAGCAGGGAAAATGTAGGAAATCCAATCATTGCACATAACTTTTCTTTTCAATGTAAATAAATTTCATATGATATTTATGTAACTCACCAAAAAAAAACAAGTCTACTACTTTAATAATACCTACTTTACCATTATAATAAAAGATCTATGAAGTTCGTATAAGGTCGACAGTTCAAGAGCTTAACCAGCATAACCACGTTATCATTTCCCATGCGTTAACCGTGACCCAGAGTGGACAAACACATTATTATAATACCAGATCCATTTGGCCGGACGTGACGATATAACACGTTTTACGTTGTATATAGTGCGTTTTTATTAACGTTAGTAATGTTTTGTAAATATTTGTTCAAATGAGTCGAAAAACCAGCGTTACTACATTTTTCTCTCGATTTTTTTCTATGGACTTATTGTTAGTTAGGAGTAGGTAAGTATACTAGGTCTACTACTTCTGAGTAAAGGCCTCTCCTAATTTAAATTTTTTCTTACACTTCCCTACGTCGATTTTATATTTGTATGTATAACGAAAACTTCACAAGATGACATCATTCACAATACTACATCCTTTTTTTGACGATCGACCGCTGCCCGAACGTCCTCTGAATGTTACCTACTGACTGGAACTCACTTTACGAAATATAATCTTGCTTTAATTTTGACGAAGTAAGTACCTACTTTCCTTTGCAACATGCGCTTAAAGTTTACTCTAAGCGCAGCGAAGCAAATCTTTCCAAGTTACAAAAAGTGTTAATGTTATAGTGTACAAAAAACGTTCTATGATAGTAGGCTTGAGCGTTAAAGTAAGATAAACTAGAGGGTAAAAAAAGAATATTACAATAAAACGCAAGTGGTTTTTCAGTTCTTTGGTCTTTGAGTCGCCGCCGGCCGGTGCGAAGGGTTGCATAACTCTTGTAAGGCCTTACAATGGCCACGCAGCACAAACACGATCACGTTTTGCCTATCCACTGTTTACAAAATGTTGCATACTTCATTTCACGATTGTTCACAACGTTTGATTGTTCTAATATTCAGAATTTGCTTGTTGCGGTCTGGTTTTATCGCATTTCCTCGACGAATAATTCTTTATCGTAAGTTTACGTTTCGTCGTCGGTCGTTCTTTATGTTCTTAGTATGCTCATGATTATGAATTTTACAGAATATTCTATGGCCACCTGTATAACTTTATTCGCACCAGACATTGTATTGACGGTTTTGGAAATAAAGTCAGCGAGTAAAAAACTCAATCATGAATTAACGAGCATAAAGTAGGAACATAACATTGAAAGTTATCCGTAGTTATAGCTTTACAGACAAAATAAAGGAATAAACAAGTGTTTATTTTTTAGAATAATAGAAACCAACAGAATATGGTCAGATTGGTTAGTGAGTTGGTTAGTCGTTACAGCTTTTCTGTTTAAAGCTTACGTCTCCTACCAATTTGTCCGGCTGCATATGTCGTGTTGTGATTGACCACCATTTTTTTTTTAAATATAATACACCAACACATACAACAACCGCAAAAATTAAGCTCCGCAAAATCATTCTTAGATTTTTAGGAAATGACTGCCTACTCTCGACGCTCGCGATTTTCAACTGCTAATTTGTGTATTAAAACAAATTTCACGCAACTTACGACTACACCTTTTGAATATGTGTAAATTCTTAGTACAGTACACAACAGGTTGGAAAACCAGTTCACATTTTTAAGCCGTGATGCAACGCGTCTAATAATGCCGGCTTCGATAAATGTATTACCGATATTACCTATTACTAACGGGTAAGGTAATGAATTATTGCGGGACAATGTTTATCCAATTTAGATTTAACCATAACCATAAGATAACACTGAAATAATAAGTAATAAAATTTTAAAAAACTTGTAGGTATAAGCCCCGACATTTAGGGTCTTACCACAATTTTTTTTTTGTGGTAAAGCAGCTATTGCACATGCCACAGACAGACACACAGATACACACGTCAAACTTATAACACCCCTCTTTTTGTCAGGGGTTAAAAAAAATATTTTAATCATCAGTTTTAGGAAAAGGGTAAAAATAATTAGGTGAGTACCTAATAAGTATAGCTGAAGGAACTCAAGTATCCTATACTAATAATGGACTCAATTGGTTATACGACCACTTTGTTGTATAGTGGTCCAACCTGCTCCAATGGGCGACCTGCAAACACAAATAGACGTAGCGTGGTGCTTACAAGCTTTCTTCTAGTTAATTTACGAGATTACTATTTGATCAGTCAATAGAGCGCGGTAAAAGGTCAGGGTGCAAGCATAAAACAATATACAGGAGCTGTATGTAATTGTTTGAACCGCAAAGTTTACCTTTACTTCAATAAATTCTAAATGAACTATTAATTTGTACTGGAGTCACAATAACAATGGCAGTTCAATTATGTTTCAGGAAACCATACTATGAATTCAGATTTTCAAACACCTATGCTTGACTTGAAGTACGCAAACGTACAAAATTATCTTACAAGAATAGCTTTTGGACAGACTTTCCAGTTCTTTAATTATTGCTATCTCTTTCGGGTTAGCATATGTGCTGCGCAAAGCTTTGTTAGGTGCTGGTTTACTTTTAATATAGCACCGGCACCTCCTCAGGATTGGTCAGAAAAGTGAGTAAACTAAGTAACTTTTTGATACAGATATCTCCTTAATTTCTTATTTGCTCTATATTTACATTATAAAAGTGAAAGTGCATTGATATTAATTTGCGTTTATAATTCTTTTTGAAAAATGCTAACTTCAATAGTATGCCATTTCCACACACCCTATTTGTTTGTTTATTGTTTGCCCTTTTTTTACGTTTAAACGAAGCAACAGATCGGCCTGCTTTTTTCATAGGAAAACTTTTTGACATAGGCTATTTTTCTATGTAAACGAAGTTGCTGACGGGAAGCTAGTAAGTAATGAGTACTACTAACTATTTTCAGAATTGCAAAATACATATATTCGTAGAATTTGAGAAACAAGTTGCCTTTGTGCGTTCTTTGTTTGTAAATACTTGAAACATTGACAATAGCTTTAACGTCACGTAGTTCTTGGGCTAATAAGCGCAGAGTTTCTAGAATTTTCAATGAATTAAGGTACCTAAGAATTTATATTGGTGATTCGTGATTCTTGTTGTGATACTATTGGTTTGACGGCCGGTTTGGTCGAGTAGTAGTGACGCTGCCTCTTGATCGGCGGGTCCTGGGTTCGATCCCCAGTCGGGGCAAACATGTGTGAAAAGCAGATGTTTGTTCTCGGGTCATGGGTGTTTGTGTTTGTCTTTATGAGTGTTCCGAGGGACCCACGACACAAGGGAAAACCTTAGTGTGGGCCTTTGAGTGTGTAGCGTTTGTGTAGCGTTTAAAAAGTTCATAATGAATTTCTTAGAAAATGACAGAAGTAAAGTTGTCAATTTGCTAGTTGCGAAACATATATACAGGTTTGGTGATATGACTTTTCTATAAACTATCGATTGGCGGATTTTTCTAAAAAAATATTATACATAAGCTGAAGATGCTGAAAAACCATCGTCAGTTGCGTAAACAGTGAGTTTTTGACCCTACATACTTACGTACATAAATCTACACAACCCCTTCTAATAAATACGACGGGTGATAATTGTATTACAAACTAGCTTCCCGCGCGGGACTTCGTTCCCGTGGGAATTCGGGAAAATCATGTACCCTATGTCCATCCCCGATAATGTGGGATTCTAATGGTGAAAGAATTTTTCAAATTCGTATAGTAGTTTCGGAGCCTATTCGATGCAAACAAACAAACAAACAAACAATCAAATCTTTCCTCTTTATAATATGTATATAGATATAGAAGACAAGTTATGACAGATTGTGTTTGTTTAAATCGCTCTAATTATCTCAGTGAACTGGTACCTTAATCAGTAATATTCCATATCTATACACTCACGTCTGTCATCCCTTCCGGGGTCGGCAGAGCATCATGTGGTTCTGGAAAAACTTGACGCCACATTTGACATTAATTCTGATGGTTATTAGATTCCAAATGAAGTCTAATACAGAGGCTTTATAACCTTTATAGTCTTTATTAACCCTGTATTAGAAACAAAACATCACCGGATGGCCTCTGATTTGGCTAAGTAACTATATCTCGCCAATGCTGGTAGGTGATGATAGGGGCAGTAGGTTTTGTTACAGGTTATTTAGCTCAGTAACTGGACATGCGAATCACCTTGTCATTATCTGGTTTCTAATGAACGGTCTACACTACAAACCATGACTTTTTTTCATGTTCCACTTGATATGAAATTGCTGGTTCTATCGTACTATTAGGGCTGACGACCAGTCCCGGGATGATACACTATAATGAAGCAGTACTGCCTAATTGCGTTGCACACATGACTATGCGTCCAAATGATCATGTAAGTAGAGTGGTGAATAAAAATGCGTCTATTAACAGAGTTTGCTGGATATTTTTAAAAATCTTTTATGTTAAACGCCTCTTTACTTTGATAATACTACTTTTTACAGACCTCTGTATTCCGAGAGAAGTATTTACATAAAAATGACGCCGCACACTCAAAAGCCCATACTAAGGTTTTTCCGTGGGTCCCTTGGAACACACACAAAGACAGACACGAACACCCATGACCCGAGAACAAACATCTGCTTTTTACACAAATATTTGCCCCGACTGGGAAGCACTCCAGGACCCGTCGATCATGATGCAACAAAGCCACTACCACTCGAACAAAAAGGATAAGCCTTTCTTATTATCGATATCCAAACGTAAAATTAGTGTTTCAAAGATTTTACTTCATCATTTCTTTTTAAGTACTTTTTAATATCACGGACTTTTTTAACTGGCAATACCTAGATACCCACACTACAATGTAAACAAACGTTATGTTCAGAATGAATCAGCGCAAAGAGTCAATCTCCCAAGAAAGGAGCGATGAGTGTACAATTGTACATATTGTATGCAACCTACGCATTATATGCTTCAGTGTCTCATCAATATCGTTCCTCTCACTCAAAGGGTTGTCTGGAGGAGATCTTTTCTGTACTTTTGTGATGGTATCCTTTCTTTGTTTTTTGTTTCTTGTGCAATAAAGTATTAATTCATGCAATTCATCCGTCTGTTTTAACATGTAGAAGACGACCGTTGTTTAATATGGCTTCTTTCCAGAAAATTTTTCAATCATGAAATTTTATGACCCAAAATGCGAAATTGACTAAGGAATGGTATTCATTGATGAGAAAAAAGGAAACCTTTGGATTTGAGTTAAAGAGATAATGGACTAAATTATAGATGAATGAATAAGTAAATAAAAAATAAAGCAAATACACTTTTAATTGACGTAATACTGGCTGGAGTTTAGTTCAATTTTCACCGTTATACAATGTTTGAAATAAGAAAAGAAAGCGAACGCGAATTTCGGTCGAATTCGTCACGAATTTGTGGTCACGGTCAGCCTTGCTCGCTGATGATAATAATAATTTTACGCATTACTATTATACGTTTTACTGGGTGGTAGCGGTTAACGATTAATAATAATTAGTTTCGTTGATAACCAAGAAAAAGGGTTCCGTAAGTTAAAGGATATATTGAATTACCTACTTGATCGACCATTACCTGTTAAATTGAAAAACCACCTTAAGTGTGACAGTTTTCCTTTGATTGAATGTTCCCATTTTTAAAAACGACGGTTTAGCTGGTGGACGGGAGGGGGGTAAATTTCAGTCTAACTTTCAGTCTTTTCAGTCCTGAATCGAAAACCCTTTACAAACCCTTACTATCTTCAAAAAAAGCTATCCAATGATACTGTATACAAAGGAATTGAAGAGTACAAAGTCAGCCCAAACGTTTTCAAAATTAAATTTTACAGTTTTGTCGCGTAATAAATATCTAAAACAAGACAAAGGGTCTCTGAGAAAAACCGCAGTAGTTTACTACGGAACCCTAAAAAAGTTTGAGGTTGCCAATGAATGTTTCACGAAATTTAACTATTTACTTTGTTTATTACTTAGATTTTGGTAGTTTACGTCATTGATTAGGTACTCTAGTTTTCCGAGCCCGTGACTTTTTCGTTTAATGATCCCGTGTAAAAAAATCTGATGATTTTGCCTCGATACTACGTGAAAGAAAAAGCAATGATAAAATCCTATCCTACTATATCTATACTAACATTATAAAGAGGAAAGTTTGATTGTTTGTTTGTTTGCATTGAATAGGCTCGGAAACTACTGGACCGATTTGAAAAATTATTTCACCATTAGAATCCTACATTATTTGTAGTGGACATAGGGTACATGATTTTCCCGAAGTCCCGAGCGGAATGCTATAGTAATACTATAAATGTGAAAGTTTTGAGGATGTATCCTGGATGTTTGTCACTCTTTCACGCTCATACGGTTAGACCAATTTTGATATTTGATGTGGATGTAGCTGACACCCTGGATTAACACATAGGCTACATAATTTTCCCGAATTCCCATTGGAGCGAAGTCTCGGGCGGAAAGCTAGTAATTTATAATTATTTGAGTCTTTCATTATAAATAATGTAAAACCCACATTAATGATTCCATCGTTCCACATACAAACGAAAGATTCGAACCCGGGACCGTCATATAAGAGACACTGCCACTTTTACACGTGCCAACTTTGTGGTTTTCCTTCTTTATTCAAGGAAAAGGTTACGTTGCGTGTACGTCAATTTCTAGGATTTGGAAATAGTAATAACTGCTAACATTTTGCGTGTGCCAAGCCTAAAGATTTTGTATTCGACACACGAAGACATTTAGCTACTTATCTGCAAGTCAAACGCAAAACCGACAAAACAAGGAAAAGTGTACTATTCCAGTGGATATCCGTCATCGCCACTCATCGCCTATTCACTGAATTCGATTGCCATAAATACTTATACGAAAGAATTTACACTTTCCGACTTCAATCTGACTTTGATGCAAGTAGAGAAAGTTTGTTGCTGACAAACTGTATTGTGTAATTCGTACACATATAAACGTTTTACACATGTAGCGTATAGTTATACATTTACATATGAAATTACCAACGGGGATTTTAGTGCCCTAAGGGTTGGCGGCCGTAGTGCTATTGTGGTTTGGTAAAATTCTTTGGTGTTCACAAATAATTTTAAAGAAAGAAAAATATTCGGCGCAAATGGAACTTGAACCCACGACTGTAGGATCAGATCTCCTGGTGCTCTAACCAACTGAGCTATCGTGCCTCCTAGTCAAGCGTCGAAATTTCTCATTCCCTTACTAAGCACATTACCGCGTGTAGGTTTTTTTTTCCCTAAAATTATTTTTGAATATACCTCACGCTGGTAATGGTAAACGTTTTAAAAAAATACTTATTTCTTCGGTGTTTTTATGAACGGCATCACAACAAAATGGAGGTCCTATATTCTAAAGATACTCTGCATCTACCAGACATTCTAACCTAATATTAGATATTCAGACTATCGGTTATCGTCGTTTTTTTTGCGTCTTTGGCCTTCAAAGACTGCTACAAATAAAACATTTATTCAAGACGTGCATTAAATGTAAGTAATAAAAATGTAAATAATAACATTTACGGTCATCTATTTATACATGCTATTTTCTTCAAAGTCATTATGTAGGGAAGGAGAGGAAGAGGGGACCTGTAGCATATGATTCAGCGACCAGAAAAAGTGGGAGTGGCAACTTATAAAGAACTGAAAGATATGTCTTAAAACTGAACGCAGTGGAAATTGCTACACAGACAAGAGCCTTCTCTTAAAAATTAAGAAGGAGAAATGAAAATGAAAGTTGGCCCTCAGTAGCAAGTCGCATTTTACTGGCATAAGCAAAATACAATATTTGCTTTGTTTGCTGGAAAGGCTGACATGACATGGACATAGAGTCCATTGCTGTTTTGAAAAATGTTAACCACAAGATAAATTCCAACTTTTTGTGGGGTTTCTCAGACAATAAAATGAACAATAGCATTGTTTAATATTTTACAGACTCAGTGTCGTTGTATTATTACTTATCTGTCTATTATTTATCTAACGTAAGTGTGTTTTAAGTTGATGTAAAAAGATTACGTCTAAAACCTACTCATATATCTTGGTACTACCACTGCTTACTATAAGTATTGTTTAAGATTTTCGCGGTTATTTTTACAAGTTTTGAACCTATTGAAACAGGTTCTGAGCACGATTTTTAGTAGTACGATACGTCTGCCTCCTCCTACAGACCTGAAGTGCTCTAGCTCATCCGTGATCATAGCGCTTGCGACATGACCGAAATATTTAAAACTCAGTTAAATAGAAAATGTTGAAGGGCTATAGAGTGATTTCATTATAAAATTGCAGTTACAGGCAAAAAAGTGATACATAACAATGTTGTTAGTTATCTCTATGGGAAAGCGCCGTACTGCATCATCTAATATAACGCAATGATATTTAAATAGAGCGAAGCTACAAGAGCACTAATCGAAAATTGTTAAAAACTGAAACCATAATCACGTGTTTCATAATGGTTGAAGTTAGTAGTTAGACAGTAAAATTATCCAGCGAGGAGCATGGCGAATGGTCCAATCAGCGGCGGAGAATTCATCGCTGCTTATCGTAGACCGTTCCGAATGATTTGTCGTCATACTGCCTGCCTATGTGTAGTTACTACATGAAATTAACCTATCCTACCTTTCGGTTTTAATTAAAAATTCACGATTGTTAAAAATACTAGTCTTAAACAGAAGTCATAGCGAAATACGATAATTATGAGTTAATTCCACAGTGTTCACACACAAGTAGGTAACTAAATACAACGCGCTAATCGTTTAGTTAAAATTTTTATTGATTAATTTTCATGGTTTAATTTGAAGAGTACATGCCAATTATTTTAATCATTTAGAGACCAATACTAACTAAGTAATACTAAGGCCCGTGTTCACCAAAAATATAACCGACGGTTAAACCGCATTTTGAAGCTAATCAGACAAAATGACAAAAAAAAATGTATGAAAATGACATTGTCAAATCTCTGGTTAGCTGCTAATCGTTGGTTAAATATTTGGTGAACACTGGCCTAAGTCGATTGGCAGATATTAGCAATAAAATTAAGAACTAATTAGAAACACTGCACGCGCCTTTTAACAGGAATAATGACACGATACATAGGTGTCAAATCCGTCACTGATTTGTATCATCCATGAGACAAGGGTTTTATTGTAGTAAATAATATACAACAATGACTTCCACAATGTCGTGATTTTGACAACGTCTGAGTATATGAAGCAAAATTAAAATATAAACTGACGAACTCGCTAATATCAAGTAAAGAAACCCTCTAGTGGTTGCAGTAGGTACGTCGGAACCTAGTCCGTTGATCAGCAGGGTGCAGTTGAGGATGACGATGCTCCAAGCATTGAGATGTTACGACCCTGCATACTCCTATATACCTACACTTATTTTAGGCAGCCTAAAAACTCTATGCTCTCTTAGACAGAGCTGACGCTAAAATAATAATTTTGAAGACGAAGATTGCTAAAACCAATTGACGGCACACGCCACAGCCATAGTCACAGTGTTGTAAGGATTAGGTTAGGTTAGGTTAGCAGAAGAAACGTGAGAGTTTAAAACAATTTATGTGTTTACATACATTGTCAAGACGGATGTAATCAACAAGTTTTCCATGCAACTCTTCATAATATACAATTAAGTCGGTCTATAAATCATTGGAAGTGGAGTAATCACGTATGGGAACAATTCATTGGATTATTGCAGCAGTAGGTAAGGGGGCCATTCATTGCTCGAGACGGATGGCTAATACCGCTTGATGTATGGGAAGCTTTGTTTCTAATTACTGATTGAACTTGTTTCTTGATGCCCTACATTATAATTACTATCGGATTCTTCCTCTACTGGTTTTCTTTTGGAAAAAACTATTGGGAATAATAAATTATAATTATAAGAACAAGAAAATGAGTTAAGTATGCGAAGCGGGAGCACACGTAAACGAAGCTTACAAATATTATTTTTAGCCCCCGACAAGAAGAAGGGTGTTATAAGTTCGACTTGTGTGTCTGTGTGTCCGTCTGTGGCATCGAGCTCCTAAACGAAATGGACCGATTTCGATATGTTTTTTTTGTTTGAAAGCTGACGTAATCGAGATGGTTCTTAGCTGTATTTTATCAAAATTAGTTCAGAAGTTTTAAAGTTAAAAACAATCGAATTCATTGGATTATTGCAGCAGTAAAAACAATCGAATGTTAAGGTTGATAAATTTTTTTGAATTTTAAGAGTTATTATTATTATCAAATCCTTATTTACTTAAATTACAATTTAGCACCTTTAAAATAATTGTAAGTATTTTTTACTTCGTATAATGAATCAATCATTGATACACGTGATGTTTTATGAAGAAATAGAGCAATTAATATTCGCATGAGGGAAGTCGCAGGCCAACATCTACATATACAAAGTCACTTGCAAAATAAGTGTAAATTGTAGTCTTTATTAGCAAATTATTTTAAGTTTAACCAATCTGTCACAAAGCTTGACTTATAACTCGCTACTAAAGTATCTGTTAACAACCTGCACGCAAACCTACGAGTATTACAGCTAATTTCTCACGACTATGTCGAAATGCGATAACTATCGTGAAATAAGATGCGAACTTTTTTCCGACTCGTTTTTCTTCAACCATGTTATCTATTCGTATAATTTTGTATTGCATAATGTTTTGTGAGACTGAGTGGACCTCTTAGTGTGTGTTTCTTGGTGTTACAACCTTGACTTTCAGTATGTTGAGCAGTTTATTGTACTAGACAATAGTCAGTCAGTTTAATTAATTTAATGTACTTCATGTAGTGATCTTCCATGACGTTAATCGGTTCACTGTTTCTATGGTTGTTTGATGATGAAAAAAAATAGTGGTTAACGGACAACGATCAATGGCGGATCGGCCATTCTCCCTGATGAAGATCCTCGTATACGGTCGAAACTGTTAGGCCTAGCCGATAATGTAAGTTAAGCTTTTCTAAACTGGACAACAAACATGATTTCAGTAAACTAGTTTAAATAATAAGAAAGAGAATTTTATGCACTTTTATTTTGCTTTAGTTTTTATTTTATTATTATGAACTCTTGACACCAATCTTGACCAAGGTCATAGATGAGGTTGACGATGGAGCGAGTTAACCCAGAAAATGCCAATTAAGGTATTGGTACTCCCACGCACCAGCGGACACAGCAAGCTGTTTGGCGTCGGACTTCGGTAGGAGGGTAATAGTCGCGAACCAGACGGCCCTTTACAGAGCCTACCACACCGCATGAGACCATAGGACGCCACATCAGATTCAAAACAAACTGAGGTGTCGTTGCCTAAGATGGATTACTAGGAGGCAGCAGGCGTATTCAGGAGCGTTCGACTATTTTCCGTTCGACTATTTTCCGAATTCGACTCGAGTCGAAGACGAGTCGAATGCCACGGAAATCTTTATTCACAACGACGTTCGATTCGTCTTCGACTCGTTTCCGTCTTCGGAAACTATGTGACATAGATAACACGTTTATGCAAGCATTTACGGAGATAATAGATTTGATTGAACGAATAACTGAGTGAATGAAAAATTATAACATTTATAAAATATCATTTTATTTCTTTAATTTAATTCTTAGATGAATTTCTGGCCTAGAGAAAATATAGTTTTACTTTTTAAATGGTTTTTAACCATAGTAACCTTAATAATTCTTCATTATAAAAACTTGTTTTAAAATTTACGAAATGTCTTTGTAAACGAGATGTAAAGTGTCAAGATCTTGCTTTGCTTTGTTGTGGCGGTTTATTTTGTGTTTTCTTGAAACTAACTTGAAACGTACAACATACTGATTCCCGTAGGAATTTGGGAAATTTTACAGTTTATGTACTATTACGACGTCGCTATATTAATTGGACATTTCATCAAAATCCGTCCGAGAGTTTTAGCGTGAAGAAGGAACAAAAATCCATCCATACTTACAAGCTTTCGTATCTAAAATATTAGTAGGATACTTACGTGTTTTTTAATCTGTTTAAGATGGTGTGTTGAAGCTACAATATGAAGCTACAATAGGGTTTAATAATTTAGCTTCTAGGTACTCACTGTTCCACTACTTAACTATTGTTATTAATGAGAAATTAGTATTCAATGTTTGTAAGAATACCTAACTACTGTTGTAAATAAACCCAAAGCGATTTAAATAAACTGTGTATTATAATATGTTCAGTTTTATTCAAGATTTTTTTAAATAAGTAACAATACAATTATATACTTGCAATAAGTACTATCACAGAAAAAAAAGGTTTGCATCGCAAGTGAACAATAAAGTATGCTAAACTACTTAAAAATAGACACAGTCAATCTTCATAAGTAAATGTTCTTTTTGGGCATAAAGAGCATTCAGTAGGTACTAGCATAAGTGCTCTCAGAACCATTTACCTCGAGAGTTAAGAAATAAGTATTATGAGCATTTTACATGTCATGTTTGTGATTTTTGCCCAGTCAGCCTAATAACTATGGAGTGATTTGAATTTATTTGTAAAACAACGCCAAGTACTCCAAACACCTTTCGATGCAGTTTAAGGACTTCATGTGCATTTTATTAAATTTTTCTTCAGGACTGTTCATGTCAGCCTGCGAAATCGGGGTCATCAGGCTAGGTTGGGTAGCCTGAATACTCTGAAAATAGTCAAAAATTTGGATATTAGTACATATACCTAGTTATTTTATGTCTATGAAGGCAATTTAAATATAAAGTTAATTATAAGCAACTAGCTTTCCGTCCGCGGCTCCGCCCGCGTGGACTACAGGTTATATCGTACCCAACTGTGGGATAAAATGTAGCCTATGTCCTTTCCCAGGCTCTAATCTATCTCTGTACCAAATTTCATCAAAATCGGTTCAACAGTTTAGGCGTGAAAGACGGACAGACAGATAGACAGACAGAGTTACTTTCGCATTTATAATATTAATAAGTAAGGATAAAGAATTACATAGATAAGAAAATCTTATTTATAACAAAACATTTCCTACTTGATAGTGAATGCTATGAAATCATATCCACATCCTCATAACTTCTGGCGCATTCAGTGCCTGAGTTGTTTGAGTTATTGATGTAGACAACGATGCCTGGCCCTTTGTTACAAAATTTCTGTTAACTATCTTGTGCCAGAAAGTGCAAGGCTGTAAAAAAATGAAAGCAGAAATTAAAAACTAATTGTAACAAGATCTTACCACAATTTTTGTTTAATAATGAGTCTCCGATGCCTCTGTATCTTGTGAAAATAAAGGCAAGAACCTGTACTTTAAATTACACCAATTATAAATACTTACTTACTTTGAATTCCACGGGAATGGTTAATATCTTGGTGGTTGGTGGATAATATGTTTACAAATTACTCAACAAAGTGAGATATTTGCAAGGAAGCGACTTTTTAATGATATATGTTTTGAAAATTGGTATCTTGAAAAGTATTAGAAAAATCCCTTATCTCCATGTTGGAAGACATTGTCTCCGGTCCTTGTTTTGCTCTTTCTTTATTTCTCACTCGAATTGCTACGTAAAACTGAATTTTAGCTTGATTCTAGCACAAAATGTTTATTTACAAGTGTAAGTCGAATGCTCAGAAGCAATCGTGAACTTTTCCGAATTTGGATCCGAACTCGAATGTCAAATTTGACATTCGGATCGTGCCGAACGCTGTAGAATACGGTGAGTCGAAGGCATTCGAAAACGGATCGAATTTCGATCCGTTCTCGATAGTCGAACGCTCCTGAATACCCCTGCAGGTCTCATTTGTGTTTCCTAAGTCGCCTCTTACGATACCCACGGAAAGAGATGGGGTGGTGTTATTCTCAACTGATCACCACACGGCTAAAGGTCTTTTAAAGATTAGAGGTAACAAACAACAATTAAACCAAAATAAAAATGCCTTCTGTATACTAAATGTAACGTAAACGTAGTTATTTTTCCGTGACCGTGTTTAACCGTGTGGTGAGCGGTTGAGAATAACACCACCCCATCTCTTTCCGTGGGTGTCGTAAGAGACGACTAAGGAAACTCAAATGAGACCTGCCTCCTAGTAATCCATCCCAGGCAACGACACTTCATTTTTTTCTGAATCTGAGGTGTCGTCCTATGGTCTCATGCGGTGTGGTAGGCTCCGTAAAGGGCCGTCTGGTTCGCGACCACCCTCTTACCGAAGTCCGACGCCAAACAGCTTGCTGTGTTCCGTCGGTGCGTGGGAGTACCAGTGCCTTTATAGGCATTTTCTGGGTTAACTCGCTCCGTCGTCGACCTCATCTTTGACCTTATGGTCAAGATTGAGGTCAAGAGTTAACCCATCTTATAATAAAAAAAAAAGACCTTGGACTATAGGATACATTCGATTTGTAAATTCGTATTCGTTTTGTCCATAAAACTATTAAACGACACATCTTAACATAGAAACATTATGTCATTTGGATTCTATATGGCGTCATGGTTAAGTAAACAAGATTATGGTGGTGACCATGTTATGACTATAAGAATAAATAAACCACACGTATTTAATAAACTTGAGAAAAAAATACTAAACAGAGTTAAAAGTAAGCCCGACGCCTATTTTAAACATTAATTAATTAAAGTGCATTAAAATGTTGAAGAATAGCTTTTTAATGAGTTATTTTTGGTGCGAATCTGCCAAAAAGGATTAAAAAGTGAAATGGGATTTTAGTCTACGGTGTTTCGGTAACTTTAGGACAGATTGTCCGTCTCCCTAGGCCCTTTTCAACTCAAAATCCTTTATAATAGTTAATATCACCTACTTTACCTATCGTGGTTCAACGCCGCATTTAAAATATAATATTTTTATATTTCTCTGATATCTCGTAAAGTCCTCAGAAAGCTTTGACATGACGTGTGGCAAGCCAATATGAGCTTAAGAAAGAGCAAAGTAAAGGAAAGGAGAATGGGCGCTTTTGTATGGACTCCGTCCCCAGTGATGAATCGTGTTGTATCAACTTGTGATATATGGTATTTGAAAGGTCTTAAAAATAGCTTCATTTTATTATATTACACCAACAATGTAACTTGTGCAGGGAAGAAACTATAAGACGATATATTTTTTTTATTTTTTAATATTTTTTTAGCTTTAGTGTTGTTTTTTCGAATGAATATAAGGCATTGCGCGTATTTTCTAACTTTATATGTATTTCATACAATACTCTGCGTCAGGAAAGAAACTATAAGACGATATATTTTTAGTTATTAAATATTTTTTTAGCTTTAGTGTTGTTTTTTCGAATGAATATAAGGCATGGCGCGTATTTTCTAAGTTTATAAGCATTTCATACAGTACTCTCCGTGTTGCGCTTTTACTTCCATACCTGCAGTTATCCAATGATTCAAGAAAACATACTTTGGAAGTTACGCTATCACTAAAAATGAAATAATAAGAGTCATATTTCCTCCCTTGAACATGTTTCTTTGTAAATGTAAGTCAATAATAAAATAATAAAATATTGTCAAACGTTAAAACAACACTCCATCCAATAATCATATAAATAAAAATATATAATATCGGTATTCACATTTTTATTAGGCACTAAGAACAACCATTGACTCACCTGGAGATGACACACTGTTTTATGAGTATGCTTATTCAGTTTTAAAAGCCAAGTTATAAGAGGGCGTCCAATAATAATTTCACATTCCGTTTAATTATTATCTTTTCAGTTGATATATTATCGGTCTTTATATTTTTTTAATGATTATGTACGGTATTTTATTAGGCAGCAAGAATAATAATTGACCCACATTGATATAGCCTGGAGAGGATATGACACAAGCTTGTTAAAGGTTAAGTCATTAGAGTTTCCTGCGTAAGTAGGTATGCAGGTATGGAAGTAAAAGCGCAACACTGAGAGTACTGTATAAAATGAATATGAAGTTAGAAAATACCCGCCATGCCTTATATTCATTCGAAAAAAAACTAAAGCTAAAAAAATATTTAAAAAATATATATATCGTCTTATAGTTTCTTCCCTGACGGAGAGTTCTGTATGAAATGCATATAAAGTTAGAAAATACGCGCAATGCCTTATATTCATTCAAAAAAAAACACTAAAGCTAAAAAAATTAAAAAATATATCGTCTTATAGTTTCTTCCCTGCACGAGTTACGTTGATGGTGTAATATAATAAAATGAAGCTATTTTTAAGACCTTTCAAATGCCACATATCACAACTTGATACAACACTATTCACGACTGGGGACAAAGCGCCCATTCTCCTTTAGGAATAAGAAGACGACTGATTTTAATTTGTCCTTGTAGGTAAGTACCATTTGAAAAATTACAAATAATACTATTTGCCAACCACAATCACATTAGAATAAGAAAGAACTGTTATGATTAGTGTTTCAGAGTTTTATGACGATGATGTAAGATGTTCCATAGAACTCTGTAATAAACATGTTTCATTATGCACTGCGGCGCGGCGTGTGCGCAGTTTGCATATGCAAAGACCGCGTCCCTAAACATTCGACTATTCATCATAGGCTATTTCAACGGCCTTACTCAAACTCATTCAGACCGATCCAATTGTAAAATAAGTAGAGTCACGTTCTGAACCGTGATGTAGTGAAACCTTATTGATACTCGGTGCTTAGGTAAGTACTTGTTTATTTAATTAGATCGTCTATGATCTAACGATTGACATGTGATTTGTAAACAGTGTGTTATTCAGTTTAAAAAAATATTTGTGATCATTTTTTGACACGGCTGAATTACTTTATCATCATCAAAGTCAAGTCAAAAATAGCTTTATTTCATAGAACATATTAAAACCTAGGTAACTTAAAATAAGTCAATATGTAATCAAATCATCGACATCACCAAAAGGCTTTGTTTTAGGTCGTTCCTTCTCAATTTATAGAATAGAATAGAATAGAATAGAATAGAAAAAATCTTTATTTTATAGGACATTCAAGATGCCACTTAAAACAAGTCAAGATTACATGAAATACATACAAACACACATTAAAGGATTTAAATGAATATGGAAGCATCATATGGAATCCCCATAACAAGGTTTACACCAATCGGTTAAAAAGTGTTCAAAGGAGATTTCTATATCATTTAGCTTATGGCAATTATTTAGTTAAGAAACTTCCAAGCTATGACTGAATCATTATAAAATACGTACCCTTGCCAGTTGCAGAACTTTCTTAGACATGAAATTTTTATACAAATTGTTAAATGGAAAGTTTGATTGCAGCAATTTGATAGAAATTATTCAGTTTAGTACTCCACGCCGGTTACCACGTATTAAAGCCTTCAATTTCTTTGTTGTTCCCTCGTCTAACACTAACCTTGGCCACTTTTCAATATAAAATAGACTCTGTAGACAATTCAACTCATTAGCTAAAACACACGGACTCTCACGGACTAGACATTTTTGAACCTTTTTGGAAATTTAAAAAAACTGTTTTACAGAACAGTTGATACTTTCATGACTCTAATTTATAAAAAATAAGTTTGGCTTTATTTGTATTATTATTATTATATGTATAATTTGTTGATTGCATTAAAGCACATATACATAAGATCAAGTTATTACAATAATGTTCCTCGTTTCGTTTAAGTTTAAGAGAATACTTTGTTTTTGTTATTTTTGTTTGTTTGGAGGTTTTGTTTTTGGTTACTTTTATTTTTCTGAAATTTAACAAGTTGTTAAACATTTTTTATAGGTAATGTATGATTTAATATTGTTGTTTTAAGAAGTTCAATAATTTTATATTTTTTTTCTTTGACAATTATTTTTAAGTGTAACTTTAAGCGTCATCTTTAAATTGTATATTTAAGCATCATCTTTGAGAATTCTGTGTTCTATTCAAATTTTTATTTTGTGTAAGTTCTTTTAAGATGTAAAATGACTCCACTGTTGGAGATCCTAAACTAAATAAATAAATAAATACATACATACGCATTCGTTCTATTGACCCTACTGACTCTACGCCTCAAAGGTGCAGTCTTCCCCAGAGAAGAACAGGCAAGAAACTCTGAGGGTGCTCTTTTTATGTATAAAATGAAATCTTTTTATGTATAAACACTAATCAAGCGTCTGATTAGCTGCGAGCGAGTAGACTTTTTTAGTTTCAGTCTTTATTATTATTGACTATGTTATTTTTTGTATTTAATGTAAGTAATTTGTAAGATTGAAATTTTTAACAAATTGTTGAAGTTGGAGTAGATTAATATCAGCTATGAGTAATATAAGTCTAGTCTAGTAAGTCCAGTTCTAGAACGTTCCTAATTTTTTGCCTTATAATAATAATAATTCTTATTTTATCTTCTTCAAGTGCCTGTTAATAACTTGTAATTTAAATAGGGAAAAATGCACTAACACAAATATTAGATAAAACCCTTGCGTCAAAAGTAACGGTAGATAAAGCAAACATTTCCAAAGCACAAAAACAAGCGTGGGTTGGGTATTAGTATTGCAAATAGTCGGGGTCAAGCCGTCAGCGCGCATTTTGCATGTCTCGATGAATCAATTGTCTTCGAATGACCTGATCAACGACGACGCAGCTGTCCTATCAGTTTATAGACTTCACCAGCTAGGCTAGGAGCGCTGGCGGCGGCGAAAAGCGAATTCTGTGTCTTATTGCTCGCAGTGCGCAGTTAAAGTAGAATTTTCTATACGGGTGACCTTTTCATCACTGGTCAGTTCTCTTACGTTAGTATCGTTGATAGAACATAAATAACGAAAATATTTTTTTTCTAATTACCTATGAAATTGCCAATTTTTTCTCAAGCTTTATTTTATTCATAATTTATTTGATTGAACAGCTATTACTCAAATTGTTTCTTATTTAAAACCTTGGCCATATAACGGAGATATTGAGTCAAATTAATACATATTTACTTTAGATTTATTTGCTGAAAAAGAAGCTCAAATATAGCTCATTTCATCCGTTGCCCGTTTCATTGCTTATTTTTGCTGTACCGTTGTTACAGTTACAACTTTCATTAAAGTAAGTATGATGAAAATTAACTTAATGTTGTCCAAACCTTCCCACAAAATTTTGCTTGGTTTGGATTTCGCATTCCCGAGAAAAATCCAAAAACATTAGTATTGAAAATTCAGTTTTCCAAAAATATTGTATGAAAAACGGCAATTTCATAGTTAAAGACCTATTATTTTGTTATCCTTTTTAACGTCGTATGGGATGATTTTTTCGAAACGCAGAAACGGTCTCACCAATTGTGTTAAAGAGTACTGCTCTTAAAGTAAATTGTCGATATTGATTTATCTGCATAGAAAAATTTAAACGTATTTTCATGCCAATTTTTTTTGTTTTTTTTGACGAAGTGACAACAATGTAAAGAAAGATTGCTAGATTGTGGTCCAGAGCGAACCCATTTTTAATAATAAAAAAAAATAATGTTCGTTTTATCTGAACGCCTATATGATCATTTCCTTGTTAAAAAGAGAAGTGTTTGGTTCGTATACCAAGTGCTATTCTGGGGTCTATGCTTACCCCAATAGGATAAAGGTGTGAGCTTATGTTTGTATGCAATATGCATTTCGTTGTTAATATTGGTTATTGACATAAGTTGATTCTTGATAAAAAACCAACGTAGTTGGTCACTGAAATTTTCTTCTACTGAAAGAAATGGGAGTTTTTACCTATTTATTGTGAACAATTTGAACACAAGCTTCCATATAATCACGCATATTATCCCTGTCAGAGTAGGCAGAGCATTGTGTGGATCTACTTAGAACCACTTGATTCCACATTTTGAAAGCGTTAAAGACGATACAAACTGTCACTATTTTGTTTGCAAAATGTCTTTTGAAAATGTCTGTTGCGTGACATTAAAAGGTCACCACTCACTACCTACACTGTAACTCTACATCCGCAGTGGTAGACAATACTAATAACAATAAAGCTGATAATTTCCGTCAATCATTTCATTTCCGTGACATCTGCGGGTACATATTTATGACGCAGGTCAGTCGAAACCATCAAGCTAACGGTTAAATAGTATAATACTATTTTTAGCCTACTTTGAATAAGTGACGGTGCTGGACAAACGGCCTAAATAACCGCTAATATAAAATTTGAGATCCTGATTCACTAACTCATCAACCCCCAGCCAAAACCTTTAGACCTATAAAACTGAAATTTGGTACAGTTGTTCCTTTTGTGACGTAAACAAGGAATAAGAAAGGATTTTAAAAAATTACAACGGCAACGAAGTACTGGAAATTCTCTGGTAATCGCTAATTTCGGACCCTTTGGTGAACAAAATATAAATGTATATTTTCAGCAAAAATCTAATTTTAATGTTCAATCGAATAATTAGAGTTAAACAAATACTACTGACAATGGAAGTAGCAAAATTCAGTAATCCATAGAGATTCTGTAGGTACTTGATCCTTACTAATATTATAAATGCGAAAGTAACTCTGTCTGTCTGTCTGTCCGTCTTTCACGCCAAAACTACTGAACCGATATTAATGAAATTTGGTGCAGAGATAGATTAGAGCCTGGGAAAGGACATAGGCTACATTTTATCCCATAGTTGGGCACGATATAACCTGTAGTTCACGCGGGCGGAGCCGCGGGCGGAAAGTTAGTGTTAAAATAAATCAGCCACCATTATGTACATTGTACTTACCTACTTATGTTTGTGCACAACAGAGTGATCGTAACTACATATCTGTGTACAAATCTTAATAAATTTTATATATATATCAATTAGGTTCGATGTTGTCTAAAATCACAAAGATTCAAAAAATCCCAACGACACTACACTTGAATGTTAAAAAGACAGGTTCGCAATGCTTTAGAGTATAGTATCGGTTCTTTATGCAAGACATTCTTAACATCAAGATACATCAAATATAGACACATGACGCAATGTTCAAAGACACTTTTTATTTGCAAGTATTGGAGGATGCAGAAAACTCAAGAGTTTGAAGATTACGAGTCGCAATACATTTTTAAATTGTATAGCTGCGAAAGTAATCACTTATTGAAGTTTTCGACGCTTTTGAAAAGTCTCGTTCAATTCAATTTATTTCTTTAAAAAATGGCGTCCACAATAGTGATTTTGCCAATGTCTGAGTAAAATCCCCACACACCTAGTTTAGATCTAGTAGAATCGCTATGTTTATGAAAATAGCTCACTATTCTCCACCCTTATGAAATACATTCGACAAGGTTATCGCTCTGGGTGTGTCTTTACGTCATAGTCGCAAATAGTTCAAAACATCGCGTCTATTACAATCCGGAGATCCATTTAAAAATAGTACAAGGAGAGATTTAAAAAGTGTTGGACTAATCGCAACAACAGAATAATGTGTTATTATGTGCAATAAAGTGTTTACATACATACATAATCACAAAATATTTAAAAGAGCCTCCTAAATTCCTCAATAAGATTAATAAATACTTAATTTCAAGTTGATACTATTTCTAAAATCTTTGTTTAGTAAACATCCATAATTGATTATATATCGTCATTGTTTTACCTACTTGGTATATTTTAACAGGTTCAAAGCGAAAAACTGTAATCTAAACCCATAGATTTGACTGAATTCACTTTATTTTATTTATTTAAGGATCCCTAATGTTGTAAAACATAATAAACTTGCATATCACAAAGCATTTTGAATTTTCCAGTAATTATAGGTGACCACAGCATTCGTAACAATTAAAAGCGCTTAAAACTCAATAGTAATTAAAGTACTTAAATAACATGAAGAGAACATAACAAAATAATTAATGTTTTAAAATCAATAAACTCTTAGTACTAAATGCAATAGGTTTCTAACTTACTTTATTCAATACTTAATAATCCTGTAGTTAATTCTCTAGCAAATTGTTAATAACGTAACAAATTGTTACAATAACAAGATTATTATAGTTTTCTTTACCAATAGTAACTTTTTGTTTAATAAACCAAATGACTCCCGCTGTCACTCAGTTTCAACAAATTATTGCAAGTATTATTATTGGTAATCACACTTACGTCATAGCATTCGGAACTTTTTTTTAAGTTGGTCAAGTTTTCGTTGTTACACGTACACTTACAAAGGATTTTGGAACTAGATAAATTCTTGTAGCATTATTGATACTAGTAAATCAATATGGGGTCAGTCAGAGTGAAATAGGAGATAATTGCTTACTCTTCATCTACCTATAGAGTAACTATCATAAACTTTTTTTTTAACCTCCGAAGAAAAAAGAGGGGTGTTATATGTTTGACGTGGTCTACTGCGCAATACTTGGCCCATTGACGATGTCATTGTTGAATGCGTTCATTATAAACTAGGTAACTGTCATACATACGCATATACGTATACATGTCTGAAACAAAAGACTATAAATGTGTGTATTTCATAAGTTAATCTCGTTTTATTATAAGGCTATTACCCAGTCAAGGTAATAATTATCAGTCAAATATTTACATATACATATTCTCTACAAAAGAAGAAAATAATGTGCCCTTGGCCTAGCATTAACCTTACAAATCCACTACGCGTGAAACCATAGCACCTCTATTTGTAATACCCGTATGTGGTAATGAGATTTCAACTTAAACCACTACCTACTTATTTTATTACCCTTATACCGTGTTAATGCCAGTATTATAGCGAATATTGTGCATTTAAAAGCGTTAAGTAGAGTCGGAAAGGTTAAAATTGCATATCATAAGTTGCAATTGCAGTGAAGTCGTTTAGTTTGTTTTGAAAATAAAGTTTTACCATGTTCATGCACTCAGATTGATTTTAATTAAATCTAAATGTGCTCAAACGTTAGCTCCATAATATTAAAATAATAATTTTGTAATATCACATATTGTAGAAATAATAAATTCACGTTGATGATGAAAATATGTATTTACTTATCTTTACGAAAGTAGTGTTTTTTATAATAAAATCCATATATTTATTGCTAGCTTAATATATTTTGACAGAAACGCCATCTTAAGACCTATTCACATACATGAGACCTACATAAAATTGATTGCAAAATGCGCCCGCGTTCAGATCATCAGCATTTAGCATTGCGACAGTCGAAGAAATATCTTGCGACTTATAAAGATGTCCTGCTGAGACGAGTGTGACTGGCAAAACATGCTAGCAATTTAATGAAATTAATCGAGGGAAATCAGATATATATTTGTGTAGTAAAGATTTCTGAAAATATGTCTTTCTATGAATCCTTATCCTAATAATATAAACGCGAAAGTGTGTTTGTTTGTCCTTCCTTCACGTCTAAAAGGAGCAAAATATCGTCAAGATTTTTTGCACAGGGTAGGTTGGGGACCTCGAAAGTGACATAAGGTACTTTTTCACGCGAATGAAATAGCGGATGATAGAAAGCTAGTCTCGTAAGTTGAGGCTGGCTGCAGTTGGTTTAGAAATTTCAAAATGGAGTATTTGTGGTTAATAGTTGTAATTTTATGAACAATAGTCGGTAACCAATAAACGAACCACCATAGTGCGAATTGGTTCGGCGATTTTTCACAGTTGACTTACTACTGTTAGCTATTTACACCAATTGTAGATAATACAGCTATTGACAGAAAGAGGCTATCACAAGATGAAGCTGGTGAAAACGCATTTCACACGCACTCATCACAATAACTGCTAATGTTCTGACGAACAACCGTAAATGAGAATTGGATCATCGGCGTTTTTAAAGATGATGATGTGATCTCGCGTTAGCTTTCTTCAGTTAAGCGGATTCTTTAAATCCTATGTCTGATCCATGTCTCTTAAATCATACTGTTTCCTTCACACTTTCGTTTTGTTGTTCGACTTATGGCACTTTATATTAAGAAGTTATAAACCTCCTACTTTCACATATGTCGGAAGATAATTCTACTTATTATAAACTTAGTACGGGGACTGCTTTAAATTTGCTCAATAAAATCAGCTGTTCTTTAAAGAAAATTTTCCAAATATTTCGACAGACACACGCATTGCCCCGCCTGACAAAAGGAGATAAGAGTTGAATAAAATGATTTAAAATAATATTTAAATGAGTTAATTTTGACAATTAATCTGCTTGAAAAAAAAATTCAATTCTGCTTTTATAGAAACCTCATTTCACTCTTATCAATTTGGTTCGACTTATTACAAAAGCTCATTGTACTTTAAAAGCTACTTTATTTTTAAACCTTATAAAGTCTAAACTACGTAATGAGTTTTAATGGTTTTTCCTATCACGTAGACAATGTCTTTAGGAATGTTTGTCAGTCTCAGTCGCACTAAAAAATGCAAAAGTACATACGCGTTTCTATGCCTCAACAATTTAGATGAATGTTGTGCAGATAGGTCAGGCACTGATATAACACAAAAGCTTTTTCTCATCCCAATCCTTAAATTATACTTGAGCATGAGCACTGCGAGTAAAATTTGTTCTGTACTTCCTCACTAATAAGTAACATACATGTGTGTTTGACTGTCCTTCTTTTACGTAGGTCGACTCGACTCGTAGGTCGTGGGTCGACTTGATTTTTTGCATAGGGACAGCTGCAAGGCTGGGGACTCAGGAGAGTGACATAGGTGAACGAAATCTAGAGCGGAAAGCTAAAAGTATTGAGACAGCAAAAGTGTGAATTTCTCGGAGATGCTGTAGTAATTATCTCGTTAGTCACGGTCGCCTTGCTCCGATGACACAGTGGCCGATCGACCGCCGCGTCAGCCTCTGCAACAGGGTTGTCATCATTATTACATGCATGGATTCTGAGAAATATATTAATTATGCACACTCGAATAATGTCATATCATAACATTTCCATAAAATTAAGATTGTCATTTGTTTGCAATTCCAATTTCAGAGATTTAGACAGAAAGTCATCAACATACATAACATAAGAGGCGATGCTGGAAATTGTATTTGTAATTAAAGAGATAGAGTAAAACTAAAGTGAGTAAAGACATATACATATAGACAAGTATGGGAATAGACCACATAGCATTCATAATTACTTATCTAGGTGTTAATTTATGTCTTAGGATATGTTTTATTTATATGAGTGTCATGGTGAGGGTGGTATTTCATAAAAACCTTTAACAAATAAAGTTGATTATACAAAAAGAATCTAGGTAACCGATACAATGGGGACTTTGAATTATATTTCAGTAAAATGCGTTTAAAACTTGTGGAAATGGGTGGTTTTCTAAATCGATAAGGTTGTCTTTCTGCATATATTAATTAATTGTAATTTTTCACGTTAGTATCCAGTGTGTATATACAATGGAGCGTTTGTATTACTAACCGGAAAGTAAAAAAGTCACCTCCACTTATAGATTCGAATAACAACATTAACCTATTTATACGAGTAGGGTCACGACAGGCCAATCGCTACAATGCAAACAAGATTTATGTCATCCATCTTCCTATTGAGCTCGTCACGAGACAACCATAGTGACGAAGCATGCGCCAGCGCCGGTCAAACAGGCCCGACCACTTTCGCGACTCGTCCCAATAATGCGGCAATATTACGCCACATTTCTGACAGAAGACGACACGCAATAAACGACGAACAATACTAGGCAAAAGTATATATGGTAAAAAAAGTAATAGAGTTTCTATCTCCAAATAAGTAACAGGGAATTCACATACAAAATACCTTCAAAGAAGCTAGAATTTACTATCTTATCTGTTAATTATTTTACATTGATCCATCACAACATGACCTTTCATTCACATGAAAGATTTAATTGAACCATGTTCTAGCTTTCGCTTCTCCAAAATCATACCACCGTCTCTACGAGTATCTTCTGTTTTAAGAAATATTAATACTGTGTGTTTGGAATTTTAAAATGACTACAATTTGGGGTCATGAGGCCTATTGCGTAACAAAATTAACTTAAAGGTTAATTAATCAATACAAAATGTAAAAAATACAACAATTTCGATTTGATACGTTTTATTTGTAGAGTGAAACGAATCGATTACCTTGCATTTCTCTTCCGTTTACTTGGACGGAGATGTTTGTTTACTGAGATAAAGAAATTCAGATTTAGAAAGAAGATACAAACTCCATATGTTTAATTTCTTCTACAATCTAGTGTTTTCCTGGCCTAGTCCCAGGACTTCCAGGGTCCTCATTGGCTTCACTTTCCCTGGTTTGCGGCGTCCTCTCTTGTTCTTCCTCAAGTTGGCTCTTATCGTGAGTACTTCTTGAGCCCCTGCAAGATCTAGGGCCTATAAATATCGAGGTATCTATTTTCAACAAACTAAGGTGGCTTACGGCTTATATATCCCCAAACTCTCCTGTAGTATATGAGCCACACTAATAGGATTTCACTATTATTTTTCTCTGAAAGTACTAAACCTTTAATTTGACTTCTATTGAGCTTTGTTATTCAATCTGATTGAATCAGTCAACCAAATTTCCTGAGCAATTAGATAAAGTTGAAGGTCCAACTATCTAAATCGTTTCGTTTCATGGCTTTGTAATTTTTCTCCCTTGAACCTCATCGACTTAGGCTCCGGCTTTAGTTGATCATTTATTATAATCAGATAGTAGTTACAAGTTTATAATAGTACAAGACACACTTGTCGTCTTTTTGGTGTTTCAGTAATTTAAGTTTACTTAATTTTACATCTACAATATTTTTAAAAATATGTTTTTTTTCTATGGCGCGCAGATGATAGGTATTTTTTAAATACAAACCACTTACTGCATTGAGGATTTTATTTCGATCCCGTAATTTTGAGCAGCGGTAATAGGTAAGGAAATATGTAGTACTAGAACTAGGTCTGCTGATAGCTTAAGTAAGTTAGCCCCTGGTAAATCACAGTCGGCTAATCTTTGCGATAAATTGCTCTCGAGCCCCGCAGCGATCGGATTTCTCGATGATTGCCCACTCTCAACCAAATCACCTACTTTTATAATGTCGGCACGGTTCATGTAGCGGTCGAATATATCTCATGGTAAATAACGTTTACTCCGCCTTGTATGCACGGCATGTGAGACAGATATTGAAGTGGAAGTTTGTGATGACTGAGAGATAAATATTTTATTAACACGGCAAGTACAATAATAAATCACTTATTTTAGATTTAATTTCATGAATAAACAATTGATAAATATAAATAGTGTGTAGTCTGACTTTTCTTGTTATTTCCTCTATTGTGTAGAAAGCATTCGGTGCTTTTCTATGAACCGAAAAGCATTCCTTACAGGTAGGCATTCCTTTCATCAGAGAGAAAATATTAAATGGTCGAAATTTTTTCTTTTCTTTTGTAATTTTGTGATATACGGAAGCATAGTACACTTAGGCAGCGCTCTTCTAATAGATTAATACCAACGCTCTTCCCAAAAATAGAGCACAATGCTGAGTTGGAGCCATTTTTTGTCACTGCAGCACACATCTACTGTTGTTGTAACGTCGAAACTCATAATTACCCTATGTAAAGTGTAGTTTGTGTGTTGAAGAAACAAAAATAAATGATGACTATGTCTATGTATAAGCCAAAATTACATAGTTAACACTATTGAAAAAGTTGAAGTTTTCCAGTTTGATGATATCTATGTAATAAACTAATAATTTATTTGGCATGTGTAGAGATTTACTGACGAACGTGCATTTGTGGTAGTGGTGTATACTTTAATGCAATTTTTATGCAGTAAGTAAAAAAAAACTTAGTTCAAAGAAACAATGGATTTTTTTTATAATGACACGGCTGTTATTCGCGTTACACATAATAATGAATGAAACCGGCCTTTGAATTAACCTTGAATGTACTGTATATAGTATATACAATCATTTGGTTCACATTTTACCTACATCTGCAGTAGTTGTTGGGCAAGCTTAATCAAAACACAGTTTTGTTTACGATAGTTTTATGTTCGGCTCTTGCAAAATTCAATACATCCATTTTTACGACTTCAAATTCACTTTTACATTTCTGATATGAGCAGAAGGGTACCTCTTTTTATTGTATTTCTGTGAATGCAAAGTTTACATGTCTGAAATTGAAGCGCTATTAAAGTGAATTTATTTTAATTTTGTGGCTTACCAGAGCTATGTTGAACTATAGATGTTGATGCTATAGTTTTTAGTGTCAAGATTTGTGTGTACGAGTTATACATACATTTTCTAAGGTACGTCAGAATCAATGACATAAAATTAACTAAATGCAATTTATTGCTGTATGATTTCTCTATGGTAAATTAAAGACCTCTTCATTTGGTACATATTAAATAGGAAAATCTCTTTATCTACCTAAAAAGTTTGTGAGATTTTTTTTAGATTAAGAGCAAGTTTGGTAAGGTCGTAATAATCAATGTCAGGTAATATTTATTAGGCCCAGATGATTAGCCTCCCCTTTCAGAGATGCACTACACGATTTTTTAAAATAATTTCTTTAATGTTTTTTGTAATTCTTTTTTTATCAATTAATTAATAACGAAATCCTGTTTAAATTAGGCACATAACTTAGTATTTAGATTAAGTTTTTCAAACTATGGCAAAGTAGTTAAATGTATATTTCATTTATTTTGTTATTCAAAATGGATCGACCATTCATCTTGATTAAATTAATTTATTACTTGGTTTTATGGCATCATGTGTGTTGTCGCGATATGATAAATATACATTTTCGTAGTATTTATTTTAATTTTATACTTGAAACCAAAATAAATATAAATAAAAACTAAATTAATGTTAAATTTTTTAGTATACCCTCGATCTCATAACAATCAATAGAAATTGACTAAAATGGTCTCCAGGCGTCCTCGCCTACAGGGCCGTTGACAATCGGGCTCTCTTTATAGCTCGGATGCGTGGGCGCATTTTCTCACACAAGATATTTTGCTCAAAACTACTCGCGAGCGCACATCTCGCGCCAGATCGTTTTACACGCACCTTTTATCTTCCCGGTTTTTTTTTCGCAATAAAAAGACCAATGTTTACAGTAACATGCGTTTTTTCTAAATAAAATATTTATATTGATAGTTTTACGCGCGTCAACGTCAAATGTGAAAAATAACGTGTTCAGTGTTTGTGAAATAAAATTTTGTTAGTGTTAGCGAATATGAGATATTTCAACTTCTGTGTGGTTTTTTTGTACAGGTACTTATATTCGTTTTCTTTTTTCAATATATGTACATTAAATGAGTATTTTAGTCTCGTGGCCCTAGAATATAAAATGTCGTAAAAGTATTCAGTCGTCCTCGGTGTCGTCATTAACTCATAAATACGATCCACTGGTCTCCCTTCGAAATATTGTGTAGGTATCATTCTAATTTCATATTCTTAAAGTCAATCAATGTTTAATTTGTTAACGCACAAACTTCAATTCCTGGAAAAGAAAATATCTACCTACCCACGAAGTTCGGATAGGTACAAAAACGGGCAGTTGATAGAATGTTGTCAGTTTACGGTCGAAAATGTCTTAGCTTTAAGATAATTTTAAACAACTATTCATATTCGTATTATATTTGCATATTTTAACCACATTTATTTAATTATCTAAATTACAGTCCTACTGTTTATTAGATTCAGACATAAATCCTTATACTATTTTAATCTAACTTCTCAAATGCATTAGACGATAGGTGATTTTGTTGATTATAATTGATCACTTAAAACCTACTCGTCACTTTTTGCCAGTTAATAGCAAAAAGTTCGTTCTTGAATGAATGACCATTATCTGTCAGGTACGAGTATTTACACCTCCCTGACGAATGACAACTTTTGGAACAACAACAGCGTTCGCGCGGGACACATTCCTCATTCCGTGTTATTTAAAAAATATCATAGCATAAATATGTTAAAATACAAACGTAATAATTAATGAATTTATCTTGTGATTCAAGTAATCTTATGTGATCCGTCTTTTATTATAATATTACACAATTATGTGTTCAAACTGTGAGGAACAGTGTGAGTGTATGATGGTATCTTGGATGTGTTATACGTTATACATATGTATAATAGTAGCTTCAGAATGTTAAGATTATGTAGGTATTCACCTGTAATCATTCGCTAATGTATTTGATTGTTTGAACCCGCGCGGCATAGTTGTTGTTTAGAGGATAATTAAACTTTCATCACACGCTCAAATCACATCAAGGCCAAAGTCAATTGCAATGTTGTTTATAAAGAACATAAAAAGTCGTTGCGGGAAAACGAGACAGAAAGTTGAAAAATATATTAAATACTTAATACATTTTCGGTTCAGTTTCTCAAGTAATTAGTTTAGTTCGGTATTTTTCTGTTTACTCAAATCGATTATTAGAAATTTACTAAATAGCAAAAGTACATAACGTGTATTTATTTATTGTATACCGGATACCAAACAGGTACATAGACTATAAAAGGTCTCCAGTGTTGGTCTGAGCGTTGAATCAATGAGTGAATCACGACTTTCTTTTTTTCATATTTCAAGATTGAATACCTAAAATATCTGATCTAGTGATAAAATTAACAATATTTGACAATGAACGATGTAGTGGAAAAATAATCATATCATTTGTATTTACAAACCTTACAACAGTTTACGCATTTATGCAATTATGCATATATCGTTGTCATTATACGTATACAAACGTAGCTGAGTAATATACAAAATTATTAGAGCGTAATATACTCGTAAAACTACGGTAACATTAATATGAAAATGGTTCAGTTTGAAAGTACATCCATTACATTAAAATACACTAAGAAGATACCCTAACATCAATAATATATTTGATCACAAAACATTATCAACTGACTTATTATTTTATTTAAATACATTTAAAAAAATTCTTATATTACTTAAATATTGTGTTACAGAGATCACACAAATTAAAATATTAACTTTTTTTCTACTATATAGGTTAGGAAATCCCACAGAAAAAGTATTAGAATTCCAGTTATGTTTAAATGAATGTGCATACTTATCAATCTGTAGTGGGAGGTAGCGGGCGTCAGCAACGCCGGTTGTCTTCGACCTTCGACGGTCACCGCCGAACCGGTACTCTTGATATCTTAAGTAAGCCTGGTAAGAGCCACTGACACAACCTTCTGGTAAATAACCATAGGGCGTTTTTACACATAAACAAAATATTTCGTAAGAGATGGAGGAAAGATGTGTTTGTTCCCATCTGAAGACAAGAATGAAACAAAGAATCCGTGACCACTTTTGAGAAAAGTGAAAATAGTAAACTACATATAATAAGATAACATTAAAAAACATACACTCACGACATGACCCGCAGAGGTAGGCAGCCTTGATGCTGCGTTTGACATAAATTCGGGGGGTTATTGGATGATATATGATGTTTAGTGATGTTAAGGTTGTCACCCTTACGCTCTTGATTTACAACAAGAACTTCGACTCCCACTTACTGATTTTTACAGTATGCTTGGGACTAGTTGAAAGCTGGCTCATTCTGTTTTTCTTTCGCTCCAAGTCCGGCGTGGAAGCACTTAAGCTACATTAGACGTAGAGTGAAACAATCGGTCTAAGTTACACATTAATGCTAATGTTTTAATATTAATTTACGCAAAGAATATAAAACATTACTAAGAAACGGTAGTAATGTAACGTTTTATCAAAATCGATTGAACCGTTTACAAGTTAAATGATAAATGTCGTGGATGAAACAATTTTTTTAGTTGTAGAGGTTGCCGATAAGATATTGCTTCTAAGTAATGGGGCCGCCTTTTGTACCCTAACTTTATTACTGTCCATAATGTAACTTTTACTCTGTATCATATTCTGTAATGTTGGTGTGCAATAAAGTATATTTGTATTTTATTGTTTTGTATTGTATGATCTAATTAGTGACTTAGTCCAATTTTTCCATTTTCAAAACACGTAAAATAAATAAAACACAAACTTCGTATTAAAAAAAAAGTTATTGACCAAATTAACATATTTATTTATTTACAAAATTCAATTTTTTTTTCAAATTGACAAAATTCACATATTTATTAAAGTAACCTACGAGTATGTATACTGTACCTTTAAATCTCTGACATTGATAGCAATAAAGGCCATTTATTTATTTAATTTGGCATTTCCTTTTCAATATTCACGTTGACATTGCCTTTTAGATAGTAAAGTATTATTAATTTAAATCAATGTGGTGGTAATGAAGGAACGAGGTCTTTCTTTCAAATGTGTATGTATTTTCGTCTTTTTTTGGCAACAATAAGTTAATAGATCAACAAATAAATAAATTTAATTCGTGTACTGATAAAATTATGTAATCTATCATGTAATTAGGCACATTAAAGTCGTATAAACGAACTTCTATAGCTCTAATTGAATATTGGCCCATTCGATTGATATTGCTCTATTTTAGAACTGGCAACGTCAGTGAATTTACAAACACAAGTTTTATAACGTAAACAGATACATTGGATTTTATGAATCACAACTCAACGATGACGCAACAAGAAGATTAACTGTTATAGAAACCTTGAAATTGAGATGGAAATTAAAATAACCCTTTGAAAATTGATATACAGCATAACTTTTTTATCACCAGCCAAATTTTTCTTACGGTGTCAGTAACGTTGATAGAACGTAAATATAAGGAGGAAAAACATTATTTTTTTCTAAAATTTTCAGATTTTGAATCCCCTTTTTAAGGTCTTAGATGATGAATTTTGTAAAACTCAGAAACAGGGGCATCACAAATTGTGTTGAAGAGTACTATTACCAAGTTTCAAGTCAATTGGACGATGGTTTTTTTTTCCATACAAAAATTTTGATTTCTTTTCATGCTTCAGACGATCTAGCTTGAAATTTTTATATGAAACGATATAAAACAAAAAAAATACGGGTCTGTTAAATTTTCATAAAGTTTACGTACAAAAAATATGGATGGTGATAAAAAAACATTCTGAATTTCTTTTTCTATAGGTTAGGTTAGGTTACACATATGCAAAGTTACTTAGGTCCGTATTACAGAACGCGACTCAGACTCTGATCTATACTTGAGTGGCAGTCGTCTTTGTCATTTTGATAGTGAGAGAAAGAGACAATCAATACTTAAGTATATGTAGATCAAGACTTGAGTCTCAAGAATGAGATGATAAAGATTAAGAAAATAGGCGACACAACACTTAAACAATGTCTGCCATTCAACCAAAGTATGTCGATGATGGCAGACTTTCCTAAAAGAGGCCTATGTCCAGCAATAAGATTTATTGTAGTACATGAAATAAATTTT
Organism: Aproaerema taeniolella; assembly: GCA_949987775.1. Classification (NCBI taxonomy): domain Eukaryota; kingdom Metazoa; phylum Arthropoda; class Insecta; order Lepidoptera; family Gelechiidae; genus Aproaerema; species Aproaerema taeniolella. Next base: position 6,669,584 of record OX465255.1, read on the forward strand.
TAAATAGTAGGTACTACACTCTGTAAAATATTTTAATACGAAACGATTCTTAAGTGTTAGTGTTTGACTGTTTTAAAATTGTAAAAGTCTCTGTAAAATGTTTGCTACTTAGGTTCTCATTTGCACGAGCAAAATATTAGAGAGCACCAAGAAAACTTGATGCTAGCTCAACGAGAGGGAATCGGGAGCTGTCAGGAAAGTAACTCAGTATTTGATATGCCCGTTTTTCGCCTAATGACCGATGTTCCGCCTCCCCTTAATGGTGGGCGATACTATTGACATTAGCGTGGGTATTTAATATTTATTACCAGTACATTAGGGTACTTAATGCGTTGATTGGGAGAAACTATGGCTCTTGGTAATGCTGCTATAAAATGTTTTAGGATAAGGTGATTTAGTTAATGTATTAGAGTGGTAGTTTTATTGAGTTATAGACGTTATCACGCGAATATGGATGCGGGTGTATTACTTAAAAAGTGATTCTATTGACCCAAATAGGTGTAGTAAAAGTATAACCTTCTTATCTATAAAAATATACAGACCATGAAATATTGCAGGACGGGACGTTGAATGAGTGAAAATTAAGGATGTGAATCATCCCACAAAATTGAACAACTTTTCCTACGGAACATAGGTCAAAACATGAACAAAAAAATTCGCCTCTCCATATAACTTCTGCAATCAGCTGATTTGCCTTTGTATGAGAAGTCGAATTATTTTTATCAAAATTTCATACAAGTATGTAAAAAATTTCAAATTTTCGTGGCGAAAATTTTAGTATAATGGAGAGAATCACTCCCGAAGGTTTCGCTTACTAAATTAAAGTATAAATTAAAGACATTTTTCATCGATTTGATTTTGATATTTAATTTTAATTTAGTATTTCTTTATTTATATTAGTTAAATAGGTACATAGAAAATATTGTCTATAGGTTTTCTTGAAACGAACTTTAGGTTTGTTTTAGTGTACTTAATGTTTATATTAAAATTTTCTTTTTTTTCAGGAACTTGGGCGCGGCGTTATACTTCTGTTCAGGGTAAGTTTGTTAAAGGGTAGCTATTTGAACGGCCCCTGTCTGCTAATTACCACAAACTGTGAGTTTGCAGTTAACTAAATACTCAAATAAATAAACGCCATGCCGCGTTCGAAACTGGCTAACTTTGATGTTTCTGTAAAGTTTGTGTAAAAGTGAAAAAAGCTAGACTTGCAAATTTCATCTTAATACATGCTATATAAACTAAGTTATTTCTATTATAAATAATATAATACGTTATCATCAACAAAGTAAGAGCACAACATTACAGACCCGTACTTGGGCATTTTTAGAGCCCAGGATAGGAAAATGATTTTTTTTCTATTTCTTCATATTTTTAACTATGTATATGTGACTGTGAAAATGGAAAGGTACAACTTTGGGGATAGTTTTTAAGGTTTAGAATTATTGTGATGAGATTTAATGTTTAAATCACTCTTGTTAACTACTCCAAAAGTTATACCTTTTACTAAACACAGACATATATATTATTTTATACTGAAACTTTGCTTTATGAACTCATCCTCAATATCTCTTTGGAGTAAAAGCAAAGTCTATAAAATAAATGAATAGTAGAATTTGAAAAGCAGCACTGTACCTCGTATGAGCAACAAACGTTAATTCCTTGGTGTTATGTAAATATACTGTATCAAACAAGTATCAAAGAACTATAGTGTCATAGTGTCACACCGATCACGTAGGGTAAAGAGGCCGATAACAGCACCGTATCGGCGGCACAATGCCAGTAGATCGCTCTCACGGTGCGACACAACCGTAGCGGCTACCCTGCTTATGGATTAACTGTTGTAAGAAAAAATGTAACACTTAAACATTATACTGACACAAATATTTTTGCGAAATTATTTCGTGAGATAAAAGTTTCCATAAAATACAGCATATTATTTAGGTTGCCAGGACAAGTTACAATATTTGTTTTGCACTAGGTGATTTTTAATTAAATACCTGTACTGGGTGAAAAAAACACCTCCTAGCTATATTCAAAATCCTGAACCAGTATCACTCAAAGAACACATATATAAAAATAAAATAAAAAATTTTCCATGGGAATAATTCATTTTTTGCCTTAACTTAGACATTACACCTACACCAGGCACGCGAGGGGTGCAGGTAGCGCTCGGGGGTGCGCCCGAGTGGTATCTACGTTTAGGAAAAAAAATCCCCCCCCCCCAAAAAATTGTTCACAATTGTTCAGTAAGTGATACAGGTTCAGGATTTTCAATAAAACTAGGAGGTTCTTTTTCAACCTGTATAATAAGTTACATAGATACCTAAAAACATAGAACTTAGAATTAGTCCATTCAGTGATGGGTTTTTTAAAACAATCTAGGAACGAACAGATTGATCTACTTCACAAAAAAATCATACTCGTACTTATGACGGGAAAAAACTGCATAAATCATATAAGTATGTAGTTGCAATTTCATCGATTTTTCTATATCTATATCTATACATATTATAAAGAGGAAAGATTTGATTGTTTGTTTGTTTGTTTGCATTGAATAGGCTCCGAAACTACTGGACCGATTTGAAAAATTCTTTCACCATTAGAAAGCTACATTATCCCCGATGGACATAGGCTATATAATTTTCCCGAATTCCCACGGGAACGAATTCTACTTTTTAATAAATATGACTGTGTGAATTAGGGTGTCGAATTGTAGAGGTCAGTAGGGGCGGCAAAATTTGAATAGTCCACTGGCGGCGAATTTGAAAATTCGCCACTGAGTCCTCTAAACTGAGCACCGTTTGAGAAAAATATAAATATAAAGTACTAGCTTCCCGCGGGGGACTTCGTTCCCGTGGGAATTCGGGAAAATCATGTACCCTGTGTCCATTCCGGATAGTGTAGGATTCTAATGGTGAAATAATTTTTCAAATCGGTCCAGTAGTTCCGGAGCCTATTCGATGCAAACAAACAAACAATCAAATCTTTCCTCTTTATAATATTTATAGATTATAGATATAGATATAGAAGATAGATAATAGTAAAATAATCATTGTGTAATAGCCAAAAATGATTGGCAGTGGGTACTCTGTTTCTGCCGAATATGTTTTATTTATAACGTTAATTATTAGCAAAGAATAATTCGCATGGTTCGACAGCCATCCACACCGATTATCGCGGTTGGCCTATCGCCAAGGAAAACACCTTGTGACTAGAAGAAATCGCGACACAATAATGACAAGTATGCTTCAAGTATGTTATTAAGATCGACAGCGATAATTTTAACGGTATAGTTGTTTAATTATGAATTATTTATCTGGAATTTTTAGTAATTATGTAGAACTAACACAATGTTAAGGCAATATGATCACAGTTCTAGAATTTTGTATTACTTTTTGCTTTTTTTCTTCTCATTCACTCGAATAAACATACACTAATTCTATTTTTTTTTAAACTTTGTCGTTCTCTACTTTTTTCGTCTTTACGTTTTTAACATAAACCATAATATTTTGAAACCAAATAAAATTGGAATGTTTATATTTTAAAATACCATTAAACTAAATATTTATGTATGTATTTCTATCCAAATCATATCTAAGTATATCCGACTTCGTTCACCCTTTCGTTCAACAGATAGTTGAATCGATTGATACTACTATCAAATGGAATTGATGTCCCTAGGGTAATCAACTCAGTCATAACCCCACGTAAGTACGACATGAACCGAAAAGAAAAGTGAATACCACAGGCGAACTATGCAATTTTTTTCGAAAGTCTACGATTACACGTCTCAGCGCACTTTGAAAATACATGCCTATGCAGGCAGCTTTCTATAGGACTATCATGTCACAGTTTTAACTGGCAAAGTATGTCATGATGTATTCATACTCGAAGCGCAATCAGCACCGCCATTTGATGTAAAGTGTAAACATATTACATCAATAATAGGGGCCGGGAGTCATTAATCCCTATAATGTTTGTTTTATGTCAATGTTAAACAATCATTATTTCAAGGTTTCGTTTTTGCTATACCTATCACAGACACGTGCGTGCATTCAATATAAGTATGATAATTGATTCTATCCAGCAGATATACAATGTATGACAAAATATACTCAAGACGCTTTGTTGTTTTAATGTTAAGCTAAAAACTATTTAAAGATTGGGTTACCAAAAAGTTAAATGACAATACTTAAGTAAAAAACCTCGAGCTGATTTTCTTAGTTTTATTTTTCAGAATCCTTACTTTAAAAAAAATGGCTTGCACACTTCTTGGCTGTACTATACACGTGTTACGTTACAAGCTATCTCAAAGCTACAAGTAGATAGAACTGTTCTAGTGCCCATGATTCTTATCTCAACTTGTAAGTCACAACCTTACGCAGAAAGTAGAATTACCTACACCGTAAAAGTGCAATATCCAATATCAGTTATGCAATTGAAACAAAGTATCAAACTGCGATTATGGTTACGGCTATTAGCAATATAACTTACCTAGTAATAATCTTTTGCAATCAGTGACAATGGTTGTAAATTTTAAACATCGTAAATCTACTGGAAAAAAATATCGCGTAACTAATGCGCGTTACAATTATACAATGCATGCACCTACGTACTATTAATTTATTACATTACGTTATCCTGACTTAACATTTTTTATTTATTGTTCAAAACCAAACAAACCTCATCTACTAGAACGAATAAATTTTAGAGTTCCTCGCAGACATCAACGCGTATGTCGTGCGAAAAACATGTTTCATACTGCTCCCTGATGGCTATTCAATGTCGTCTCAATGGCGGTGGAATTACTATGATAACCGTTTTATCTGTTCAAGTGGCAAAATTGAAAAATTTCGAAACCTTCGTGACATCCGCCATGACCAGCAGCGCCACCCCCAATTGAACGTCAAGTTGCGAATTACCTTGCAAATTAACTTTGAGTTTGTGGTGGTTCCGCCAGCTGCCTTAGCTGTCAGCAAATGTAAGATAGTTTTTAATTTCGCCACCTGAACGAATAAAATGTTCACCATTGTCATTTTAGCGCCATTGATACGTCATTGATTAGTGGAATAGCCGCCACCTGAAAACGTAATATGCTAGAAATATGGAAACGAAGTTCCAGGCATTCTCTAGTCATCCATACTGTGGTTAGATAAAACCAATGAAAAATAATTGTCTAAGAAATTGACTTAACTTAATAATGTGAACAAGCAAACAAACAATTCTTGCAGTATTGTATTATTTAGTGACGTAATGAGACAACGTAACGGCTACGTCACTATCGCGTGCCGCATTCGGTTCCGCTTCCGAAGACGCGCAGGAGTGAGCCAAGCCAAAGCGCGCGAAATGAAAACACGTCGAGTATGTAACTGTAGCGTAAGTAATTTGAAAATAGAATCGCGTGTAACCGTCTTGTTACGGATCGTGTGTCTGATTATTGGAATTTCATTGTGTTTGTTTTTTTTTTCATTGCTTGTATGGCTCTACACTCTACATTGTACGGTTTCAGTAGCCACGAAGCAACGAGGGATAAACAATGGAACGACACTCTTGCGTCAATTTACTTCGTAATGGGATTCTCTTTGCGTGCAGAGGCAGACTTTGCCTGGACATTTTTCAAAACGTTAACAAATCCTTCGGCTAAAACCTATCAACCTATCAATATCTTTTTTGTGCGGCTTTGTTTATATCCACTAAGTTTTCGAAAAACCTAATCCATATCCAGTAAGGAATTATTCTTTGAATCAATGTTTGAAGTATGAAAAGATAAATTAACTTAGTTGTTGTTCACAACTTCTACAATTCAGGTTTTGTATTTCCCGACACATGGTTTTTTTAAATGCTAAATACATATTATAAGACTAACATCCCGCTCGGGACTTCGTTCTCATGGGAATTCGGGAAAGTTATGTAGCCTATGTTACTCAGGGATAATGTAGCATTCTAATGGTGAAATAATTTTTCAAATCGGTCCAGTAGTTTCGGAGCCTATTCATTACGTACAAAAATACAAACATACAAAATACAAATCTTTCATCTTTATAATATTATATTAGTATAGATTGGGCACTTTAGTTTCATAGGCATGACTAATATAATTTTATCAAATTTAATATCTTTTTCGGCTTTATTACTATTAAATGTACAGATTATTAATTTTGAAGCGAATGATCACTGAATAGATGATTCCCCATTTATTAAAAATAGCCCCTAAATACAAGACAAATATTTCACACCTGAGTTACCGCATAGACGTAGCGCTTAATCAAACCGAACATCGGACGCGTACTAATAATATTTGATATTAATAAACAACGTCAGTGATACCATGTGATACAGTAGATACGAGTACATGGTAAGTACATAAGTAATGTCGCGAGGCATTATCTTGATAGGGCGCCGACACCTGTAGCGTCTTTTGCCAGACAGGGCCTAATTTAGGTTCAATGTAGTATGAGGCCACAGTCAGATTTTCCACTACTTTAAATTTCGTTTCTCTACAATACAATTTGAGATAGTGACGTATGATACTTGGGATTTCACATTGAAAGATTTGTAGGACATGTATATTTCCTACGTCATTCATATTTATTTTAGTAATATTAAATGTAGATGTTATGCATGAATTATATGTAATCGTATAAAATTGGGTAGTAACAGTATCAAGTGTGAGGCAAAGTGAAAAAAAAACAACAAATATGAACACCGTACGAAATTGGTTATTTAAATAATTTGTAAAACATGAATAAGGAAGTACATTGGATACGGTAATCAAATTTCAAAGCAATTAATTTTAAAATGTCAATTTTACGGACAAACCGTAAAAACAATGTGCAGTTTTGTGATGTGCTACATGGAACTACAATTTGCTGTGTTTCGCCAATTTACTGATTGTATTTGTTTTTAATTTCATCGTTTTTCACTAACGTGATTAATATACAATACATATAATACAGGGCTTTAGGTAAATCTCTTTCAACCTCTCGGGTGCTAAATCAGTCTATGAAACTGAACAACTTTCCCCATGGAACATAGGTCAAAATACGAAAAAAATTTTTTGATCTCCCATACAAAATGCGCTATATGCTGATGAAGTTTGTATGAGAACTCAAAAATTTTTTTTTTCGTATTTTGACCAATTATTGGGGGGAAATTGTTCAGTTTCATAGACTGATTGACAAACCGAGAGGTTGAAAGAGATTTACCTAAAGCCCTGTATTATATGTATTGTATATTAATCACATATACACTACATATTATTGGGCTCATAAATTATTAACAAAATCAGATTCTGTTAATTATTTTGCGATATTTTTTGTATGTTAAAAAAGGTAAAAAGGTTAAATATCCCAGAAACACTAATAACTACAAGTAATAATGGCTTTCATATTTATTCTGTGTCATGGATATGTTGCACAGGACCAAATCTCTTATAGTGAAATTTCACGCACTTGCTCGATTTAATTAGGTTTGTAACAATTTTTTATCGGTACAGTCTGCTGATTACAAACTACGTAGCATACAGCGTCCATAGCTTAACAGTGTTTATAGGTAGGTACCACTAAATAGTGTGAAATTGTATCTATTGTACTTATTGTACGCTTTGGATCCTGTGGCCCTAAGACACTAAGGACCGTATTACAGAACGTGACTCAGAGTCTGATCTATACTTAAGTAGCAGTTGTCTTTATCATTTTGATAGTGAGAGGAAGAGACAATCAATACTTGAGTATAGATCAACGCTTGAGTCTCCTTTTGTAATACGGGCCCAAATTCCCAAGAACTCCTAACTCCGTTCCAGTAACGTCACGTCTCGCCAACCGCGAAACATCGGGCGTCGCTTCCCCAGAGACATTACCGCTCTAATCATTGGCTAATTTGTACAAGCTTTCACACGTGCCCTTAGAAACTGGCATGTAAACATACTTGACATGTTACTGAGGCGAATATTGAAATGGGATTAGAATATATGCATTATTATTTTAACTTGAAATTAGCATTATGAAAATAGGTGTAATTCCCACTTATCCCTATTGTACGGGTGGCTAAGAAAGAATAAAAGTACAAGGCGAATTTATTTAGTTAGATTCAGCAAAATGAAACATGCAATAAAATATATACTACACTAAACTATATAAAAAAAGATTAAAATTATTTAGTGTAAGCTTATCTAACATTTTTATTGGATGTAAATTGCAGAACGACATCTCTGTCCATTAAAGTGGTGATCGGATGTCAGCCTCTCGTTCAAAACCTTCGTGTCCAACTAACTGGTTTTTTAGAGTATGCCTAAGAAGAGTTGGCAGATGGCACATTCTACATTGTTCTTTCACTCCCTCAAGTGTATAGAAGTTTAGATCTTTCTCTAAAGATATAAACGATTCGTACTTAGCCGTGGTTTCCCTTGGTGACTTCCTTTAAATGTGATAAGTGATTGCATACAATTTTACGTGTACAACACGTTTTTAGTATTTCGACATCAGCAGGACGAGTAAGCTGTTGCAAACGAAATGATACTTTAACCAGATTTCGTTGAAATATTCTGCTATTTCATATTTTCGTTTCAAAAGAGTCCGCACTTGAAATCACCCAATCTGCAGTGCAAAGAAAAAAAGTCGTGGTCAATTCACAGTCCAGAAGGAAAAACGAAAAGCTTTCCCGAGTAAACAGTGCATGTTTTCTCTTGTCTTACATGTTCTGTATAAATGCGGCTCTAGGTCAAGTCCTCTTGGTTGGCTACTGGCCAATACTGCTGATTCTCCGATTCAGTGTCGGAATCTTTATCAATTCGCTACATTTCTGTTTATCTTGGCTATAATATACATGAATAATTGAATCCCATTATTTTAAGACTAACACAAGAATAGCGTGGACAGGTGACATAATGTATCTTTAGTTAGTCGTTTTTAGGGTTCCGTTCCCAAAGGAAAAAACGGGACCCTATTAATAAGGCTCCGCTGTCCGTCTGTCCGTCTGTCACCAGGCTGTATCTTATGAACCGTGATAGTTAGACCGTTGGAATTTTCACAGATGATTTGTTTCTATTGGTCCTATAACAACAAATACTAAAAACCAGAATTAATTAAATATTTAAGGGGGCTCCCATACAACAAACGTTATTTTTTTGCCGTTTTTATGGAGATAATGGTTTTTATAGAGTCCGACTCGCACTGGGCCGGTTTTGTAGGTAATGGTACGGAACCCTTCGTGCGCGAGTCCGACTCGCACTTAAAATGAAATGAAATGAAATCCCATGAAATGAAATGAAATCCCATAAAACTTGGCCGGTTTTATTATTTATTTTACGCAATTAAGTATCGTATGTTAGCATGCAGACAAGTTTAAATAATACTTGTTGTAGGCAGTGCTAACAAATATTACCTATTACAGAGTAAGTGGTTGTCGTGTTTCGTCATCTTTTAGCAGTTGCGAGCTGTTTTTGGAAGGATATTCTAAAATTCAAGTTCGACTTTGTTGTAGTATGTGCTATAAATGCTGTAGTATTATAATAACTTAAAGAATGCGATTGTACTCATTTCCTACGAAACAATCTGAGAATTAAGAAATGAGAAATGTCCTAACTCACTTATTGAATCATCAATGCCTAGACCAAAATCAAAATTTCACAGAAAGGTTCCGTAGCCTAGAATTTTGTAACGTATATATCTTTATCTTTAATTTTGTATCTCTTCATCTTTTAACCTCTAAGGAATGGAATTATCTGCCTGCGTCTGTATTTCCGGGCTCATATAACCCGAGTCTCTTTAAAGTTCGAGAGAATAGGCATCTTCTGGGTGAGCTTGCTACATCCTCGACCACATCTTCGCCCCTGGGCTAGATTGTGGTCAAGAGCAAACCCATTCATTATAAAAAAAAAACAACGGGTTGCACTCCGGGAGTGCCGGCAGAAGTGAAAACTTGAATATATATTACTTCCTTGCGGTCTACTCTCCCTCCGTCTTACGAATTTTCGATCAGGTCACGTGTCCTGACCCTAGTTTAACATTTTTTACTCATCCCAAAAAGTGCACAATGCCGCTAAAGAAGTTTTCACTTCAAAAAAAAACGTAGAGAAACATAAAGGTTAAATAATACTAACAAGTACTTAACACCTGCGATTGAAATAAAACAGTAGTAAACGAAATACAAAAATTCCAAAGATCCAATTATGGATCCAATTACATTTTCTCTGTGTTCAAAAAATACTCAGAAAAAGATTCGCACTGAAAGACCTTTAATAGATTTTGTGTTGTGATATAGAAAACAGTACAAAAAACTCAAATTTTCAGTAAGTACAAAACGATACGATTTTGCTACTTACAAACGAATGTTTTTAGTTTTAAGCATTGTGCGGGGTATCCGAGTGATTAAAAAATAAAGCCTCAATTATAACAACCTTCCTTTTTAGGGTTCCGTTCCCAAAGGGAAAAACGGGACCCTATTTCTAAGGCTCCGCTGTCCGTCCGTCCGTCCGTCCGTCTGTCACCAGGCTGTATCTCATGAACCGTGATAGTTAGACAGTTGGAATTTTCACAGATGATGTATTTCGGTTTCTGTTATAACAACAAATACTAAAAAGTTGAATAAATTAAATATTTAAGGGGGCTCCCATATGTACAACAAACGTGATTTTTTAGGGTTCCGTTCCCAAAGGGAAAAAACGGGACCCATCAAACAACAAATACTAAAAACCAGAATAAAATAAATATTTAAGGGGGCTCCCATACAACAAACGTGATTTTTGTGCCGCTTTTATAGAGGTAATAGTTTTTATAGAGTCCAACTCGCACTTGGCCGGTTTTATAGGTAATGGTACGGTTTTATAGGTAATGGTACACTTTAGCCCCTTCGTGCGCGAGTCTGACTCGCACTTGCCCGTTTTATTTCAATACATAATAGATAACATCTGTGAGCTATTGAATTTTAATTACCACAACGTAAATTACTAGAAGGGTAGTCGGTACAACTATCCAAAATATTTATGAATAATAAAAGTGGCTTTACCTTGACTGAGGCCAAACTATTTGCAAGGTTTGTTTGGACCTGTAAATGTGTATAAATGCATATTGTTTGTAGCTAAGCGTGGGATGCAAATTCTAAATTACGGGTAGATAGTTATTAGTAAGGCTTTTCGTAGTCCCTTTTGAAACAAGAAAAAGCATCACGGGAACGCGTTTTACGTGTCTCAAAATCATAAAGCACGAAACGATCGTGATATACGGTGTCCTGTCCATCAATTGTGTGCCAAATTATATTACACTTTAGCCCTGATTAGACTAATATATCCAAAAATATAACATCCATCCATATTATACATCATGGATGATATATGTTTATGAATTATGGATAAATAAATTTTACATACCTAGAAGAAGAATCAAACATTTCAAAACGAAAATGCAACAAATACCTACATTACTCTACAAGGAAACCTATTCGATCAGACGAAAGTATGCTAGGCAGGTACTTGCTAAAAGTATCACAATCTCTAAAGTAAAACAAATCTTTCACCGACTATTTCCTCGGCACGGTATCAATAATGCATCAGGACACAGAGGCTAAACACCGACAATGAATTTAAATGGCTGCACTCATTTTTGATGTTTTCACCAAAATGTCTTCAATTCCGCCCGCGTGACATTGATAAAATCCACGGTTTACATGCTCAGAGCCGTGTTACTAAATACACTTATAAAGTAGTACACGAATAAAAACAGTAAGGGATCTTAATTAGATTGAAATCGTGTGCATAACGAAGAAAGAATTCTGACTGATTGAATTTAATCAGCAAATGTGCAGGGCTAATTTACATTAAGTGCTTCGTACTGCCGCCCACATGTTGTGGGTTTAAATTGTGATATACACGTTTGTCGTACACATGGCACCACATCAGACTATACATGTTGACCTTGACATCGCCCGTAATAACGCCGGCTTTCCTAGTGCAAATGGATAACCTGCCGTGTGTGCTGCTGTCTGTACCTATACTTTACGCAGAAGGAAAGTCCACAACATGTTATATCCCCCTACAAATGTAACTAAAGACTTCATTAACAACGTTTTGGTCAGCGTTAGGCTGTTCCCAAAAACTAAATTATATAAGTAACTCACTACCACTTTCCGCCTTCCCCCGAAAGGGATAATAGGCGTGATATAGTACTATAAACACGAATACAAAACGGTAAAAACAGCCAATTGGTACGATCCTACAGGAATACTTTTTGCTCTAGTGAACTATTCACGTCCAATGTCCATCCGTATTTCCAAATTTATTATTACCCGAATCTCTTCAAAGTTCGGGTAAGGTTTCTTCTGGAAGATCATGATCATTTTGAGTCACATCTTTGCCCTTTCGCACTAAATCATTTTTTTACAAAAAAGTTATCGTTTGAAAAGTAGAGCATTTTCATGCAAGAGAGTATTCAAAAAGCAAGATTGACTCTACTGCTTGCTGGTAAATTGTGCGTGGAATCAACGAGACATGTATATTAAGCATACGGCCCGGCTCGTGCACTCTCCGAGGGTCGGCATGGCTTATTACCTGCCTGACGTGACGACACACTTGGAAACAAACATCTACCACACGGACAATTTGACTGCAAGCCTCATGAGATCATACACCGATTAAAGAGAAATCACTTTCTTTGTTTGTTTTTTTATTTGATTCTTGTTTTTGAACGCTCAATGAAATAGTAGGGGAAAGATAACGGAAAGTTTTTTTTGTTTTGTTTTTTATCACTTAGAAATTAGCAATTAAATATTTCAGCAGAGCTGGGCGGCTATTCCATTAACCAATGGAGTCCCAATGGCGATGGTGGTGGTCACCATTGTCATTCAATCGCCGTTGATTAGTAGAATAGCCGCAAACGATTATACCACCAAATTGTTAAGTGGCAAATCAATCTATAGATAGGTGTCTGTTATTTAACTGTAAAGTAAAATTATTTTTCCATTTTGTAGCATCATTTATTAAATGATTTCAAATGCTTATAATAGCGTGTATTTTATTCTGTTATAAACAATATTGTCGTTTTTCGCAACAAAATTGTTTCATCTTATGTGGTGCTGACAGTAAAAGATATGGTGGCTGGTAAAATGCATTATAAGTCTGTCACGGATAATGCATCTATTCCCTATAGTAAGGATCATGAAAACGGCTACTCGACGCCGTTCACTCATCGCCGAGGCTATTTTAAAGGAAAATATTCACTACTTCATACAAATTGAAGAATTTAAATTAATAGAATTCAATTAACATGGTTAAAAGTCTATCAAAACCAGCCTACAGCTGATAGACCACTGTATTCTTTGTCGTTTCATGCAGTGGCTTCTAAAAGCAAAGGCTTTAGGCACTACGAAAACACGATTTTTTGTTAAACTTCCAGTTTACTTTTTTGCGACTGTTGGGCCTTTTTATAATTCGAAAACGGCACGGCAAAATTGTATTACCATTGCCTCCTATATTACATAGGCTATGTAATAGTAATACTAGAAGCTGAAAACATTTGCCGTTCAAATTATAAAAAGGCCCATTAGTTATGATCTTTTTTTATCGTACGGGTTTATGCATAACTTCGTAAATCACTGCAGGAAACTGTATTAGCCATGCACTCGAAATTAGCTTGTTCATTACCCCCATAAACATAAGCAAGGCCTGATTAAGTCTTGTTAATGAATTTGATGAAGTGAAGCTTAGATTACTTTTAGTGTTGCCATAGCCAATTAACATGATTAATCGTTTAGTTATGCGTAATGTATTTGGAAGACTATGAAGGCAATTAAATTTAGTAAGACTTAACGTACGCAGTGGCGTAGACACTACTCAAAATTGCAAACGTATTGAGATCGATCCTAACATTTCACGAGTTAATGATGATATGAAATCTTTCCTTGATAAAGGTTAACACTTTTCTGATAATAATACAAAATAATTATTTAAAGAACATTTCTGTTACTTATAAGCACACACCCCATACATTTGAGATTAGCTTAAGTCTAACAGAATACAATAATCCATACAGAATAAAATATTAATGAAAATGTTCAACAAGAAAAAAATTAATCTAACACTAACAAGTTTACCGCCTAAGACATTGTTCCCGCGGGAATTTGGAAAAATTATGTAGCCTATGTGTTATTCTGACGTCTAAGCTGTATTACTGCAAAGTTTCATCAAAATTCGTGAAAAGTTTTTGCATGAAGGGTAATTCTTATTTCTTACAAACTGCAGCTCGAGCACGATGGCGACTAACTCGGGCGGCGCGGCGCTCCACCCGGCTGACGCTGAAACTTTTCTTTGATTGCGCGAGGGCCTCGCTCAACTTGCTCGCCCTTTGGCGTTGTAAATGTTGACATTTTGACATAGGACCGCGGCACATTACGCGCGCTATCACCATCGTACTCGAGCTGCTGTTGCATAGTAGGATAGGATTTGTAACTGAACCTTTTCTTAAAATCATCAATCGCATATTTAATACTTAATATATTTATTGCAATTCTACAATGGTAAATTAAGATGTTACAATTAAAATCATGCATACATTGTAGACCTTGTAGGGCTACCATCAAAAATTGTCATCAAAAACTAAAATTAGAGTTGGATTCCAGAGATTTCACAATAATCTTGAAATCTTCATTCAGCTGATTCACGCCTGATTCGTGTTACCAAATATAAACAACAAAAATTAGCTTGGACATGTTCATTGCCGAACTAGTTGACAGTTCCCAAATTAGGTGTTTCAATTTTACGTCCCTAAAACAAAGTGAAGGTTTTTAGTTTCAAATGCAAGGATTTTTATTGCAAATGTGACTTTGAATTTTGATTTGGTCGTGTGTAGGTCAAAGCACCTTTGTCACCTTATCGTACGGTTAAACACGCGTGGATAGTATTGTGTCAACTAAACAATGTCATTCACCAAATGTTTTTCTAGATTGTTTTGCTGTTAGAACAAAAAAAATTTTCAATGACCTTGGCGCAAATTACGATCCAGAACGGGAATCGGGGCTCCTATCTCAGATTTTTCATTATAATTATCATTAATTATCAGCGGTGAAGGAAAATGTCATGATGAAACTCGCACGTCTAAGGCGCGCGGTCCACCAACCCGCATTGGGCTAGTGTGCTAGACTATGGCCTAAATCCCCTTTGTGTTGCGAAGCAGGCCCGTGCCCCTCGCTGGGGCTGAAAAAAAAACTATCGTTTGAATTGCCTTGTTCCACGGAAGATCAGCGTTGTGGTGTCGTGAGGGATCACCACATTGCTGAGTGGAGGCCTGTTATGCCACCTCTTATGGAACAAACCTATTATTTATATAAAAAAAGTTTAGTTATCTTTCTTTCTTTTTTATTTCAATTATAATGATATATGACGAGTAGGCGATCAAAACGTCATTTTTACCATTTTTTTTTTCAAACTCGCAACACTGAATTACATCAATAGAAGTCGTTAAATCTCATCAAAACGTAACTTTTCTTAAGAAAATAATCATTAAAAACTGCCTATTCCTTCAAAACGTCACTTATTCACTAATTTAATTTTTTTCTTTCAAAAACGTCACTTTTCCCGTACAATCGTGACGTTGTGCTAACAAAATGCTACTTTTCCAGATTGTATGGAGACTGCGGAACCGTATCTTCATGTTTGACATACAGTTACTTAATCTTCTCAGAGCAATTTTTGTATAATAATTAAGTATCATGTTAATATTGAGAATGGAATATAAAAAATCTTTATTTTATAGGACATTCAGGATGCCACTTAAAACAAGTCAAGATTACATGAAATACATACAAACAAACATTAAAGGATTTAAATACACACATAACAGAATATTAAAGTGGCTAATTTGATGTAAATCTGTGTTTAAAAATGTAATATAATGTTTTTCCTTACCAAAATGCAACATTTCCAAACTTGATTCAGTCAAAACGTCACTTTTCTAAATTTGTTTATTTTATTGCTTTATACATTTTAACGATAAAAATTATTTGAAAAAGTTATATTTCGTATAGCATCGATCGGTTTTTATAGTATTTTCCTCTCAAGGTAAATTGTTATGGGTTCAAAAGATATGATGTTTTTGTTGATTTCTCAAAAAATTGTTTTACTGGAATAGTGACGTTTTGATCGCCTACTCCTCATATGTAAATATCAAAATAGACCATTACAGATATAAACACTTTGTTTTAGCAGAATCTTCAAATACACAAGTGTGTATTTTTGCTTAAATTTACAAAAAAAGCAATTACTTACATAATTGCTTTAAGTTATAAAAACACTACATGAAAACGTTTAATACGGTATACTGTCAAAGAACGAGTTATTTGATGCTATGCTATTTAAGTACATTAACTGACCAAATCATAACTTGTCGTGTGATTTCAAAAAGCGAGAGGAAAACGAGTTGAAAAATTCAATTTGCAGCGAAATACAACTTTCAACTAGAATTTAATTTTGAACAAAACAAAACCAGGCTGAAGCCGAGACTGCAGTTACCGTGGGTCTGTAAAAAACTGCTTGGACTTCTAAAACAGTCGGTGAAAAGTGGACTGAGCGCTGTGAAAGAACCTCATTTCCTGCGAGACTTTCTCAATACATTTCATTTAAATATTCTTTGCGTCCTCCAGGCAGTGGAGGTTTAATTTCGTCGGGGGCTCATGTGAACACGTCAATGCTTTCAATCCACAATCAACGAACCTATATGGGTGCATAATTTGAGTTCGCTGTTGCGATTAAGTAGCCTTTGAAACCTCTCTACACCAATCAAGTCGGAGGTTGAGAAATTGAGTTTAAATTAAACAACAAACGTTAATACTGTGAGGTTATGTGTTTATTTTGCATATTTAAGTTAAAGGCAAAAAGCGAAAACAAAATTATGTATACAGAGTTCAACGCACCCTTTTATCGTATTTTTATTGCAATAACCATTATTATACTAACAGTAAAGGGTGCGCATTTGTAACAACTTGTGCTGGCCTCTGTATCTTTAGGTATAGTACGTTCTCTTATTATCCATACTTACATTATTTCTCTATAGAGACTGCTTTTATTGTTTAATACGTATCAAGTAAAAAGTGTCCCACTTCTCATACGCTGTTTTCCTTGTTATTGTTTACAACAATCGTTTCTTCTATTGCTATAGTGTCGATTCATGAAAAGATCATAATTAATATGTGTAGAGAAAATTTTGTAAAACAGTATGATTAGCTTTTGTAAAACGAAGTACAGCTGTCATTTACGCCTTTATTTTAAAACACATGGAAGTTATACAAAATATACTTGAAAGGTTACCTTTGATGCAATCATATCCTCAATTATAGCAAAGTCTAAATACTATTATAGCAAAGAAAGGTTACCTTTGATGCAATCATATCCTCAATTATAGCAAAGTGTGGTTTTCAAGAAAAGTTTACTTCAGAACACTTTATTTGAGCTTCTATGTCCTTGCTGTGGGCCTTTAAGCATTTATTTTATTTATTTATTTATTTGCCGTAAGTAGTCTTTTTGTGAATATTGTTAAATATTGTCTAAATATTTTTGATTATCTCGAAATTCAAGGAAGTATTATTGGATTACTCTGATCATAATCATCACTCACCTGTCCTGCTCCCATATGTAATTTGAATTTGGCACCATTAAGTATTATTTCATTACATACTTAATATGTAGTTGTAGATGATACCTACACATATACTTAATAGAAAAACAAGTAAGCGAGAATAAATTTATTAACAAAATTCGGTTGAGTTAGTTTAAAATATTTCTTTTAGAGAAATTCATCAAGCAGTAAAAATCCTTAATCATGGGAACATCTACAGAAAAATAACATTAATTATGATACTTAATTCCAAAACATTCCATTCGGTAACGCTGACTAGAAGGGCAGAAAACTATTTTATTGGAAAATCTCATGCCCGTTATGAAAACCTCTCTTATGTAAGATTCTCATTGTTGTATAATTTTCATTGAAGTGACCTTCGCATGAAATCTTCCCGTCTTACTAATTAATACTTACAATAGAGTAATTTTATTAATATGACTTACAACTTCTCAATTGAGTAATCAAATCACATAACCACTCAAATAAAATGTTTGCATTTTAGTCCACATTCCAGAAAAGTTATTGCGGTATGTGTGATGTCAATTGAGGATTTATGGTGTGCGCATGAGCTATGCAGATTTTGTAACACTAGCTACGACAGCTAGTAAAGCATTGTAGCTTCGGGCACTGAACTACATATTATAACACTCCTATGCCTAAAATTGTACACTATATCAGTATGCATATATATATGTATTTGTATAACGATCATTTCCTCTTCAAGTAAATTCCAACTTTTAAATATGTTACATGATCACTATTTATAAAAGATAATTGCAAAGTGAATTGTACCCAAGTGCGAGATAGAATGATTTATCGAGACTCGAAGTCGTACGCACTATGTAGGAAAAGAAAATCACTGTCGAGATTGAATGCAGGTCTTTAGAATGGAGTTAATACATTTTGTGATAAAATGACCCAATACACAGTAAATATATTTATATTTTTATGATTTATTTAAATCATAAAAATCTCCAACTCAACAGCTTCATTATTTCCAAGTTGTAACAACTGTTCCGGTAGTTTCAAGTCGTTCATCCATCTAATGGATGCTGCTATCAAGATGTTATCTGCCGCATTGTCTATCTAACTACTAAACAGATCGTTAAGTATATCATTGCGTGCCCACCGACGCTCATCGCTTATACTTAGTATCGTTCCACGACGGTAGTCTTTTGTTTTAATTTTTTCTTGTTTTATACTTTCGTTTGTGCTTGAAAAGGTATTTAGATATTTATTATAGGATATTTTCTGAACATCTTCTTTTTATCGTGTAAGGTTATATCGGATACTTTGACTACCATGGCCCCTGTGCGTGTAGCAAATATATCAAGCATTCAGTTGTTTTTGGTGTCGGCAGGTGTTAGGCATTTTTTTTTTCATTAGTTTATCAGATGAACTTTACAGTCCTTCCTCTTTGGAAGTTGTTCCAGAGTTCAATATGTTTAAATATACAAACTTCAAACATTTGCAATGCTCGCATATAAGTACATAGTAGATTGGTTGTCGCAACGGTAAGTGAGCCTTCTCGGGTCAGCCTCGGTGTCGAAAGCGAGCCATCAATGACAATGCATCGATGCACCGCCATGACGCCCTGTTGCACTATACATGAATACGCAAGCAGTTCTGTATCTTCATCCTAGCTACGCATTTATTCATGACTAGCATCCCGCTCGGCACTTCGTTCCCGAGGGAATTCGGTAAAATTGTGTAGCCTATGTTACTCAGGGATAATGGAGCATCCAAATGGTGAAAGAATTTTTGAAATCGGTCCAGTAGTTTCGGAGCCTATTCGTTACATACAAAAATACAAACGTACAAAAATACAAATCTTTCCTCTTTATAATATTAAGTATAGACTGGTAAATGGTATTCGTTTTAGTACATTTGTAAATTCCATTCTTGGCGTCTCATTGAACCTTTGAAGATTGATATTCGTAAGATCATATGTACAATATGTTTCTTCTGGTATACATTTAGTTTTAATGAATTGTATTAAAGGTGAATTAGAGTCTTCTCTATGACTTTTTTTCTTTTTAAGTGATTGAACTTGGAAATTACAAAACATATCAAATTGATTTAAAAAGGATCCAAACAATTAATAATCCCAGTTTTCGATTTAGTTTCGAAAATATTCGTTAGATTTCAGTTCCAAAGATAAAACTGACAATGACGTTCGTTGAAGGATACAATACGACTGTCTACAAAACTCGAATGTTGACATTTTGTCCTTCATTCACCGCAACTTGTATCGTTATGATCATCTTCTGTACGTTAAGTGTTCATCTTTCGTATCCATTTAGATCTCCAATTTTATTTTTTTCATTTTAGGCATAGTCGCCCTTCTCAGCGCCTTCTAGAACGATGGATTATTCCTAAATGAGGTACCCATACCCATACTATACACTGATACCCTACCGCTATTATATTCTGTGATCCCTAATGAGCTGCATGTATGCGCCCGCGCCGTGAAATGATCACTTAGTTTCCCCTTGCAAACCACTTCCCATATACGTGGTTATTTAGGACTGTTGAGTATGACCAAACAAATACTTATTATGGTTAATAACGAGTGAGGTAAGCGGAGTTAGGCTTTTGTCTTACGTTTGTGATACATTATAAAAGAAGGAAAACCGCAAACAAAACTTTGGTATAAATATCCAGATATAACACTGCTTAGCAACACTTTCTTTGAATTTTGCAGAATAACATAAACCTATAATAAGAAACGTTCGCTAAATAGTGTTCAAGTTTCCTATTCAAGACAGGTGGTGGCAAATGTGTGTTGAAAAAGCACTGATATTTCTGGCTGTTCTTGAATCTGGGTATATCCGTGTCTGTGTTTTTATGTCGCTGACAATCCACGGTACAAACAAACAAAGGAATCCTTAGCGTGGACCTTTGAGTGCATTTCTTTCTTTTCTTTATTTTCTTCATAATAAAATACCCTTTATTTCATCTAGAATGTCCATCCACAGGCAATCGGCTAGGCTGATTCAAGCCTTCTTCTTTATAGTGTAGGCATGATCAAGTGTTGACTGACCCTGACGTCAGAGGTTTCAAGTCGCCAAATGGCTCTTAACTGGGTTTAACGATTGTAGTCAATTGACAGTTTAACGTGCCCTCCGAAGCACGGAAACGTTCGTGAAAATTGCCACTTTGGTCACCCACAAGGTTCTCTATGGCCATGTGTACGTTGCTTAACTTCACTGATCAGTTATAAAAAACTAAAATACGAGCGCTTCTATTCAATGGGGTGTTGCTATTCGTGATTAGCACCACACCACCCTCATTGTTAAACATAATTGTAGTCTTCCGATTAATTATTTATCGTCGCGCGTGTAGATAAAAGTCGTCAAGGTATTTGTAAGTTGGTTTAAAGTAAGGCATGCTGTATTACCGGATTGGAATGACAGAGCCATAAAGATATTTAGTAAAACTAAGAATAGACACTAAAATTAAATGTAAATCATGAATAAGTACCTTACTTAGCATTAAGTATAATCTTCATTATGAAGTAGTACTTACTATGATAAAGAAATAAATAAAAAAATATTTTTTTAAAACAGGGAACTACGTGAACCTTCACTCTAAAATTAGAATTATAGAAATTATTATTGTTTCATTGTTATGCGATTTAATTATAGGTTGTTGTGATATTTTAACTTTCTAATGCTTTAATATTTTATTATTAATTGTAGTACGTCACAGATTCTCTAAGATGAGGGTACTAAATATTTTTCTGACGTTAATCACGAAGGTTATTGTTACAGGCTTGGTATTGAAAACTTAATTGTAGATACATTATTGTTATTGACAACCTCTGTAGTTGCCATGAGAATTAATATCAAGGTATATCTGTTCGCACAAGTTGCACAGTAATTTCTTATATTTTAATGCTAAACTACATAGCTCAGCATTCGTTTCTTTAAAGTTCAGTTCCGTAGTCTCAGAGAATATTTTAGTGTCACTATTGTTTTACCAAATCGGAAAAACTGAACAATAACTTTGTCGTTACAGTATTTATCATTCATAGGTATACATTTTGGAATTTAGGGAAAAAACATGAGAATATAAGCGTATAAATGTAAACAGAAAAACTCAGTTATACCATAGTTTATATGTCAGCCAAATTTAATATTAAAGAATGTTTTGATTCAGCCACGAGAGTTTCCATTGAAAACGCATTAGTCCCTTGAAGGATAAAAATATTTTTGTACGAACACAAAGAAGTAAGCTCCAATAGATCCCGAGGTCTGACCCCTTCTGCTTTCAATGAACCACAAAAACTCAATAAAAATATGAGGAATTCATTCCATATGAGAACCGGTGGATAGAAAAATAAATTTTGCCAGTGTTAGTGTAAACTATAGGAGTACAACAAGTCTAATAAATTTAAGGAAAATTATTAATGCTGGTAACTTGAAACATAAAAAATCTCAAGGTTTAAACGAGATTTTGTCCCTAACGAAATCACACCATGTTTTCTCAAATTTTTCAACGGTTTTATTACTTCTGATGTTGTGTTATTTGAAATTCTTTGTATTTCTAAATAGCCGTTGCATCTGGCACCCTCGCCTTCGCGTTCCGTGTTTTAAATCCCGGTGGCTGTAAAACTCAATTTCTCGCCCATTTTGTGTTCTAAAGAACTAAAGAATTCAAAATATTCTTATCTAAACTATTTAACAGGATATTACACGTAATAAAATGAATGTAAAAATATTTTTCATTCCTTACCGTGACCTTTTTGTTGCGCGGATTTAACGAAAACATACAACACTCATTTCAGAACATAATTTTAATAAACGAATACTTGTATTAATTGTTACTTTGTACTATAAAATAGAGATAGGTAGAGCTAAATTCACACACCACTGGGGCTAAAATACGGTAACGGGTACAGTTAAATGGTTTATATTCACTTATAGTTTCACTACCAAACACAAATGAAACTTTTAATTACAATGGAAAGGATGATGGGCACACTGGTATAGAACTTGGTACCGGCACCAATTGAAATACCTAAGTGATACATCGTTAAAAAGTTAATTTTCTGTAGAATAGGAATAACCGAAGCGCTAGTCCAGATTCATTGTCCATTCAGAGTAATCCTGCCTTGGAGGTTATTTATTTTTAATCATTTGTAATTTTTTTTTGCAAAATTATTCATAATTTTGGCATAGTAATATTGATTATTATGGTAAATTATATTAGTATAGATGTTTAACATACCTAGCTATGTAGCTTAAAGTCGATGTGTAGAGTTCGTTTCTTTGTTAAAAGATACTTACATAGTTTACAGTTACCACACATAAACAATTAAACACTATATAATATTGAACAGACTCATTTATAGAAGTAATACCTACCGAGAGGTAGGAATAGCAATCCTTGAAACAACAACACGTTGATTCATATCGAAATTACTACCATCATGTATATGTAAAATGAGGTGACGCAGCCCTGATCTATAACTTTAATACGTTTCTACTTATATAATCGCTGACTGCACCGATAAACTTGTTCTTTGACTTTACTGTGAGCTATTGCCAATACACGGAATTCCTTTGCCAACCGCGCATAAGTGTTGCCTGAAAATTCATTGTGCAATATTAAAACATAGAGCAAAAACAGTATAAGTACTTGTATTACTTTTGACGACCAGTTTTCTCGGGTGGTAGTGGTGCTGCCTTTTGATCGACGGGTCCTGGGTTCGATTCTCGGTAGGAACAAATATTTGTGTAAAAAGTAGATGTTTGTTTTCGGGTCAAATGGGTATTCGTGTCTGGTGTACTTTTCATGGGACACACGACACAAGGGAGGCCTTAGTATGGGCCTTTGAGTGTGTAATGTTTATTTATTATGTTTATTAATATTATCCATAGATTCGGATGGTTTTACAAGTCATTTGCAACAATACCAATATTATAGTCACTCTACTGTCACGGGTGATATATTTGTAACGGGTCGATTCAGAACTAGATCGATTATAAAGTCAATGTATCAGCAACACGTGTACAATGATCAAAACAACAAGATCCACGTAGGTACCCACGTCTTACATTGTAGCAATAAAACGTAGCTGTAATACGAGTGGCATTGATTCAGTATTTCCACGAATAAGCAAGTTATGCGTGAAAATAGTACATTTCTTCGCTCTTCTTTTAGCGATTTTAATAAGATTATTGGCTACGTTATTAAAATAAATAGTTAATGTTGCTATAATATAATGAAAATATGATGTTTTTTAATGCATTTTCATTGGGTTATATTGATCTTTCTAATTCAGACGAAATAGTATACTTCAACAGATTTGGCATTTTTGATAGATTTTTCGTAATCCTTGAATTTCCCGTAGACGTTTCGCAAATGGCAACCTTTTGCAAGCTTCTTTTCGTATGTTAACTTCGTTTATCATAACTTACAACAAATGCTATTACTGGAAAAGTTTTGAGTCTCTAACTTTAGGAATTTACCACACTACAAAGATTACACTTTATAATAAACAAATTGTCTTTTTTGAAAGTAAAAAACACCAAACATTTATTTTCATTAATAAAATTCTCGTTTTTTATTTAGCATGTCATCTGGTCGATCTGTGTGGCTTTTCAATTTCATTTCTTATTTCTTTCACCCTTAGATACGAAACACAGAGCGAAGTGCAAACAGATAAAGCCACTTAAGTCATTAGTATCATATTACAGTGGGTGGCAAACCAAAATGAACTGACAGGAAACCACCCTCGTAGTATTTACGTCATTTTGGTAGGCTTTCGCCTGACCATTTGATCCAATTCTGAAAGTACACAAATAATGTTTACAACCTGAAATTTGTACTCGTTACTCAACTTCTCCCATATGTGCGTCCGTTGATTAGTTTCCCTTGCCTATAGGGATTCATGTTTCAAACAAATATTAGGTTTTTTTACTACGTGTGAGTATTTATACTGTAAATAAAATTGATTTCATTTTAATAAATTGAATTATCATTAGAAAACACGCATAGCAAAACTTACAAAATGAAAATGTTGAAGCATGAAGAATCAAATTATTTTAAATTAAATCGCAAACTGGAAAAAGTAGTTGAATATAGCATAAAATACGCTTAATTTAAATTGCAAAATCCCTCAAAACTAAGGACGAAAGTGAACAAATACTGACATGCTTTTTACTGTTACGAAAATTCGAGTAGGTATACAAGATTACTTTTTGTTGAAAATTAAGCTGTTAATGCCTGCATTCTCAATAAAGATAAGAGACACTTGACGCTTCAGTTAACAAATACAATTGGATTAATTGAAAACCTAAAATCAGTAACTTTACCATCACTAGTTAACTACAGCTTGTGAGATCCTACTGCTGGTAGAAGATCCCAAATGATTTAAAAGAAAATGTTCAGTGACCGTTTCAATAGATTTCAACACAAAAGACGTTTGTAAAATAATACGTACTTCAAATAAAATTATACATATAGAGCATATAGGACCGAGCGCATTATCCGGTTACGACAAAATAAATTCAAATATCGAAGCGGTTGAACTCCCTGTATATTTGCACTAAGCAAATTCTATACAAAGTAGCATCTATTTAGTTAAGGTACTGTTCCAGGGTTACTATAAGTAACTAAAAAAGTTTTTCACATACAAGACCATATACCAAATATACAAAATCACGTACAAGACCATAATTATACTAAATAAAGTAAATAATAAAATTAATAAAAATATATCTCTACTGCCCCTTTCAGTTGTTTGCTTTGTTATGAGAAGTCAAAAGTTTGTTCGGCTTCATGAGGAGAATCATACCCTCTAAAGTTTCATTAACTAATTTACAGTCACCCGATATACGTATGTAAATCCCTCCTAAAAAGCAGCCAAATTTTTTTGTGTGTGTTAGAGTGGTTCCATGGATTGATTATATTGACAATTAAGATGATGCTGCAACCGGAAAAGTCATTATGACATCGTCTGTCAGGGTCGCTGGTGTAAATATTGTGATTTTTATACAACCATCTAGAAGTGACAATGAAATGATAAATGAGACCACACCACAATGTCATCATATCAGAGGCATCAAGTCGCGTCGCGTTGGCGTCGACTTTCTATAACATAGATATTGTTCCACACAGAAGTTGAAAACTAGATACACCGTGAATAGGTAGAGAAATAGAAATGACTGAACGAACTCAACATAATTTGTAGAATTCTATTTGGAACCGTCCGAGGAAATTCACAAAACTGCTATTTAAAATTTCTTAAAAACCTGTACTGTGAAGTACCTCTAGGCTCTTCTTTAGCCTTATTTCACTGAATTTAACTTACTTATTTCAATCAACTTTAGTCGTGAAGTGATTGATATAGTACGAGATATTAGAACACGAAAGCACATTTACGGGCTATGTTTGGTTTTAAACTGTACAGATTATCGGTCTTGGCTTTTAATAGTTTCAAATCATAATGAAAAGACTATTTTTTTCAAGTTTTATGTTTTGTTCATCTGTCCATCTCGTCTTTCATCTATTACTTTACCTAGCTAGACTATAAATCACAGTTTATAATTCCACATTTACATTTTACTCAATTTCTCTTTACTGACATCACTTTACTTGGTACTTAATAGTCAATAATGTATCTTTGAATCTTATCTATATAAAATTGAAGGTCTGACTCACTGACATATCAACGCCCAACCCAAACCCTAAACTAGGGCAGCTGAGCGACTTAGGCAGCTGAAATTCGGCACACAGTTTCCTTTTGCAACGCAGGCAAGGAATTAGAAAGGAGTTTACGAAATTCCTACGGAACCGAAGTCCCAAGCATCCTCTAGTCACTAATAATTTTATTGAATGAGATACACAATACCTTTACCTTATTTCACGTTAGGTATAATAAAGCCCCTCCGATCTTAATATTCTAAACCTGAAACGTCTTCCACGAGTTACACATGACACCGCTAGTATTGCGAAACGATTCATTTCCTGCAACTAGCAACTTAGACAATCTGCAAACAAATGCTACCTAGTATTAAACCTGACCCTGCAAAAGACTACTTTTGTAGGACAGAGTACGAAGTTCTGCGCTGAGTGTGAAATTCTAAATGCCTTACTTGAAATTATATTTTATGGATATTTTTTGTCTTTACAAGCAAGTATTTTGTAAAGTTAACAGAAATAAATGTAACTTTTATGTGAATTATTATTTTTTCTAGAAAAAAGGTTCACAGTTTTTGGTGGGGGAAAACACGTATAAAAAAATTTTTGTTACTCGAAGTTTACCAATTTTATTTCGAAAAAGATCTGAAATAAAAATCAAAAGATATTTTTTCTTAAGTAGCCAGTAAGAGCACGATCTTATTTTATGATACGAGTATGTATATTTAATTTACTTCATTTCTTACAATTACAAAAACAAAATAAAAAAATATGACCTAGAATTGTATATACATACAAAGAAGATGTTATCATATTTTCAAATTCAGATCGATTTCATCACCAACAAAATAAATCTATTTAAATTAATTCTTGAATCGGTTTATCTGCCGTTGGTTAGAAAAAATGTGGCAGAGTCACGTTTTTGGTATTTCATTCATGGCATTCTCTTGGTATTTAAAGATGTACCCTGGATACTATCGAGACGCCAAATGTATGTGTAATGTGGATTGTTAGATAGTAAGATATTTAACCTAATAACGTTTCAGTTGCACTTTTCGAAAATCTATTACGGGCCACTAGAAGTCAATTTTATTTTATACAATATTGAATTAACAATAAAAAAAAGATAATTATCTTCACTGTTTCGAAGGGAGGTCCTTTCCCCTTAGTGGGGAAAAGAGCATGTATGGGAGAGTAACAGTGTGTATATGTTATGGACCTAGTGATTAATGTGGGCATTATGAATAATGCCCGGGCATTATTCATAATGTCTAGCTCTATCGGGCAAAGTGAATAATTACTATCTAAACTTCATTATTTATCATATTGCCCGATCATTATTATATTGCTTCGTGACAATTGGGCAATTTGATAATAAAGCTAAGTTTGATGCGGTGCGGGGAGGGAAGTGCGGGGAGGGAAGCGGTGCGGGGAGGGAAGTGCCCTCGTTGCAATTTATAAAAGTTTTCGTTATTTTTTCACGACCGCCATCTTAGATTTCAAAATCTAAAACGACATCCATGACGGATTTTTACAAAAAATGCATGTCCGCCATCTTGTATTTCAAAATGGATGTCGTTTACGGAATTAGCACCCCCGAAAACCTGTTAAACGACACACATCAGTTTTATCAAAAATGTAAACGACCGCCATCTTGGATATCAAAATGAACAACATTTTCGGAATCAGCATCCTCAACAATCTATCAAACGATACCCATGTCGGCTACCCGAAAATTTAATATCCGTCTTCTTGGATTTTGTGTGCGGGGAATCGCGACGCTCCGGAGTTTGCCCTTCTCGTCACGATTCCCCCAACTAAAATCAAAGTTGGCGGATATGAAATTTTCGGAAGGCAGTCGGCGGGTAAGACGCTTGGTGACGCTTCGGGCTTCGCCTTACACAGAGCTCGGCCTTCGGCCTCGCCCTATATGCAGCTTTCCTCGGCATACGGCCTCACCCCACCTTTAGTATGTAAACTTGTATGGCGACCATCTTGAATTGGGGGGGGGGGGACGCTCTGGTCGTCGCCCTATGCGGAGTTTGGACTTCGGCCTCACCCTAAACGCAGCTCGCCTCGGCCTACGGCCTCGCCTCACCTACAGTATCTAAACTTGTATGGCCGCCATCTTGAATTGAGGGGGTTGACGCTCCGGCCTTTGCCCTACGTTGAGTTGGGTTCAATCTGCGACCTCGCCTCACCGTTAAAATCTTAACTCGCATGGCAGCCATCTTGGATTGGGGGAGGGAGAGGCTCCAGGCTTCTCCCTATGCGGAGCTCGGCCTTCGGCCTCGCCTTTTACCTTGCTACTTAATCCAAATAATGAGTGTGATTATTTAAATTGTTTAACATTTAGTTTATTTGAAGTTAAATGACTATAATAATAAAAAAATAGCAATTAAATATGTTTGTATTACTCTGCCCAAAAGGTGATGGGCATTATGTATAATGCCCGGTCAATTTGATTATTTGAATAATTATTATCAAATTGCCCTCTCATATTGGGCATTTTTCATAATGCCCGGTCATTATGAATAATGCCCAATTTATCACTTGGTCCATAACATATATAAGAGAGTGGGTTTGCATGTTTGTTTTGTCGTGGTGAGAAACCACGACGCTCTCAT
The DNA here is from genome assembly GCA_949987775.1 of Aproaerema taeniolella. Classification (NCBI taxonomy): domain Eukaryota; kingdom Metazoa; phylum Arthropoda; class Insecta; order Lepidoptera; family Gelechiidae; genus Aproaerema; species Aproaerema taeniolella. The sequence continues at coordinate 6,698,460 of OX465255.1, forward strand.
TCTGCTAGGATCAAAGTGGACGAATGCGTTCGATGCGCGCGTAATGGAGGATTCGCCTGATTTTATCATTAAACTAACGTAATATTTTCAAAACTGTGCTTTACAAAAGAATTACCAAAATCTGCATCAATAGCATTTTATTACACATTATAGAAACGTGTCTGCAATAGGTTTCTATATTACAAAAATAACATTGAGTTCCATCAATAACTAACAATAAAAAGTGCGTTTACCAATAACCACATTCAAAACTAAGTAATAATTTAATACAACCAAACTATGTCCCTATTCGCAAGTCTACGACGTAGCTACGTTGAGGCTGTATGAGTTAGTCATGTAGTAAAACAGCACCCTGTTGTTGCAGAGTAAGCGGGTGGGCGCGTGGGGGCTGGCGGGTGCGGTGGGCGGCGGGTAGCGGTCGCGGCAAGCGGTCGCCGTCGCCCGCGCCCGCGCCGCGCCGCCCGGACCATGCGCGCGCGCGCACTCCACCGCCGCCGCGCCGCCACTCCGCGCGCACCATGCTCTCCCTCAACATGAAACTGAAGGAGCGACTCGCGCTCGCCGTCAGCGCCTTCCTCGTCCTCTTCACGCTGATGCTCGTCGTCGACCTCCAGATGGACTATGGCATATCCGGACACAGGGTCCCGCTTCACGGCCGCGTCCGAATCTCCGACGACTCCGACAAGGGCCGCTCCGCTTACATGGAGTTTCGGAAGCGGTTCCTGCAGAAAAGGTGAGGTGTAGTGATCAGTGATTTTAATGTGTTGTGACTGTGAGAGCAAAGGATGTATTTAATTTATCAGTGTTTCTGTCACCGTCTTGCAAACTGGTAAGTTTTCCATTTAACAAAATCACTTTAACTTTAAATTAGAAATTAACAAGTTTTTGAAACTTCGTATTTAGGACAGTTAATAATTTGGAATTATCTCGCATTATCGAGAAAATGTCAAGGAGGTTAGTTCTCACAACTACCGCGGTTCTAAATTAAACTTATCTTATCAAAAATTCAAGCGACGACCCTTTGATAGCTCGAACACGATACCAAATAGTACACATCAGCGATAATGGCTTCTTAAAGACCAACTACTGCTAACTACTTCTTAATGACTTAACAATTAGCCCTACTTTGCTATAGTTGATCGAAGTAACTAATATAGTTGTCAAAAATATTACTTGAATAGGAAGTTAGTGGTCCCATTAACTAATATAATAAATTAATGTCCTAGTCGCTGTATTTGTTGAGTGTTGACGCTGGATTTGTTTTTACACATTTGTTAGTTATCTTTGCTTATCGGTACGCGTCTATGTATGTTTACACGTTCGATTGCGTCTTCTGAGATAGTGTTTTTCTTTCCTATTATAAATTTTAGGCTAAAACAAAATGTTCTCTCAAATAAACTATATTTTTGGGGCAAGTAATAAAACATTTGTAGCTTAGTCCTTATGAAAGCAATAATAATAGGAAACATTGCATATTGCTTGTAGTTCTGCAATTTTATCAATTCACTTTATTTAGGAGGAATTATTTTGAGAAACTTTAATGGGGTGATTTTCCTCATGAAACTGAACAGCTTTCTTCTGGGAACTATATGACATTCTAAAAAAAAATTCGACTCTCCATACAAAAGCAAATCAGCTGATCGTACAAGTTCTATGGAGAGGCAAACATTTGTAGTATTACACCTAGGATTTAGTGTCCTAAGTGGATACCACGAGTTAAGAGTAAGGAATAGTGTAAGGGTAGTGTCGGATTACACCTAGGCTTTAGGAGTTTAGGTCACTAAATCCTAGGTGCAAGTTTAGGGTATCCAGGCGTTGCGTCGAGGATTCTAGGTCCTTAGGGTTAGAATCCTAGGCAAACGCAACGACCTAGATGGAAGAGGAAGGTGAAACGAAAAGATGAACTAGGGTAAAACACTGAGGAATTTATTGGGACCAATGGGTTAACCTATCCACACTATGGCTCGTGGTACTAGATATAAGTAAATTAATAATAAAGTGTGACAACGATACTGATTAAGCCGTAGGTCCAGGACGGGTGATCTCCGTGGGTTAAATTCCAATTAAAATCCTGACGGGACCCCAAATCCGGTCAACTATTTGCCACTAGCGAGGCGTGGTAGATGGAAGAGATATAGTCTGAAAAGAGTCTCCGTCACTGCGTAGCGGTATTTATTTTAAAGACTTTTAGGTCGTCTTTTAGAGAACAGATAGGTTTTATAGTTTAGCACTGATTCAAGTTTTTTTTTTAAAGTACACTTTCCAGTCCCTGAGCCAAGCTGTGACTTAGGGAAAGTTTTAAGAATAGAACCTGGTTTTAAACTCACTTCAGAGCACCAGGACGAAAACGTGATTTTTCAGCTCCCAGTTCGCTTTCCCAACTTCAAATCTCCAGTTTAAATGTCAAAAAAAAAGTTAAGACTGACAAAAGTAAGTGGCCACTCTAAGCATCATTCTATGTCAATGGTTAAAATGTTTTAGACAAGACCAACGACATAGAATGATGTCATAGCATAGAATGATGGCATAAACCAAAGACATAGAATTTGAAGACAGAACGATGACAAGACAGCTGTGACAATGCAAGCCAAACATGCCATGATAAACAAAACAATGAAAAATTGAAATGATAAAAACTTACATAGTGTAAAAGAAGAATAGGGTTACAAGAAAACCAAACCCTACAACACATTTTTTTAATATTTCGACTTAGTTTTTTGGGGAAAGTTTTAAGTTTCCCCAAAAAACTAATAATACAATAAATTAGATTATTAAGAGGAGCGTCTCAGTTTGGACTAGCGTTTCAGTTATTTTTCATGCTGTCTCGATGTCGACCACCCGCCTCAGACTTGTGCGAAAGGGACAATTGCAGTTTTCCGGCGAAATGCCGAGTTTTATTTCCAAAATTATGAGTTTAGGCGTCAATGAATTCCTACCCTAAAAACTTTATAAAATCGTACGTTTTGTTTTTTCAAAATCTATCGATTTGTAAGTGTATGAACAAGGTTTATACGTATTGTTTTTTTCAAAACTGTTCTTAGTTTTTCAACAGTCACCTCTTAAATGTTGATAATTTTTTGGCGAAAAATGCTGAATTTTAGTCTCAAATATCTTTTTGCCTACTAAAAATATCAAAAAAATCAAAATGTACAGACCTAGTTTTTGGTGTTCCTGACACTATACCAAAATGTCACAGGGATCCGTTGAAGTTTAGGGGATGGAATCCATTGACGCCGTTTGTATGGGGAAAAAACACTGAGACGATCCTCTTAAGTGTTAGCCACTAAAAGTGGCTTCCATTGAAGGTTATGGCCATCAGATAGGCAGTAGTGTTACGCTAAATTAGCAGTCACTCTTGACCTATCAATATACCTACACATCCTATATTTGGGAGAATTTAAGTCTACGATAGGTCTGATATAAATTCTGCTTATAAAGATTTAACTCTGGTAAAGACTTATACTTTATTAATTACGCATTGTTATGCTTAAAACATACATTTTCATTCATTAAACATGTATCTTGCTTTAAAGTTATCCCTTCGTACCGTTTAATCTCAGTAGGTATCTAGTACAGCTTAAGCTTAGCTATAAAAAAACTTTTGCCTTTCGTAACAATACAGCTTTTATCTAAATCCCGTAAAATGTAAAGGGCATTAATAGTACTATCAATGTTTGTAGAAAGTGATAACGTGGTGGAGGTACTTTTTCGACACCACTTCTCTTATCATTGTAATCGATTTTTTTATCAGGAATTAGCCGAAAATAGAACTTAGTATCCAATAATTAAAGTACCTATTTTTTGACAACGTACTTAAATTAGAACTTATTTTACTTTTGATGTAACAATTGTCATCGTCATCAGCCCATATTCATCCCCACCGAGGGGCACGGGCCTCCCTCGAAACACGAAGGGGTTTTAGGCCATAGTCCACCACGCTGGCCCAATGCAGGCAGGTCTTTTAAAAATGAATTTTCTTGGACAGGCGGGTTTCATCACGATGTTTTCCTTCACCGTTAAGCAAGTGATAATTATAAATCCGCACATAAATCCGAAAAAAACGAATTTAGTGGTACAGGCCCGCACCAGGATTTAAACCCGCGACCACAAGTCTGGCTTATTACCAACTGGGCTATCACTATCACAATACAAAAACAAAAACTAAAAGTATATTTTTTTAATTAACTGTCTCCACACTTATGTTTATTACGGAAAATATACAAATACGATTCCATTAATACGGATAGGTGAGCTTGTTATGTTTTTTTATTATGTTTTTATTATTTCGATAACACATTCCAGTGACAGTAGTCACAGATCTGCATAGCTAGTACTCAGATGACGGTGAAACTTCACTTAGACTGCGCGAGGGCACCTTGCAAAGGCTTTCTAGCCCTTTGGCGTTGTCAATTCGATTCTTTTTCGACATTTCATCACGAGCACGTTATGCTTGAGCTGCTGCTCAGCTAACATTTGTTTGCGGCCCTCCACACATTGTTTTTTCTTATTTAAACGTTTTTCCCGTACTTGTAAGTGTATACTTAACACTTACCATTACGGGACGATTATACGATAACTAGGATTATAAATTTCTCATAATATCCAATACTATATTTAATATTTTTTGAGTATTTTCGTCTCAAACGTACAGAAACGACTGAAAGACTCAAACATTATTCAATTCAATTCTTTATTTCTAAAATCTATATAACATTATATACAGATGTAACCCAAATTGACAATTTGATACATTAAACCCGCAACACAATTAATATAAATAAATAATATAAATTATTTACTGGATTTACTTATTGTATTTTTTTTTGAGAAATTAGAAGTTAATGGTAGAAATTACGTTCAAAATATTTTTGAAAAACGACAAAATTCGGATGTTTGCCTCATGAAACGTCAAATATACTATACAGAACCAATTTTAAATCTACGGTTCTATCTATGCAAATGTTTTCAAACTCTATCGATGTTATTAATGTTATTATACTATGCGACCTACATACTGTAGTATCTTCTTCGTGTCTCATGCTTATCGTTCAATGTAAATAAATCAAATATCACACATTGCTTAGCTTCAGATACTTAATTGTATAGTTCAGTGATGTAAAACTTGACGATTTTACTTATTTATTAATATTATAAATGCGAAAGTGACTCTGTCTGTCTGTCTGTCCGTCTTTCACGCCTAAACTACTGAACCGATTTTGATGAAATTTGGTACAGAGATAGATTAGAGCCTGGGAAAGGACATAGGCTACATTTTATTCCACAGTTGGGCACGATGTAACCTGTAGTCCACGCGGGCGGAGACGCGGGCGGCAAACTAGTTATACATGAACCTGTAAGATAACTGTAACACAAAAATCATGAAATTTGAAAGCGTATGCCGATTTTACTAAATACTTGAGTTGCTTTAGGAAAAACAGACAAAATATCCTTAGTATGTAAATACACATAAAAATATGGAAGTTAATAATTGATGTCTCATTTTTTTTGTAACGTTAAGACTTAGTTAAGACAACACTCAATGTACCGCGATAGTTGCTGATCAATATGATCAATTAATCATTTAAACCAATCTGAACTTGACAGTTTTCCTATTATTGTGACAGAACTAGGTAGCTGTTCCAGCAATGTTCTCATCACTATTCGTTAAGTACACCAAAAAAATCCCTGTGAAAAAAAAATCCCCTTTTAGAACAGTAAGGATATTATTTTCTCTTCATTATACTCGTACACTTAAATTACATATAGTCGGGCAGAATTAGCCGATCACAGTGCTAAAATCTGGGAAATTGTAACCAGCAATTAAAAATGTTTTTTCTATAGATCTTTGCGTTAGTATAAACATAGTATATAAACGCTGCAGCTTTAAAGTTGTACAAAATGAAAATGTTCATACTAATGCAAAGATTTATAGAAAAAATAAATTAATTGCTGGTTACAATTTCCTTGACGCAAAACCTAACTTTGCCCGACTAATAGGTACACGTAGAATAGACGCGTCAAAATAGTACGAGATATAGTTTTTAAAAACGGCTCCCGAACTAGTCAAAGAAGGTCGGTTTGCTTAAGCCTAGAATGAAATTGAGGCAAGAAAAAGAAATCTTATTTTATGGGTTGCAAACATAGACATAGAAATAAAGTGGTTGTAAAGATTAGTCTTGAAAGATGTCAGTCTATGAGAAATATCTATGACGTAAACTTTTACAATGTTTACCTTATCAATACAGATAAGTGATGTTCACTTATCTGTACGCATTACTTTATCCTATGTCGTGTGATTTAGATTGTTTTCTTCCAAATCTCTGAGAATGTGTAAAATGTGAGGAGATATAATGCCCTGTTTCACATAGTACTTACATCGTAATTGTTGTGGTTATAAAATCACTTCTTTAAACCTTATAATTACGTATTCTCAATACTTAATATTAATAGTTTGCATCCATGGATCGTACATTTAGTTGTTAATAAAAACAATAGTATCCAAAATAGAGAAACGACTGAATAAACGAATTTAAATTGTTTATTGCTTCATTTTGGTTACTTTTTGGCCCGGTGCGGTGTTACCTCCTAATTCGAAGATTGACAACGTCGTACGTATTATTAGCTCATGCGTTCCGGATGTAAAATAATCTTTGAGCAAAACATGTACAACAGTTAATGCCAATAGCAAATTTGTAGAGGCTTAACAAACCTTTCTATGACTAATCAGTTATTCAACAACATACAAAACCGTGACGGCCTGTGTAACAATAAAATAATTTAATTCATATTATTAAGTATATAATTATCGGGAAATAAAAAAGGAAAAACTTTAAAGCACTTAAAAACTTTAAAGACTACTCTCTCAATGGCTTCACAGATTTTCACTAGGAAAATTGAAAAATCCCTTCTTTAAATTAGTTTCACACTTAGAATCGACTTAATCTTCAAAACACACAGGTAAATTTTACAGAAAGTATCAAAGGTAGACTCGTCCCTATGGGATCTCTTTCAGTCTCCGGTGTCTATTTTGTTGGAGGTCATCCTTTTATGAAACGATCTATAATAAATAAAAACCAGCCAAGTACGAGTCGGACTCGCGCACCGAGGGTTCCGTACAAACCTGTAGGTATATAATGTTAAGAGAAAATCGATCAACGACACAATTGGTACAACACTACCAGTCCACGCGGTGTGGCGCAACACTACACGGCACTTTTGACAGATCATTTTCGCGCGTAGATCGGTGTTTATGTGTTCTTGCGTTGTTATTTGTAAAATATCGAATTAAAAGGACTGTTTAATGAGTAAAAGGTGTTTTAGTTTAACAATAAGTAAAAGTTCAATTTAATACCTCTACGCATTCATGATGAGGAAAGGGGTAGTAAGTTTAAAATTATTAAAAATATTTTTATTATATGATGTAACTAAAAATTTACGGTTTTCGCAATTTTTCCTTTATTTGTGCTATAAGACGTTGCTTTGTACCAAATTTCAAGATTCTTAGTTCACGGGAAGTACCCTGTAGTTTTTGAGGTTTTGAAATTTGCGGCATAAACGACTGTATCTTTTGATTGCGTTGGCTTAGAAGTTTGATTTTTTTCACAGCTTCAAGGCACAGTAGACTTGAGTATTTGATATAAATTCCAGCTTGATACCTCCACGCGTTCCTGAGAAAAAAGGTCTTGACAGACAGACAGTCGGACGGACGGACGGACAAATAAGTGATCCTATAAGGGTTCCGTTTTTTCCTTTCGAGGTACGGAACCCTAAAAACGGAAACTAATTGACATTTATTCAAACTACAGTTGAACATTTTGAATGAACTGTGAAAGCCAGGAGAGAGTTCTCAATTTCAGTATTTATTTGAAAAGAGCGGTTAATTTGATAAAATCCCGCGGAGAGCTTAAAAACTGTCTATTTGAACTAACGACCGAGATTTTTATAGCAGATTAACTTGGATGTTTCTACTCTACCCTCAGTGAAGTTGGACCTACTTCTGTTTTTCACTTTTTGTTATAGTTACATAACGATAAATGTGAAGAATACCAAAGTCTTGGAGCTAATCATGTACTGAAAGAACAAAAAAGTAAAAGAAAATCACATTCATACATTTGTGTTGTACCTCGTAATACCTGGTTTACACTACCTGGTCGACTAGTATGTAGTTTGCATTGGCGGTGGCGCTGCTAGTCAAGGGAGATGTCATGAAATGTATGAAACTTCGATTGTTCTTAATCTCGCCTCCTGAACGGATGAAGTGGTCACCATTATTATTCCACCGCCATTGAGACCAGGGCCGGATTTAGAGGTCGAGAGGCTTCGGGGCAACAGAGGAGTGGAGGCCCCCTGGCCCTAAATTATTTTCCAAATAAAGGGGACAATTTTTTTCAGTTGAGTTTTTCAATAAATAATTTGTTGTGGAACCAAGTATAGATTATTTTATTATTTAACAAACATATAAATATATTCGGAAACGAGGATTATCTGAAATTAAATTTTAGCATGAACGAACGGAATCTTCCGAGCTTTTTTCCGAATTTACATTTGTTGGACAATTTTCGCAAATTCGTAGCTTCTTGGACGCACGCGAATGTATAAAACTCCGGGGATTCCCTGCTACTAGCACGCCACTCAGCGGACACTTGTCGACGCTACGACGGATCGTACAGACAAAAAACGGGGGAAACGGGTACCGCTGTATCGACACGCAAATACGGGAATAGGCTGCTAAAATCCGCAGAATATACTATCAATTCCTTATCGAATTGGCAACTTTTATTCTATTGTGGATAGCCATGAACAGGCAAAGGGTTTTTGAAGATGACAAGAAAAAGAAAGAAAACTCACACTTGCCACTTGCAAGGTAAAACAGCGAAAGAAAAATTTCTAAAAGCGAAAACAGCGTAAAAAAATTTTTACTCTTGTTTACTAGTTGGAATTTGAAAAAAAAAATTTCGCAGTCTCTACTGTGGGGGGGGGGGCCTCTTTCGTGGAGGCCCCGGGGCTGTAGCCCCGGTTGCCCCCCCCTAAATCCGGCCCTGATTGAGACGCCCCATTGAGAATAGTTTGATCGAAACCGCTGTATCGCGGTTCGGTAGTGCGCGGCGAGGCGCGGGCGTAAATGCTTTACTTTGAATGATGTAGCTTGAAAAATATAGGGGTCTGCTAAGCTATGAACTTTTACAAATACTTCAAATACTTCGAATTTGCTCGTGAATAATAAATATTTCATCAATCGGGGAAGATTTGTGCGTAGCCCTTCTTAAGTTTTAGATACTCATAACGTTCATCCTTGATATGTTTGCCTGAAATATGTAAAGTTTAATGATACTTGATTTTAAAAATTGTTATTAATGTATTTACTAGGTCATATTTGCGTAGACAAGCTGAGTAAAATTGTAAAATCATTAATCCACATTGTCTTTAGTCGTGACGTCAGTTTGTTCAACGTTGAATTGCGCGTATCGAATTTCAACTTCTTTTTCAAGAAAGTACTACGCACAGTCAGGTGCAACCTGAACTCAACACTGTACCGTTTTTATGACAGCTTAAAAGAGTTGAATGTTACTAGTGTAAAGTTTATTATGGTATTGTCTGTAGTTTGTGGAGGCGCCTGTGTACTTATCTTTGTACCGTATTTTAATTTGAACAACACAAAAGCTCTGGGTGTAAAGTTAGTGCCGGCACTTGGCTGTACAAGCATGTCACTTATTGTGTATAGCTTCTTTATTAAATCCATAGCTTTTGTCGTAGAACAATGCATTAATTAATTTGTCACGGGCTGAACAAATATTTTTAAAACAAATGAAATATGAGCGTGCCACTCAGAGCAATGGGAACAATACCGACGTAATTATTATCTAAACGGCTAACAGAATAAAATGTCAAATAGGTACTGATTATTCTTAAACGGAAAAATCTATACATATTTCATCCTTGCAGCTCGAGTACGAGGGTGATAGCGCGCGTAATGCGTCGCGGTCCTATGTCAAAATGTCAACATTGACAACGCCAGAGGGGCCCTCGCGCAATCAAAGTGAAGTTTCAGCGTCAGACGAGTGGCGCGCCGCGCGAGTTTATCGCCATCGTGCTCGAGCTGCAGAGCTATATTGGTGACACTATTCTGAAAATCTTTTCCAAAAGTCAATACCTCAAGGGTATTATAAGAGATTTGAAAATAAAATCGCTATAAAATACAAATTAGTAAAATACGGATTCATCGAAGTAATTTTTTTTACAAATTATGATTTTTTTTTATAATATATTATGTTAACGGAAATGCATGTTTGTAATTCGTCATTGTATACAATTCCTAAAATCGCTACTTTGCGCCTATGAGCTAGGCTTTGGAGTTATATCTATCCAAATATAAATGACATTTATATCTGTCATTTTTAAGCGGTTGTCGCAGTTCCGCTCGGTTAGGTTATGTTAGTTTTTTTTTTATTCACAGAAAGCATTAGTTTTATACATTTCCTAGCAATCTCGGAATTTTATACAATTCCAAAGAAATGTAATAATTTCCCAGGATATGTGTGTATGTAAAAAATCTAAGAAACTATTTCATACATTTCCTAGATATCCTCGGAATTCAATTTTATACATTTCCGGTAACACATATACTTGTAACTCGCAATTCAGCGTTGTTTTTTTTATTATATATTGGTGTATTTGTTATAATATGTCAATCATTTTAAGTTTTGAGTATTTATTATATTTCATGTTTTCCAGTCATTTTTATTTAGATGTGGATATTATAGATATTAATATATTTATTTTATGGTTGGATTTTTCTCACTTTTATTACAACTAAGTGGTTCTAAATGTCTATTATCCTTGACGTGTAATAAATTTACTTCTAACCATACACATAGTTCTTTGATTATATTATACAGTTCCTTTGCACAAAAGTTTTACAGAATTCGGAGATTTGAAATAATAGGCTGAAAATAATCTGATTTTTAGGTAAGATCGTTTCACTTCCTAATATTGTAAAAGTGTTTATTTTTTTCTTCTTCATACCGTATAGGAGCAATAGCGAGCGTAGTACGAACCACCACAAACTCGCGCGTCACGTTACTCATATGAAGGTGAAACTTCACTTTGAAACCGCGCCAAATGGCGAGCACTGTCAGTACGACATTTCACCAGGGTCGTGCTTGAGCCGCAGAAAGACATGCACAGAGATAGTTGAAGGCTCTGAGAGTGACATACCTAGGCTTCTGTTCCACTAGAAAGAAGCCGTGGACGGAAAGCTAGCTAGTTAAAATATTCATTCCTAGTCCAGATTTGTATTCTCTCTATTCAACATAAAGGGTTTCTTACCGATTTAGAGATTATCAGAAGCTTAATTATACACATACGCGTACTCCAGCTAATTCCTGCATCCCTTGTATAGATAGATAGATAAAAACTTACCATCGAGGTAGGCAGAGAGCGCAGATTGCCACTTACCAGTGATTCTTCTACTTTCTTTTTCTTTCTTTCTTTACTTGGTTAGATCCAAATAAACCTTATTTCCTTCCTATATTATCATAATTTGTGACGTACATGAGATCACTTGTTTTCTTTATTCTGTGGTACAAGGCCGGTTTTATCAGGAGCGACTTTATCTCTGTTTTGACAAATAATAAACATGTCTAGTCTATTATTGTGTGTATTTAAGACCGACAACTACGTCAGTCAATAATAATGCAGTTATATCGCAGACACAGTCGTAGTTTTAAAACTTCCATTTGCAATTTTTTTTTTTAATTTATCATTTCAATTATCAAATATTCATAAGAAAACAGCATTTCATAAAAAGATACGACATTGTACAAAATGGCCCTATTTGTAAATTGACGAATTTACAGTTATTGTGAACTTATAGAAATAAGTTTAACGTATCTAACACTCTGTGGGCAAACTTCCATCCTCCTTTTTTGAGTTTGGCTGTTTGTTACTCAATCCCGCATAAACGTCTGATTGGATTGGAATGAATTTTGGCATGTTGATAGCTCATTACCTGGATTAACACAAGATCCAGGTAATGAGCTATCAACATATCAATTTCACGAATTTACAAGGGAACGAAGTCACATTTAAACACCAAGCTGTTCCAGTGGGAATTTTCCAAAGACACCACGTGTATATGCGGAGAGGTGCAAACCATGGCCCACCTAATATTATGTAGTGCGAGCCCTACTACCTGCACACAACAAGATTTAATGGACTCTACTCAATTAGCCAATAAAGCGGCCAAAAACACCTTAAGGGACACCTTAAACACGCGATCTTTATTCTTATTCGTGATTATTGTACGGCATCCTACATGCATGTTGTTGTTAGCAGTCACCCCAGGTACTGACTGACTGAAAAACAGCCTGGCTGAGGGCACCTTTTCACTTCGTAATCTGTACCTATGTGTTCTTTGACTTAAGGCTTAATATGATGAGTAAATTTCTTACTCTTTCTAAGGGTTCTCGAAGCTCCAATTGATTTTAAATATTGAAAACAATACTAAAATCCTTTGGAATCATAATGAAAGAAACAAGCATTGTTCTCCAGTAAATTACCTTTTCTATTTGTTTTGCGGATTATTTTTAATTGCATTATGGGTAAAAGCCTTTCGTTGAATAGACGAGATGAAAGGAGAGAGATATAATTTGTCTTAATTAAAAGCTCTCAATGAATTACTTCTCTTTATTTAGTTTATTTGAATGATGAATTCTACGTTTGTGTTTTAAAACAAAATAGATTGCTTTTCATCAGGAATTCCTCCTGAAGATAAGCGTGTTAGATAATTAAAATAAGATTGAATAAGAAATAATAGAGCAGGCTCGAGGCTCATTTCGTTTGCATAACATCAGGACGGCCATCTGAACTGTCTAGTTTAATCATTTAATGTATATTTGTATGTATTTACTTAATGTAATTTTTTTTTATACATTTAATTTAGCATCCACAGACTTGATGTCTGTGCCCTTGTCTTGTTATATTTAATATTATTATTTACTCTCCATATGAGTTTACAATTAATACACTTAAAATACTAAAATCTAAATATATAAAAGGAGAAACTGACTGATTGACTGACTGACATATCAACGCACAGCCTAAACAGCTAAACGTAGGCACTTGAAATTTGGAAAGGACGTAGCTTAGGTACCGTAGAGGTGCACTAAGAAAGTAATTCCTGAAATTCCCACGGGAACGGGAATTAGCGGGAAAATCCTTTTGTATGAAAAATTTAAACCGCTTAAGTTAGACGCTTGAAATTTGGCATGCAGGTACCTTAGTAAACTTAAAGCTTAGTTGCAACAGGATATTGCAAAATTCCCACGGGAACGGGAGTAAGCGGGAAAAAACTTTTGTATGTAAAAATCTAAATCTTAAACTAAATCAATGGACCGTCAATAAAGTTTAATCTGTTCAAAAGACAAAATTAACACGCAAACGAAGTTGCGGGCATCAGCTAGTATAAATATATTTTTTAAAAACAGTCAATATATTTTATAAAAATAAAAACACCATTTACCTAAGCCAGCGATGGTAATTTTACTTATTTTAAGTAACATCCTGAATGTTCTATGAAATAAAAATATTTTGAATTTGAAAAGTAGACTGTGTTCTTGAGACCTTCAGGAGTATAAAAAGTCCCGCATCTTTTTTAACTAACTTCAAAAAAGGAGGAGGTTCTCAATTTGACTATGTTTCTTACGCGATAACTCTGACAATTGTAGGCCGATTTTCAAAATATTTTTTTTGTATGTATGTATGTAAACACTTTATTGCACATAATGAAAATTACAAAACAAAAGAGATTGTTACAAAGAAAAACTATGTACAAAGGCGAGCTTATCCCATAGAGAGATTTCTTCCAGCTAACCCTCGAGAGAAAAGAAAGGAGACTAATCGCAGGATCGGCGTACTTGCGCAATAGGGAATTTTAACTAATATTATCTAATTTAACGCTACACTAATTGTGCGAAAGGGTATACTCCAGAGGTGGTCACTTTAAAATTTAACGAACACTTTATATTTAGATGGCGTTTTAGTTTGTGATTATAGACTTATTCGTGATTGAAGTCGGTTGATACTTACCTAATTTAACCTCTTAATAATTTATAGATACAGCAAGTTCTATACTTACTTTAATTTAAATTATCTTATGAAAAAAAAGGGAACTAAGAAACGAAAAAAATAAAAATCAAATCCAAGTTACAGGGTTACTTTTTAATAAATATCAAAATTTTTCTTACGGTGTCAGTAACGTTGATAGAACGTAAATAAGAGGGAAACAAAATTTTTTTTCCAAAATTTTCAGATTTTGATACCCCTTTTATGTCTTATAAAAGGATACCCCTTTTATGTTGTTTTATGTCTTAGAGGATGAATTTTGTAAAACGCAGAAACACTGGTGTCACAAATTGTGTTGAAGAGTACTGTTACCAAGTTTCAAGTCAATTGGACGAAGGTTTTTTTTTCCATACAATTTTTTTTATTTATTTTCATGCTTCAGACGATCTAGCTTGAAATTTTTATATGAAACGATATAAAACAAAAAAATACGGGTCAAAAAAATACGGGTAAAAATACGGGTTAAATTTTCATTAAGTTTACGTACAAAAAATTTGGATACTGATAAAAAAATTACCCTGTATTTATATAGATTATCATCGAAATCTATACAAGTCATTGCAACAGTCATCATAACAATCCTTGGACTCAATTCTGCAAATATTTACAAAACATTTATTTAAGACCTAAAGTTCAGCCGTGTAGCAAAAAAGTGCTGTGTAAAGTTGCTACGACGGTCTACGCCGTAGCAATGAAAATACGATTAAATTATGTTCTGCCACAAGTCTACTTTGTGAATTTTATTAAATTCACTATAGTGGTTGTGAGGACTACTATATGAAGTTTTTTGCAGTAGTAATACATATAGGTTTTTTTCAAATTAGTTAGTAAAACTTTAGAGGGTGATTCTTCCCATTAAACTGAACAACTTTCCCCAAATAACCTATTTACATTTTTTTTCGATATTTGTTGGTTAGAAAAACTTGCTCGCTTTAATCAACTGATACACATCCAGAAGTTTTTATAGTAATTTCAATTTCATGGAGAATTTTAAAGTTCACAATTTTCGAGCGTCGCATTGCAAGCTGACCACATCTCCCTAGCGTGTACGGACGAGCAATAATTTCACTTGTTTATTTGTCTGTGACAGCAACGGCAGCAACGGGTCGAGGGAGTACGAGCAGTCGGCCCCGAGCGAGACGAGCGGCGCGGACAATGACCCCCGCACGCCAGCGCCACCTACCGACCGCTTCGAAGACCTGCAGAAGGCACTGGCTCGGCAGCTTCAGGGCAAGGATGATAGTGCCGTCATCGTCCCGCCGTCACGAGATCTCAATGTGTTAAGGCCGGAGAACCCTAACATTGGAGAGATGGAGGATTTGGAACCCAGGTAATTTTTTTTTGACGTGAAAACTTCTTTAGCGGCGTTGTGCACTTTGAAGTATGGGTAAAAAATGTTAAACTCGCGTCAGGGCCACGTGTATGTCACGTGACCCTGATTGAAAATCCGTAAGGCGGAGGGGTGTTTAATAAATATAGGAAATTAAAACTGCAAAATTCAAGATGTCATCCGGTGTCAGCATAGAAAAAATTAAATTAAATATAATGCACAACGTTAATGTTCAAGTTTTCACTCCTGCCGGGCACTCCCGGAGTGCAGCCCGTTGTTTTTTTTTAAGTGAAACTTCTTTGCGCGCGATGAGAGTAAAATTTCAAGGTCCTCTCACTATATGATCGTTAGAATAATATCAATAATATTAGCGTCATGAAAAAGCTTCTCTTCCGACACGTGTTCTGTACACAAACTCTTTTTTTCTGTTTTACGGAAGACATACAAAACAAATAGAACTAATAAAGCTTAAGTTCCACAATTTAAATTCAATTTAAGATTGGGCGAATTTGTAAGAAAATTAATGGGTGATGTGAATCAGCCCACTAAAATGATAAATTTTCCAAGTGGGTCGAAATGAAAAAATATTTTGGCGTTACAGTAATTTCTATACAACTTTTGCAATCAGCTTATTGCATAAGTATGGAAAGTTAATTCTTTTTTGGGAATTTCATATTTGAGTTTCCTTGAGAATAGATACTCATTTTTATGGATAGAATTTAAAGTCACTCCATATTGTATGTACATATAGAACAGGATTATTTCTTCGAATATTTAGACGGCCGCAAGCTAATCGTTACGCCGCCGCTGCTTACAACGAAGTTTTAACAATTAAGTTTTCTCTAACTATAACTACTGATGACTTTTAATTGGTAGGTGAAACTTTAGAGTTGAGTCTTCCCATGAATATAAACAACTTTTTCTAATAACTCAATATGAAATTCTCTGAAAAAATTTCGTATTTCCAAACATTCCATTCTAGGCCATAAGTTGATTGCACAAGTTGTACGGAGAAATGAAATTCTTTTTCGTATTCAACTTATGTTGCTCGGGAAAAGTCAGTTTCATGGGGGAAAACTAAAGTTGTTAGCAAAACTAAAGTTTTAAAGTCACTCCTGATATGTATTGTAAGTGAACACATTTCTAGAAGAATGATTCGAATAATGTTTCACTGTTAATAAGTATGAAAAGTAAATTCTGAAAAAATCACTTGAATAGCAACAAAGGGGTTTGAACCTCTTTGTATGGGAGGCTGGCATAGTGGTGACCATGATTTTTCGAGACTGTTTGAAAACGCGACGCATCATGAAACCAGTGTATATCGATAGAAGATCTATAGATTTACACTGGTTTCATGATGCGTCGCGTTTATTGGAAAAATCCAAAATTTACGGAATCTTTTGGTTACCACTGTACCAAAATGTTCAAACCCCTTTAATTATGAATCACAACCAAGAATTAAAAGTAGCAGTTGCTCTCTATGTTTCATGGAAACGCATTAAATTCAATGTAAACGAAGTAACAGAAATATTCAGCCCATTAAGAAATATTAATTAAAATTGTTCTACGAAAAACGACGCGCAAAAGGACATTACAAGGAAAATTTTCCAAAGTTGCCGACAGCTGACATCCACAAGTCAGATTTATGTAGAGCTCCGCCAGGCGCCAAATTATGTTAGTTACTTCGTTGTTATTGCTGCAATTAAACTTTGATAACGCGAACATCGCCGCAGACAACTCTACTAATTTTCATATAATCGCCACTTGCAAGGAATGGCTTTGGTGACAAACTGGAGAACTTAATGTGCCGTGCCGATATTATGTTGGTAAGATGTGGAGTGGGGCGAAGGCGACCACGGCTTTTCATCCGGCGACTTGTGAAGTATGCATCAAAATCAAACAGGTTGGCCGCGCCGCCACTCTGCCGGTCTCTCGCGGTTTGCGCAATTTCACCTCAGCAAATGTTACACTGACTTTCCCAGGGCATTCTGAAAGAAATGAAAAGAAAATCACACAATTTTGCGCTTAGATACGTTCTGAACGGATTCCGCTTTATACACGCCCATAAAAAAGGATCATAATATCATACTTCTAGGACAGCCTAACTTTGTATAGCATAAAGGAGGCGACCTTTTCTTTATCTTGTAAGGCAAATTTCACAAGGCATCTTATTTAAAATCCAGTTACGGGGCCCGCCGAGATAGGCGCGGGTCTTCGACAATAAAACTAAATGGAATGAATTCATGAAGGCTTCCTCAAGCGTCGCCACGATACGTAGGGGCTTCTTATGGCCTGAATTCATGTATCATATAGAAGGGTTGCTTTGATACATGGATAATTTCGGGGTATTCTTTTCGAAATTGCCTTATCCACGTAAATGTGATGAGATGAGGAGATAATTTTTTTCCACATTGGTTTTACTGGTTGTTTTTGTTTGATATCGTGCCGTGGAACAAAATCGTCGTTGTTGTAGGTTGTAAGCGCTCATTTGTCGTAGCCGGAACAATCACAGTTGATTCCCCAGCCGCGCGGGGCACAATTCACATCGAAAGAGAGTCAATAAATTTTATAGTAGCTGGCGGCTTGATTTCTAAATGCAGGTTATCGGAGCATGCCACAAATCGAGAACGTTACACGTAGGCTCCTTAGTATTCAGTTGGGCGGTGCGCCGTGTCGCCCGGAGTCTCGGTGGAGCCTCTAGTAGGCAAATCACGTCCACTTATGTGTTCCACGCAGCCAAAACCAACACGCCACCGCCGGAAAATCTTCCATGTAAATCTCGACGTTAACGACCAGGTTTAGGAGTATGTGCTAAAACTGCGAAGAAGACGTTCCGATCTCTATAGAATCCTTTTCGTCCTTGACGGTTCGATTTTAATGCACTGCACGTGAGTAGTGGTGGAACATAAAAAGTCACTATACGTCGGTAGAATATCTATTGCTCACTATATACGGTCATGTGCATTATTGTCCTAATTTTGTACGGCGGCGTTGTTATTAATCGGCTGATTGTTTAGGGAGCCTTTAGGTAGGTCACACGCCGTACGCTTATTGTTTGACGTTGTTGTTTGACTTTGATTAACGAAATTGCTTCCTGCAATATTGTTATTATCGGCAGAATCATTCGTATCTGCTTGTTGGTATATTTTGATGAAATTAGGGTTAGGAAAATTACAATCACCTCGTAGTTTTAATTAATCCAGTAGTTTTTAAGTCTATTCGTTACATACAAAAATAAAAATCGTTCCTCTTTATAATACTAATATTATTTCCGATTTCAAAAATTATTTCACCATTAGGATGCTACAATATCCCTGAGTAACAACATAGGCTACATAATTTTCTCAAATTCCCACCGGAACGAAGTCCTGAACGGAATGCTAGTTTTTAATATTCTTATCCCTCCGGCGAATGCAATAGCGCTCACAAAAATACAGACTAACAATACAATCAAGCTTTAAAAATACAACATACAAATATATTTTCTTGCAATTTTTTCACATAAATGCCATGATCAATATGCTCTTTCTTCAAATTAGTATGCTGTCTGGTTTAAAATTTTAAGTTGTCAAAATTTCGTCATATTCGATTTCGATATTCGACAAGTGTGTTTCTATCAATCTGACATTCAAAACTAATAGCTGGTTCGGACATTCCGATAGGCGGCTTTTACCTCGCCTTGGCTTTCAAAATATTATTTTAATACAATTCTCCAGTAATCTGTATGCGTGCATGAATTTGAATTATTAAAAACTTTAGGATTATGAACCGCCTAATTGGGAGCCTAAATGAGCGCTGTCTGGCTAACTAAAACCAATCAGACCCAAGTTTCCAATACTCGCGTTTTTTTTATTATAAGACTGGTTAACTCTTACCTCAATCTTGACTATAAAGTCAAAGATGAGGTCGACGATGGAGCGAGTTAGCCCAGAAAATGCCTATAAAGGCACTGGTACTCTCACGCACCGACGGAACACAGCAAGCTTTTTGGCGTCGGACTTCGGTAGGAGGGTGGTCGCGAACCAGATGGCCCTTTACAGAGCCTACTACACCGCATGAGACACGACATCTCTGATTCAGAAGAAAAAAATGAAGTGTCGTTGCCTGGGATGGACTACTAGGAGGGAGGTCTCATTTGTGTTTCCTTAGTCTTACGACACCCACGGAAAGAGATGAGGTGGTGTTATTCTCATCCGATCACCACACGGTTTTTGCATATTAACAAAATCCATATTGTTGCAGCATAAATGCGTCAAACCTGGAGCGGTTCCAGCTGAAGATCGCGCAACACGAGCTCTATGAAGACGGGGAGACACTGGTCGACGCCGTCCTGAAAGACATGGCTACTCTGCCCATATTACATGCTGGTTTGTATTTTATACTGTTTAAAGATTTTTTCCCTCAAATGTACGTTCAAGTGTTTCTAGAACCATATGAAGCTCTGCCTATCCACATAGGGATTAAATATGTGAGTATATGAGCGGATTTTTGCGAGCTTCTGATATTTGGGCCCTGATATTTTTGGTTAGTCGCGTCAACGACGTCCCGCTTCTTTTAAACTATGCAACAGATTTTCCGGTTTTCACTATGTTCTATTTAGTTTAAAAAAATCTTTAAGTAAGTTTTAAGTACAATTACGTGCAATATACTCGAAGCCAGGCGAAGCCTACGGGTTACTAATAAAATAAATACATATGGAAAATGCGGTATGCACTCTATCTATGTTGACATTAAATGTAGATAATTTACATATAAGAAGCTCTCTAAAGTGAATAATTTTATATTCATTCATTTATTGAGAAACTATACATGTGTTATATTATATCAGATGTTAACTAAGTTTGATATTTTCATGATTTGAACTTCTTAACTTTACGAAACAGTATTCTATTCGTTTATTGTAGACTATAATCATCAGTTAGTAAAATAATTTCCTTGTTTTGAATAATGAATGTCGATCTTTACGCAAGCGTGCGTTGAAGCTTCCTCGTCTCAATTAAAGTGTGCCTGATAAAATATTCAACTGACCGTTGATCGGACTTAGAAAAGCAATTACCTTTGAAAGGTGGCCTTTAGATACAAAATATGGACAGCAGAATAGACTTTAGATTTTATAAGAGAAGGGATAGTCTTGGCCCTTGCCGAGTACAACAGCACGGCTAATTGAAATAAATTCAACGTGAAAGAAGCAGTATAATGCAATGATTCTTTATTTTTAAGCTTTGCAATTATACTATGGATAATTGTTATTATTAATTTTACAATTTAACTTACTTTTGATAATTTATGGTACATACAGCCAGCTACGTAATGAACTCACCTTTCTATGAAATAAGGATGAAGTTATTTCACGAAATGTTTTGGGTATTTCAATGAAATTTTGTATATTAATACAGTTTTGCCAACTAAACAATTACGCTTAATCACGATTCTAAAATTGTATGTTTTGTCTTAGACAACTTCTTCTTTATCCGGTAGAGGGGTGGTCAGGTATCTCTGCAGCTGTCTGTACAAGTACAAGTTTAAAACTTATTTCTTCTAAACCTGATTAATTTTTTAAACATCTCATTAGATTCAGCATAGATTCAGCTATATTTGGGTTCTGTCTTATTTGGGTTAGTGTTATGGTCACTAGCTAGTTATAATGTGTTATTGTGTATGTTTAGTTTTTATATTAAATGAAAGAGTATATTATATGTGAGACATACTCTATCACAATGTATACGTTATGGTTTACGATTCAATTTCATAAGTAGGTCATAAATATGGACTTTCATATCCATTTCTGTCAAGGATAAAGGAAATAATTAAATTTGTTTATTTTAAATTACAAGTTTAATATAGGCGTGATGATATAAAATGTAGGTCCTTACCTATTTGTATGTAAATATATCTGTATATATTTAACCATCCACCTGGTTAACCATCCGATGGACTGGATGGATGGACTCGGATGGACTCCATGATAACCAGTCAATGAAACTGAACAACTTTCCCAAGGAACATAGGTCAAATACGAAAAAAAAAATTTAAAGCCCTGTATAGTACAATCGTTCTGTCAATGAAGAGTTCACCCAAGATTCTTGTCTACTGGTGATAAGGTTCAAACTAGAATTAACTTGGCCCTTTAACTTGGGTTATTGAGTGTACATTTAACTAGTTAATTTGTTGTAAAGACAATATTATTTCAGGGTGCCTAACTGCCTAAGTATTTGGTGATTAAATTAAACTTGTAAAGCTTTCAGCCGTGTGGTGATCGGTTGAGAATAACACCACCCCATCTCTTTCCGTGGGTGTCGTAAAAGGCGACTAAGGAAACACAAATTAGACCTGCCTCGTAGTACGACACTTTATTTTTTTCTGAATCTGAGGTGTCGTCCTATAGTCTCATGCGGTGTGGTAGGCTCTGTAAAGGGCCGTCTGGTTCGCGACCACCCTCCTACCGAAGTCCGACGCCAAACAGCTTGCTGTGTTCCGTTGGTGCGTGGGAGTATCAGTGCCTTTATAGGCATTTTCTGGGTTAACTCGCTCCATCGTCCACCTCATCTTTGACCTTATGGTCAAGATTGAGGTCAAGAGTTAACCCATCTTATAATTAAAAAAAAGCTTACTTTCATTAAAAATAACTTTAAAATTCAGAAATTGACTTTCATAAAATGTAATAAATTAATTTACGTGATACATTAGAACTCATAGTGTTTTTCACTTACATAAAAATATTATCACCAATCGTTAATATTATCAGAAGTCAAAATGACCATTATAGTATGATTTATTATGAATTCCAGTTTTATTATAAGAATCCTAAAGTTCCATAACTAAGTTTCAAGTTATACAGTTATGTCTAACGGTTATCAAAGAAGTTATTTATGGTAGTGATTCACTGTGTAAAATATTTTAAAAGGTACAATGAAACATGTATCTGACTGCAAGTGAGCGTACACTACTACCTTTGCAAAACAATGTTACTGATTTCTCACTCACCATCAATGCAATCTCAAATATATTGAAAAGCATGAACTGTGTAAACTTAAACTAAACTGAGAATTTGTTAAAAATGCCTTAAAGAAGCCCTAATAAAATATTTTTTTAAAAAAATTGACCCGCCTTCAAAAAGGGTGAAATAATTTTTTAAAGCTATGTTCACGAGTAAGTAGTAGTTACGGGTAAAACAGCAAATAGGTGAATTCATAGCGGAATATGGTAAATAGAGAGGAATGTTTTTTTTGACGTCGGCGCCGAACAATTACTCGCGTGGCATATTTATCTTAGTATTTATACTGCCAAAATAAGCTTATGTGAATACTTATTTCATTAAAATTGGTCCTGCTCAAACCGGCGCCGACGTCAAAAAAACATTCCTCTCTATTTACCATATTCCGCTACGAATTCACCTATTTGCTGTTTTACCCGTAACCACTACTTACTCGTGAACATAGCTTTAAAAAATTATTTCACCCTGTTTGAAGGCGGGTCAATTTTTTGTTAAAAATATTTTATTTTATTCTTTTTAAAGGTTATCATTTATCTATATTAATGTTATAAAGAGGAAAGATTTGTATTTTTGTATGTAACGAATAGCCTCCGAAACTACTGCTGAGTAACATAGGCTACATAATTTTCACGAATTCCCACGGGAACGAAGTCCCGAGACTCCCAAGCAGGATGCTTGTCATTCATATAACTCCCTCGTAGATTTATTATAAATCACTCGAGATTAAAGAGCGACATAGTGATCAATTACTTTCACCCCACGGAAAGATATGAGGTGGTAATATTCATAACCAGTCGCAACATGGCAAGAAATATACGGGGTAGTAAAATTCTCAAACCGATGACATGAAAGATATGGGGTGATATTATCAACCGATCACCAGACGGCAGGAAAGATGTGTGGTGCTAATATACTCTACCGGTCACTAAACGGTGACCGGTAGAGTAGGTAGCCCCAGGACAAAAAGGAGCCCTAAAAAATAACTTAAAAGTCTCAGGGAACAACTTCGCTTTTGCTTCGTTTACATTGATGACCTATTATCATCCACATAATTATATGCCCGTAAATTTCATTTTTTTTTATTTTTGACCTAAACTACTGAAGCGATTTCGATAAAAATTTTATGGGACCAATCTGGAAGTAGATGCTACCGAAGTAATAAAAAATCGGTCTACAAATGATGGAGTTTTGAGGTAACAAACATAAAAAAAAAACACCCGAATTGAGAACCTCCTCCTTTTTTTTGAAGTCGGTTAAAAATGCCTTAAAAAGGAGATAAAATTGAATATTATGTTATCTACTAAATCGCGCATCGTCGATTCTACTACACAAAAATTGGTCTCTCCTCTTTTTTTACATTTTTGAAACTATATACAAATAGCCACAATTAATGATATTTCTTTTATTTTTATAAACATTTGTAAGTGACGGTATACTATATTCTGATAATTGAGGAAAGTCTTCGAGGCACAATGATGAACCTACATATCTAATTATCTACGTCACCAAGCCTCTATTCAGACAGCCAGTGGTCCACCTGTGCCTAGTACAAAAGCTTAAGGCGGGATATGTATATTAGATGAAGTCGGGTCTGCAATCAGTAGCGGGTTAGACGTCCGCTGGACAATAGCGCCACAACAATCTCACCCTTTACTTCGAATTGGACTTAAATATTTAAACCACTTAAATGGATTTCATTGTACACCAACTTTATATCAAATCTATATACAACTATAGAACCCAATCAGACGTTCTAATCAAATATTAGGTAGTTCAATTACTAATAACCATCTCTAACGGTACCTGTTATCTTTGACAGAGCAAAAGGAGGGAGGAACGCAACTCAAGCTGATAATTGACTACCCAAACGGAATACAAGCACTCTTCAAGCCAATGAGGTAAGTAAAACGTCATTTTGTAAACAGACTTAATACTTTCTTAATTTAGTAAATATCATCTACCAGATGGATGCATATCACTTAATTCTGGCGAGGAATTAAAATAAAAACAGACGTAAAAATAAAATATATGAATGTATAATAAAGGTATGTACTTGTAAAAAAAGCTTAGGTATTTTGCTGAATTCTAATCTCAGCTGCTTAAGAGCTAAGAAAATATCTCCTAAGCATATATTTTGTTCTCTAAGCAACTTATCTAAGAATAGTTTCGAGTGCATGCTTGAGTACTTGTGAAAACTTTGTCACCTTGTTGGGGCTTGGAGTGTTGTGCGTTGGTTCCATTCTCCTAACTTCGGGAACATTCTTTCACACGATCGGCTTAGCGGCTTGTTCCAAACTACAAGTGTTATTGAAGTAGTATTAAAGTTTCTTTTCTACTTCTGACGTACACTATTGTTGGGAGTGTACGTTCTATTCAGCAAAGTACAAGTATTATGGGTTTAAAAACATTTCTGACATACTCGTGTCGCGTAACACAGATAAATTTAAGATGAAATATACATTCGGATGGGAGTACAGTAGCTGTTTGAAAAGCTATTGAATACAATTTTCGTCAAGACAAAGAGATCCGAAAATCCACTCGAGGGAGTATCGTGGCATTTGAGAGAGTCCCCTTGAGGTTACATACGACTCGGCTCATATATTTTGCCTTAACACTTTCTCTTTTGTTACCCTTTGACAGCAAAAAAACACAGATAGTTTCGTCAATATAAACTATTTTGTCTACATTGTTTATATATGTACTACGGATATAGTTGCCATTTTATTATCAATACAGTTACTTACTTCAAAGAACATCTTGTCGTTAGTTATAAAGACATCGAAAGTAATATCTTTACTTCCAAGAGCGACTTATAAAACAGTTTAGTAAAAAGAGTAAAATACAGCAAGTAGATCCTACAGGAGCCGAAAGAGAACGCAATAAAACACAATGCAATCACCCCTCACTAGGGAAACTGCCGCAGCAAGATATAGGTAACCCTTAAAGTTTCCGCTGGACAAGGTGACTTGCAGAAAATTATAGACTCGAGGGGTTATCCCGACGACATATCGAGAGGCTGAGATCCGGCGCAAAGGGGCGATAAATTACGACTCACTCGGTACCAACCCTTCCCTTGGCATTTTTATCTACTTTTATGGCTATGGAAATTTTTCATTTGAATTTAAATCTTCAGATTTTGAAATATAGTAATGTTAGCAATAATGATAGGATAGCTATAAAACTTAACAATATACAGGCATGCATGGTCTGAATTTTAAGTTTTTTTAAAATAAAGAATGAATGAGTTCATGACAATATTTTTAATAAACTAATATGTAACAAGATCTTTATTACTTCTTATAGGTACATTATTCTCCGTCATACCTACTTAAAATAATTTTCTGATGTTTTGATATTTTTGTCTTATATATCGTGATAATTATTATACGTGAAGGGCCGACGTAAAAATGGCGGAGAAATCGGTGAATATACTTAAATTACATAATATTTAAAAAAATACATACAGTCGCACACAGAGCTTCCTCCTTTTTAGAAGACGGTTAAAATCAAAATTATTTTTTTATTTTTTATTTTATTTATTTATTTGTTACTTCTATGTTTCAATAAAGTCGCAAGTTGTACGAGTTTCAAAATATCAACCTACTTAACGACTAGACTTTAATTTAAATGCAATTTTTTCAACGTTTTAGTATAACTATCAAAATAATTCGAGCAGCATTTTGTAAGAATTTTAAACCTATTTAAAATTCTAACAAAATGCTGTTCGAATTTTTATACAGACGTGAGTATTCTGAAATTCTGCACTTGAACGTGAAAGTAGAAGATCTGATGGACCGACACAGATAGCGCACGGGTCGGCTTTCCTCCGCTATCTGTCATTGTAATCGCCGATCATGCTGCGCTTACACGATCGCCTACCACTAACATTATCTTTGATACTGTAATTAGATTATCCACACGGATTTTAAGTTTAACGACCATTTTATGAAATAATACATGTTGTTTTATAATCGTCTCAGCATAAGATATTAGATTAAATTAATCAATAAGCTACGGACGGTACATCCACAGTAAGATTACAGCAGATAAAAATTGCATCAGCTGATAAATCATTTTGTATGGGAAGTAAAAATTTTTTTTTCGTATTTCGGCATTTGTTCTTAGGGAAAGTTGTTCAGTTTCATGGGCTGATTCAACACCTGAGAGGATAAGATCGAATTCCTAAACACCCTGTATATCTTACTTACAACTTCTTACCTTACTTAAAAACATTCTGAAGCATTAAGAAACGGGAAACAAACGTGATTAACGATCGCGAAGAATCTCAAAATTAATGTGCGTTACCGAAATAGTAGTGTTTTCCTTATAAAATGAAACAGGAATAAACAAAGGTGTCACAGTAAACTTGAAGATAATGTAACGCCGGAGATACAAAGACCAAATGAAACCCAACCCTCTCCAGGTATCCGTGACGAAAATTGAAACCGAGTGACATAAATCCATAAAGAGCAATATCAAATATCGGCTTTTGACGGGACCCTTGTCCTTTACGATCAAATTTATTTCACGGCGAAGACACGAAATGGAAACATACCTTTTATTAAGGCTAATGGAATAAGTACCTTTTTAAGTGTAATGACATGAATGTGGCACTTTATCAATTTCATGGGAACAAAACGATTAAAGCGGCTCTTAAATCGTGAATCTGGTTAGATAGGACCGATCCCGGTAATATACGGCTCCGAGCGCCATTCGATTTATTGTCTCTAGCGCAGCCGTAAGTGGGATAGTTTTTAAAAAGAATTGACTTTACATTCCGATTTAGTTCGCTGAACAACGGACTATTCTCTCTCCTTGAATTCGTTTTAGATAGCAGAAATAGAAAGTCTACCTTGAAGGATAGACTTTACAAGTTCACAACATAAATTCTACTGTACGTTGATTTTATACATTTCTTTTCAGATTTCCTAGAGAAACCCAGACATTACCCAACCATTTCTACTTTTCCGACTACGAGCGACACAATGCAGAGATTGCAGCATTTCATTTAGACAGGTAAACATCTTATACTACCGGCCTGAATAGCATTTTATACAATAGATTTAGAGTGCATTTCATTATTACAAATTATACTTCAATTCGTGCTAACCAGTTGTATCTAGGAGCCAAAATTTTTTCAGTGTTGGTACTGGCACTAATTTAAATGCATCTCCTTATCAATATGGTAGGTGTACTCCTTGAATACTACCGTTTCAAGTCTAGCTCTTTACTTTCAAGACTATTTAAAAGTAGAGAGCTACACTACAATCGGCAGTATTCAAGGTGTGACCTTACCACTCCAAAATGCATTTATGTCGATAATCAACCACTATTGACTTAGTGACGGCCGGTTTGGTCGAGTGGTAGTGGCCCTGCCTCTCGATCGACGGGTCCTGGGTTCGAATCCCAGTCGGGGCAAATATTTGTGTAAAAAGCAGATGTTTGTTCTCGGGTCATTGGGTGTTTGTGTCTGTCTTTATGTGTGTTCCGAGGGACCTACGACACAAGGGAAAAGTTTAATGTGGGCCTTTGAGTGTATGGCGTGTATGGCGTTTTAGTATAATATATATTTTTTCAGATTGCTAGGGTTTCGTCGTGCCATGCCAGTCATAGGCCGCGTACTGAATATGACGACAGAAATCTATGACGTCACAGAAGGTGACATCCTCAAGACATTCTTCGTGTCGCCTGCCAACAATTTCTGTTTTCATGGCAAATGTTCTTACTATTGCGACACCGGACACGCCATCTGTGGCAACCCTGATACGCTAGAAGGCAGTTTTGCAGCCTTCCTACCGACGCCTGACCTAGCCGAACGAAAGGTACCTAAATTCTAGAATTAAATCTTATTTGAATTATTTGTACTGATTTCTCCTGTTTCGTTTCTCTTACTACTCTCAAATTTCTTCATCTCTCTAAATTTCTAGACGGGGCGCTTGGTAAGTGATTAGTTACACGCGTATCTGCGCTTTTGCTTATACTATACCAGTTATTAAACTATAGACTGCTACATATTTTTTCTAGATTATCGGAAAGTAGGTTTATTACTTTTCTATTTCTAGCTTTGAGTATGTCAAATTACTAGTATTTTATCTATAGACTAAGCTCCCATTGCACTAAACCCTACCTCACAAGTTATCGCGTAATGCCACCTTATGATGTAATTTTCAATCAAAATAGCGATACAAAAACGAAAAAAATAATAGTTCTCCCAGGATATGCGATGGCAACCCACTAAAATCCAGTGTTCCTAAGTATTATCTATCAATGTTTTACATTTCTGAGCTGCCACCTTGTGAGGTAGGGCTTAGTGCAATGGGAGTTTAGTCTACTATGGTACTCCTAATGTTTATTCTTTGTTATACGTTAAATATACTATTTATTTATTCTGCTGTTCCTTTTCCTCGATGAGTCGATTTTTTTTTCATTTATCTTTCTTATTATAGATTTTTTTTTGTTTACATATTAATCGTTCTTACTTATAGTATAGGCGTAGGATCAGTTTTCTTGAATTTCTTGAACAAAATATACCTAACATTGGCTTGCCTTATTGATCTGTTACTCAACAATCTGTGAAATCTTTGAGAAAGGTTCAATAGAGATGGTATTATCATCTATGGTAAGTGTGGGAATATTTGTATTCTCACTAGTAAAAGCAAAAAGAGGCTCTAAATTTTATTGTTTCTAACATGTACTATTTTCTGATTCCATGTTTAATGGTTGCAGGTTTGGCGACATCCATGGAGGAGATCCTATCACAAACGACGAAAAGCGCAATGGGAGCTTCAATCCGATTATTGCGATGGAGTATGTATCAACAGCAAATTATCAAATAACGTTTTATAACAATAAACTTTTCACTGTTTTGAAGTATCCAATGTCGGCGATTATAATGCTTTACTTGTCCTACTAGGACAAAACCGGCAGGCATCTCGTATTTCGTTTTTAAAGTTTATAGTCAGTTGTTCTTAATATGATTATTATTTGTCCATGTCCAGGTGCGAACCACTCCTCCGTATGACTCCGGGCGAAGACTGCTGGACTTGATGGACATGTCCATCTTTGACTTCCTTACTGGGAACATGGATCGGCATCACTATGAAACTTTCAAGTAAGATTTTACTAAGTGCTGTTTATCGCTTTGTTTAGATTAAGAGCATTGTTTCCCGTTTTGGTTGAGGGTTATTTCCTTTCTCTTGACTCGTAAATAATTTTAATTTGTTCTAGTTACATCTTTGATTTACACCTCTCTAAAGAACAATATTTGAGTAGTCTACCAGAAATTCAAGGAATATCAACATCATTCAAAGATGACAGCGCGTTATACTTTCTCCCTTTTGATTCGATTGAAATCAGGTTGCATTAAATAAGATGTTCGAATTTTTGTATTACATAAAATTGTTAAAATACAACTTTATAATCCAGATATTTCTCGATTGTTCCAGAATGTTCGGCAACGAGTCGTTCACGTTGCACCTGGACCACGGGCGGGCGTTTGGGAAGGCGTACCATGACGAGCTCAGCATCCTGGCGCCGCTGCTGCAATGCTGTTTCGTACGACATACCACGCTCGCTACCTTACTCAAGTAATGAGGACTATCGTTTTTTGTCTCACCAGGTGGCGCCACTGTAGAGTGAGGTCCTAAAGTACGGCTGTCAAAGTTTGTTATTACGGGCAGCAAAACAAAAATTTACATTTAAATCATATTTAACACAATTTAACCGTAGAGTTAACGTATTGGCAACGCCGCAGTGTTGCGCAGTCCCGTTTTGCTCGGAAAAAAAAGGCGGACATAAGTTTCCGAAAGATAAAACTGTCTCAAAGATAAAACTGGTTGGTAGTGATTCGCAGGGTCAACTATGTTCCTTCAAAACATTCACGTATCACATATCAGAGACCTATACACAATACATAAATACACACAGACGCAACAAACACACAGAACAAACATCTATGTTCATCACATGTTTGCTCTTGGTGAGAATTAAACCTATAACCTTTAGCCCTGAAGCCATATTAAATGAAATATATACATATAGTGTATATCCTTACTTTAATATTATAAATGCGAAAGTAACTCTGTCTGTCTGTCTGTCCGTCTTTCACGCCTAAACTACTGAACCGATTTTAATGAAATTTGGTACAGAGATAGATACGAGCCTGGGAAACGACGTAGGCTACATTTTATCCCACAGTTAGGCACGATATAACCTGTAGTCCACGCGGGTGGAGCCGCCGGCGGAAAGCTATTATGATAAATAATGCTTTCGCGTTTTCAGAGTGGACTTGGCCTCTATAGTTAAGCAAATTATTTTGTGTACATGTCACTAGAGCCACTAAATATGCATTTATCATCGTATTAGCTTTCCACCCGGGACTTCGTTTCATAATTCAAGGTGTCAGCTACCTCTTTACCAAATTTTATCAAAATCGGTCCAGCCATTCTCGAGTAATATAAGTGTTGAAACCAACCCGACTTTCTTTTAAGTATATTTTAAGACAAGCTTTCCGTCCGGGACTTCGTTCCCGTAAAAATTTGGGAAAATTAGGTAGCCTATGCGATAATATAGGGTGTCAGCTACTTTAACACCAAATTTCATCAAAATAGGTTTAGCCGTTCTCGAGTTATAAGTGTTAGAACAAACCCGACTTTGTTTTATATATTAGGAAGATTGTAGCTCAGAGACCTCACGCTACACCAGCGCCCCTAGCGGCGAATTCACACGCGATAGCCCTCATTGTGACCTTTTTTATTTGTATAAAGTATTCAAAAAAGGAAGTGTACCATTTAGTGTACCAGTTCTAACAGGTCTTTCGAGATTGCAAACTTGGAAATACGAGTAGTGGTTTATTTTGTGATTTTAAGACATTTCTAGTGTTAATATGGCAGGCCTATTAGCCTAGTGGCGTCGATGACATTTCCTACTTATATTTTGAGTTTTTTAGGCATCAATGGAATCGATTTAGAGAACTATGCAATGGGTTCTGTTCAAAAATGTATATTTAATAGACATAAACATAGAGTATACGTGTGCATACAATACCTAAAGACAGAGAACCATATTATTTTCAATATTGAATCACATCGTGTGTTGTTATAGGCAATTGAATAATGTCGAACAGACAAGTGCCAGTTTGTATTAAAAGATTGCAATGCAGGTGGTATTTATAATAATTAAACTAGATCGCAATTAAACCCATGAAGGTCTCGAGCCAAACTATCCGATTAATTTGAATACCAACTGGTTCGCCTAGGGCTTATATTTAGGACAAGACTATTAAAGCTGTCATAAAGTTTCGATAACTTTTCCATTACGATAGCTGGACCCCTTTTAATACTTACACAAACTGCCAAAGTTTGATGTATTTATCGGTCAAATTGACCAATAAATCATTTTGAATAAATCTTGACTCAGAGTAACACAGTTTATAACGAGTTGATTATCTCTTCTATATCACCTGAGTTAAATTTTATTGCATTTACACACCATGCGGAACTACCAATTTTTTTAAGCAAATGAGGAGACAAATCAATACAGATATAGATATAAGTATTGTATAATGTATAACACAAAGATGTCAAAGACTATGTACGTACAATAGTAAAGCGATCAAGGGTTTTGTAGTACATAAGCGAAAGAATGACAACCAATCTCAACTAATATGCGTGGTTAAAATGAACCCTTAAGACGTCTTCAGAGTTTTGAAATGGGTCTAAGCTAATTTTTATTTTACTCTTCTTCCGCCAAATAATCTTACCTTCCTCTTTTTACAGATTCCACAATGACATCCCTCTATCAAAAGCACTGCGTGAATCGATGAAGGTGGACCCGATAGCACCGATCCTATGGGAGCCCCACCTGGCCGCCCTCGACAGAAGGATCGTGATCGTGCTGGACGCCATCCGCAAGTGTGTGGAGAAGTCAGACAATCCCGCCCAGAACGAAGTAGACTTCGTATGACCACTGCGAGGACCTGGACCTAAACAAAAAGTGATAACTTGTGATAGCAGTGGTACAAGGGACGGTGCAATCTATGAATTGACTTACTAGTCGAACTCTCTCGTATTTGTATAACCCGTGACTTAAGACAATCTTTAGCTTGTAAGTAGGAAATAAATCAATGCAATGTATGTCATCGTCTTTGGTTATCTGTAAGACTTATAGACATAAGATTTTAGTGCCAAAGATCGTCCAAATATTGTTCAGCATAATCTTAAAATCATTCCACTGAATACTAACGATGAGCCATTGTTTACCAAATGACGATTTTATCAATTTATCTAATTTTATAATTATTCGTAATAAGCAATAGCTTTCTACAAAATCAGCAATTCTAAATTGTGAAACAGTATTGGTTTTTAAAATGAATTTTAGTTGTATTTTTATGTTTTGTTGTGTATATTTTGGAGAAATATTTAATATATGGACAAGTCTGAGACTTATTTAATGTGGAAGTGCAATCAATCTGTACATAATATACGTGAATGCAGTTTTGCTCTAGTGTTAAGAATATTTTAGTTAAGGATAATTTGCTACTTTACTACATTTTGTTATGAAATCTGTTACCATGGCTCGACGCTCAAGAAGGCACATATCGTAACTGTAATTTGTAATTTGTGTGTGATATCGACGCAGAAAGTGTTTGAAATTATTTGTAAGATTTATCGTAATAGGCTTGTTCCGAGGCTACATCTAGGCAATGCAATCAGTGTACAGTATAATTGTATAACATTGTAACTTCTACAATAATATGTTGACTTATATATTTCTACAGCTTTGCTATATCATCTTAACTTGACATATCATTAGATCTTATGCCGTCTTACAAAATTGCACTATCATTTCTCAAGTCTGATCTCATGACGGTATTTATTTCACTTACCATCAACCTCAGCCATTTATATTAATGTATTTCGCTTATTCTTGTTCTCATTGCGTTATGCAGATGTGAAGAGTTTTTACTTTCTTAGTTTTTAACTCGCAGCTCAGCTTTTAGGTTGATTAAAAAGGTCTCTTTAGTTAATTCGAATGATACTGATGCTGGCATTTCGTCTCAACAGACTATAATTTATTGCTTATATCTTAATGTATAATATGTAGACGAGTTCATGACGGTGTATTTTATGTGTTTAAAGAGTCGACTTGCCAAAGAAGTACCTAAAATTATGTTGATGTAAAAATGTTGTATAGGAAAATGTGATGCCAAATGAAGGATGATTCTGTTGATTGTTTATAATAAATTAAAAGTTAATGTTCCAAAGGCATTCGTGTTTCAGTTATTACCCGTGTATTATGTTTCTAAATGTTATGTGCACATGAACAAAATGTTCTATGGATGTATGGGTATTTAAAAAATTATATCACTGGAATTTACGTAGATTCTGGAAATAAGCTATATTAATTGATTTTTTCAAAAAATATGAGTGAATCACAAAATTACCTAATTAAAGATTTTACGACTTGACGCTATACAAGCTGATAAATCAGTGGCTGGAATCACATCAAAGTACAATATCGCTGATTCCAGGAAGCGGTGTGAGCCGGTTATATCCGGCTATAGAATAAACAAACCGAATCATAAAGACGTAAAACAGAACGAATTTCGTGGGTCAGTGGTCGTGAAGACGTCGCATAAAGGTCAACATAAACCCGTAGAAACGCAAAGATATGTCCGTCCCCCATAAAAACCCGAATATGAATAGTGCGGATATTTGCTATAACATTTTATAGCTTTAAGCCCGTTTTGTTGTTTATTAAATACTTCCTGGGCTTCTGCGTGTGGACTTGCTTGAAAGATTTTCTCTCATGCGAAATGAAAAGCGCACGAATAAAAAGTTTATTCAAATTTTCCTACGTGATCCTAAAGCGACTCTTTAAGATTAATACAGATCAAGTTCAAGTTCGATGTACTGCTTCCTTCTGCACTAAATTAGAAACAAAACCAATACGTATAAATAATGTGAACTGGGCCGATTTTCAGTAATATATTAAAATACAGAAGAGACTGGAAGTCACAGACTCAAAAGAAGTGTATAGGAGTGTTATTTTGTGATATTCGCGATGCTAAGCTAAGAGTACTAAAGATAATCTCTACGATTAATTATTATAATCGTAAAGACACTCGCGTATTAGATAGCTCTTGGAAACCAATAAAAATATTTTGACTACAAATAAAACGTATAGTTACCACATAATATATAATAGTACCTTAATGTTACGTATCTTTCATTCCTACGCATTCAAATTGCGTTATAAAAATTATATACGATAGTTTAAATTTTATGAGTTTACTATCATAAAGGATGTCACAACAATAAACTGTTTTTTCCTTCCCAAATGTAACGTAACGAAATGTAACGTATAAAATTGTCTTTTAAATTTTGTATAGTAGAAGAGAATGCCCTGAATCCTTCCTAATTCCTTGTCTACATAAGGAAAACTTTCTAGGTCCAGGGGTTTGGGCTGGGCTTTGATGAGCCAATTTTATCCCTACTTAAACCCTCGCGGATTCGTGCACACCCGTGTCTGCAGGATTTGTATCGCACGGCGCGTAAACAAGCGGTTACTTTAGCATTTACAATATTTAATGTCACTCTGTCTGTCTGTTTGTCACGCTTTCACGGCTAAACTAGTGAACCAATTTCGATGAAATTTGGTACAAAGATAGATTAGAGCTTGAGGAAGGACATAAGCTACATTTTATCTCACAGCTGGGCACGATATCTTCATCTTCATCAGCCCATATACGTCCCCACTGCTGGGGCACGGGCCTCCCTCGATAACATGAGGTAACGATATAGGTGACCTAAATTCCACGCGGGCGGAGCCGAGGGCGGAAAGCTAGTACATTTATAAAATAGAAGATAGAGGTTATGTACTCATATGAATGATAAGGCATTCTTACACCAATTTTTAATTAGGTAAATTAACTATCAGGGCGGCCATTCGGCTTTGGCGCTGCCGCTTTGGCGTTGCCAGAATAACAGCGTTGCAGGCTGGCAACAGTAACCTGAACCTAGTCTGTAACATCATGCTGAGGCAGTGCCATTTCCACACATTGCACACACTGGTCCGCAAAAGTGAACATTATGTATTTTAGTTTTTTAAGTTTAGTTTTTTTTTATTTACTTATCAGAAATCACATATAGGTACTATTATAGTTTCTTTTATATAAGTCTTTTAGTTTAAGTTTCACTTTAACTTGCCTTGCCTGATTTAATGTGTGATCACCGAATAAATGATATTCTATTCTATTCTATTCTAATCAATGGCGTTGGAATGGAAATAGTTACCATTTTATCCTTACAGGATAACGCCAACCATTAGCGCCACCGCCAACCGAAAGCTAATTTTCAAACTTAATTAAATACATAATAGCAATCCCGTGTGAAGATTTGAGATAAATTTGTTCAGTATTCTAAATACTGTATTTGTGTTTTGTATTTGTAGGGTATTTGTATACAACTACATTTGACAAAAGACATATTTACTGGAAAAATGCCTTTTGTACTATATGCCTTATTTATACCTAGTTTGGTAGTCGTGATTTTGTGTAAAACAGCAGACTTACTTATTAATCGTCAAATTAATTGAAAATGTTCATAATACTTCATAATTAATGCCGAAACAAATTAATTTTAAGTTGTCGTTTTATGCCTACAGTTTTCTGTTTCCAAGAAAATAATTATTACGAACAATAGAAAAGTGATTACAATAATTTATTTTAGTTTAAAATAAAATGGGAGACTTGTCGATAAATTGAATTAATGCGAACCACCTGTCTGTATATTTCGTAAATTATTTTACTCGTATTTCGTATACCATTATTTTTTCAACTTTTGCGAAACGGGACAATAGTTTTGCAATAATATAATTTGTCCATGTAGGACCAAATAAAAATCCATAAAGCAATAATGAATAAAGATATATATTGATATTTTGAGTTGGAAATAAAATGTTTAACCATTAAAATAAAATTAATTAACTCTAAATAGTATCTGAGTAGAAATGAAGATAATATAATATTTTGTGGCGACAACTGTATTGATTGGTGAATACAGTTGCTCCACTCGTGTCTCTTAGTGGAGACATTAGTATTTTCAGATCCTGGTAGACACTCTGATGGAACCACGCAGTGGGAGCACCGATCAGTAACGATATTCTTGGATGTCACAGAGCGGGATCTACCTCCAACTAAGCAAGACTTGTACTTTGGGTGCTAGATAACTGATTTTTGTTAATTTTTAAACTATGTAATATTAATCTAAGTTGCATCCATACTGGTTATTGTTTTTGTTGTATTTTTTTCTTTTTATTGTTTTGTTTTATCATTTCTATTTTGCATCAGCGACCTCACGGCGAATGCACGGTATTCGGTAAAACTTATTTAGTTTATGAGATACCGCTGTGATATATATTCTGTAATGTTTTCTGTTTATTTCTTAAATATAAAAAAATATACTACTTAATCATTTACTTTTATTTTGTCAATACATAATAAACACACCTAAAGTAAACACTCCTTATTACAAATACTTGAAAAAACGACTTTCAAATGTTTGTGTCGATCAGGAATCGAACCCGCAACCTTCAGATACAAGGCAATGTAGTACCGGCTAAGCTATCAAACCCTTTCTAACAGACTTCAAAAAAGAAGGAGGTTCTATGTGCGACTGGATGTATCTTTTTTAAATCTTTATAATTTAGAATGTACGTATTAGTACATAAATAATATATGCATGTACGTATACGTATATGTTCGAGTAAGTATATGGGATGATGTCAAATTAGTTAGCGAAACTTTAGGACGTGAATCATCCCACAAAACAAGGAACACATTCCAAACATTATTTTTCGTCTTTTCTTAGTAAGACAA
The DNA here is from genome assembly GCA_949987775.1 of Aproaerema taeniolella. NCBI lineage: Eukaryota > Metazoa > Arthropoda > Insecta > Lepidoptera > Gelechiidae > Aproaerema > Aproaerema taeniolella. The sequence continues at coordinate 6,735,783 of OX465255.1, forward strand.
TTAGCTTACTTCCTTCCTTGTCGTGTATACCTACAAGTATGTGGCAAACTTGATTCATTCTGGTGTCAGAGTTTTCAAACCGCCAAATGAACTAAACGTGGAAGTTCTATGGAAAGGATAAACTTTTTTTTTTCTAATCAATGTTACTCAGTTGTTCTGTTTAGTGGGCTGATTCATTCACATCGTTAATTTTTCCTAACTAATTTAAACTCACCCAATATTTTCAAACAAGATAACTATTTAACGAAACACAAGGCATAACAGCATAGCATCACACACATGTACCGAACATTGTTACTACAAAGTGGTAACTGTCGAACTGTATCAACTAGTCAGCAGCAGAGGATATACCTACAGCCTGCAGGTAAATTCTGCATCTGTAAGCACTAAACTTTTCCAGAGAATGCTGTACCAAACAGTGTTTGCATAATTGCAGTGTTGATAACTACCAGTTCGGTTATCTATTATTGAGAGATCCTGAATCACTATCTCATCAACAACGCCCAGCGCAAACCCTTGGACCTAGAAAGCTGAAATTTGGCCCAAAGGTTACTTTTATAATTACCTATTTTCCACAACGAGAATCGAACCCGAGACGGGACCCGTCGATCAAGAGGCAACGCTACTAAAGGCAATCAGTTTATCGAATAAGTTTTATATTAAAGGGATTTTTTTTTATTATTCAACAAGTTTCTTGGAAAAATAAGTTTTAGAGGCACTTTACATCCTTTAATTTTACCCAAGTAAGTAGGTATACAGGAACATCCAGGAGTGATTCAAAATTCGTGAACCGTTAAATGATTTACCCACGTTTCAAGGCTCCAAACTAGTTATTTTAGGTATTTGCCGTATCCCATACGCCATGCGCAGAGCCGCTGTCCATACAATACGGAGCGGTACTGATTTATGTATGTCGATGGCTCGACATACACGCTGCCTATGCTCTATTGTTTTTGGCCGATTTATCACCAACCGTACACAAGCCACTATACGGAACATTACCGGGACACACATCCTGATTTGGGAAGCTGTGGTTTATTACATCACTTCCAAAATTGTGCAAAAGAAAATGGTTACATATTTTGTAAGCCTACAACCAACACTCGGTTTAAAGGATGTCTGTACTTCTCTCAATACAAGTACTGACAAAATGGCGTCCACGATTTTCGTGAATGTGCCAGTGTCAGAGTGCTTTAATGAGAATTAAAACAGAATGGCGAAATCGTCAATATCAAGTAAAGAAACTCTTTCAGGGTTTTAATACGTCAGATGATGCCTCGTCCGTTGATTAGCAGGGTGCACCACTAGCAGGTGAGGATGAGAATTTTTGAGCACTAAGATGTTATGGACCTACTTCTCTCTAAGGCGCTATATAAATGACAGCGACAGGTAGTGGCTGTGTCGGTCGGATGTCGAAAGTTTCAAGTAATTACATGAAGTTTATTATTGGATCGAATAACTTATAATAATTATCCCTTACCTACTTATCCTTTTTTGTTTGTAAAAGAACAACAAGCTACTTAATGCAACTTTAATGCTCAGTATCTCAGTTAACTTTAAGTCACGTTTATCAATAAAAGTTAATAAGTAAACTTAACTTAGACAACTTAAAGCCAAAATCACAATCAAACTTAACCCACACGACCGTACGTGCACTGACCAAAGCAATTCGGTTAAATTAGCATATCTATGTTATTTTAGAATGCTCCTCCACCTGCACTCCATCACGTCACGGTTAGTTGGGTAGTGCCCAGTTTCTAAGACTATCTCCATTTATTTACCTTCGTTAGTTACATCTCGGTAAACTATGATCACACAGTAAACGCGTAAAATGTAAAAAAACACATTTTTTTCTCATGTAAGTGACATTTCTGTCTCTTTTTTGGAATGAATATTCCTTAAACCTAAACTGAACAAGTAAATTCCAATAGGATAAAATATTTTAGGCGAAAGTGTTATAAATAAAGTACCTTGAGATAACTATTACTAAATTGCTCTTTTTCATTAATACCCAATAATACAGAAAACCCAAAACCCTGGCATTTCAAGGGGAAAATGGAAAAAGGCTCTAATAAGAGTACATATAGCCTATTAGCCTACCAAACGCACAAGGCTGTGTGTAGATCCCCTCTACTTGGATCCAACAATTCACTTGGATTGGACATGTATTGACGCGTAGGCATTGTCCCTCGGTTATTACAAATGAGTGCTGAAAATGACTTGTACTAAACCTCCCATAGATCACTTTGTTTACCTTTTGTTTGAAGGATAATAACGTTAACATGATGGATTTCAGGACTCATAAGGTTACTTCTAAACTTTAGAGTAACTTTAAGGTCAATGTACCAGCAACTGCAAAGCCTTTATGTTATATGAAACAGCAATATGAAAGCATAAAGTGTAATTCAGTATTTGTAGTCTTATTATCTTTATTTGTTTATTTACAGTTCTTTGCACACCATGACAGATGGACATTAAAGGATCTTTATTAGTTGAACTTAAATAAAGTAAGCTAAAGGTGGATCTGCTCATGATATACGTAACTGTAACTTGTCTTGAGGAGTACATACGAAGTTTAAAAACCTTGAATCATAGTCATAGTGTATTAGGTTTAGGTATAAATCTGAAAAAGAAAGGAGAGAAAAGGTGGTTGAAGAAGAAGACACTTATTAACATCGTGGACTTCTAATGTACCTACCGTAATGATATAGGATGATAAATATATCATTCCGTTACTTACAAAAACGATGAATATATTAAAACTATAAAAAAAACTAAAAACATAACGCCCTTTGACCTTAAATTAATGGAGCATTACATTCAGATTCCATATACTTAAATCAAAAACTGTATGCGAAAAACAATATGTTTCTGGACATTTTAAAACAAAACAGATTTTATAATTTATACGGAGGATTCCGATACAAAAAGGACACCCGTTTCGCTGCAAGCTATTTTAAAGTACTAATGAGTAAATTAACCTTCTTTGATGGAGGTACTAGTAGTGGCCGTTCACTCCCTGTCTCGCCGTTAGTCCCAGGGGAGGACCGCTGCCCGTTTAATTGTATAATTTTGCCCTGATTTAGGTTTGTATCAGAGAATTGTTTGTACATCATACTAATTTTAACACGAAACGCGTAATAGTTAAGAGTATTCATATTTGTCAAAATATACAGTCATAAAAACACGAAAACACTAAAACATATTTAATGCAATGTGACTTCTTTATTGTACAGACAGCAGCACACCAAGTAACCCATTTGGACTACGGAAGCCGGCAAGGTCAGCAAGTTTAGCCTGATATGCTGCCTTAAGTACATTATACAAATATAAGTACATTAGAACTAGCAGTTTTACAGTAGATAATTCTAGGCACAAAGACGGACTTATTCCACAAAGGGCTATATCCAGTCAACTTTCGAGTGACTGAGAGGATTCTTGATACGTAAGCATAGCCACTTACGTAGAAAACTAATGCTTTTTTCGATTAAGTTGGTGTCGTGAAATAATTGTTTATAATCAATTTTATAAACATTAAATTACATTTATCTCGCGCTTAATATTCCCTATCGAGTAGGCAAATAATTAGTTGAAAGCCTCGCCTGCTACTATTCATTTCATGTAATGAACTTTTATTGCGTTGTAATAAAACAACAAATGTTACTTTTTAATTTGGTCCGAGTTAGTTACTTAATTAGTTTATAGAATGCTAGGCAGTCAATTCCAGGGTTGAGACAGAAAGCTGCTTAGGAAGACAAAAGACGTCTAATAGCAGAATGTAATAGGACGAACAAAACAAAAAAAGGAAAAACAAAAACAAATGCGGAGAACATCACAATGCTACAAGCCAAACTAAACGAATTCTGCATCTAGCTGTACCAATCAATAACTACTGACAGGAAAATTGAAATATCCCATTTTTTCTAGCCATAAATAATTGCTGAGCCGACTCCTAGATTTATTGTTATTAAAGATGTGTGCTTCAGATAACGCGTACGAATTTCATTTGTATGGAAATTTCTGCCTTCGCCCTTTGATAGACGGATGTATAACTACAGTCACTATACATAAATAGTAATAATTTGCACTATGAGTACTGCGAACGCATATAAATTGCACTTAGTCAAACTGCTTTCAAATACTTACTATCTTACTAAAATGTGACAAAAATTGAGTTATGTTTTAATTCACTCATTCTTTCAGGAGTTATAGACGAGTTGCAATAAACTTGATTATGACATTTATGACTTACACAGTAAGAAATTAAATAAATATATATCATAAAAGGTTTAAAGTGTAACAAAGCTTGGCACTTGAATTTCGACAGGGTTGAGCATGTTGCATTGAACTTGAAACTAATAGGTTGGGTAATACAATTGACTAGCTGCCACTTGAAGTACTGAGAACAAACGTAGTTGTTCAATATAAGCTTCTTCAAGAGGGGGCATCAGTAACACCAGAATGCCAGTCATTATTAGAACGTAGTACTACAGACAAAATGTCCAATTGGATTTACAGCTAACGTGGCCCCGGCGCAGATATTTTGGTTCAAGTTCGAGTTCAAGTTCAAGTTCTTTATTCATAACAAAATACTTTGTGTCGAATACATGCATAAAAAGTCAATTTAATAAAACAGTAGCAATTAGGGACAACAATAAACTAAATAATTATGAAAACAAATATCAATAAAAAAAAAATATGTCACTAATAATTGTAAAAATAAAAAATAAAAAAATAAAAAATGGAAAAATGTTAATTAAAATATTCACTAAAACTATAAAAACACCTCTCCAGCAAGAAAGCCCTTAATTTAACTTTAAAGTTTTGAGATTTGTCCAGAATTTTAATCTCCTCAGGCAAATGATTAAAAAATTTAGGAGCCTGATGTCTGGCACTATGCTCAACTACATTTATTTTCGGAGTGATCGTCCTACCCACATCCATACGTCGAGTACTCAATCTTGCCTGCCGTTCCTCATGTGTCTCATACTTGCACAATTGTTTAACATAATCGCACAACAGCACCAGGATGTACAGGGAAGGAACCGTCAAAATCCGTAGTTCTTTAAAATGAGGCCTACAAGATTCTATTTGAGGAATTCGCAAAATTGTGCGTATTGCTCTTTTTTGCAACACAAAAGCTCTATTTATATTATAAGCATAGCTGCTGCCCCAGAGCTGTATACTGTATCTTAGTTTTGATTCTACTAGTGCATGGTATACCATTTTGAGCTGTTTCAACGTAACATCATCCCTGAGGCTCCTGAGCGCATAACAAGCTGAACTAAGTGAGCTATCCAAAGAACTTAATTCTTCCTTCCAATTTAGGTGAGTGTCAATCCTAACGCCGAGAAATTTAACACTACCAACCTGGGTAATAACCTCATCTTTTAGAGTTATGGCTAACTTTTCTCTATTCCGGGATGTAGTTTTGAATAATAATATATTTGACTTACTGGTGTTCAAAACCAAGTTATTTGTAGAAAACCAATTCACGAATTCATTTAGTACCCGATTTACTTTAGCACTGAGGTCCTCAATGTTTTCCGAGGAAACAATTGCATTGGTATCATCTGCAAACATTATTAGGCTAACCTGCGGAACCATTAAATTCATGTAGTTAACCATGTCATTAACAAAAAGAATAAACAAAATTGGCCCCAATATCGAACCCTGAGGTACACCTCTTCGTATAGGAGTAAGGCCAGACTTTATAGTAATTTCCTCCCTTCCTTCTATTACCTTAATTTGTACATATTGATACCTGTTACATAAATAAGATTTAAAAAGTTTCAAGACCTTTCCGCGTACACCATAAAATTCCAATTTACCTAGCAAAATATCATGATCAACCATGTCAAAGGCAGAACTTAAATCCAAGAATATACCTGCAACCCTTTGCTTCTCATTAAGTTTCGTTATCACATCATCAACCAAAGTATTTATAGCCTTGGCAGTCCCTATTCCTTTTTGATAGCCAGGTTGGTGGATAGTGGAGCATTACTTAAATTAAACCTCACGTAGACGCAATTCCTTTGAACTGTGTGTAATCTTGCCACAATCTTTGGAAGTATATTTTAGAAAGTTGCTCTGTTCATGAACTAATCTCAATTCTTATTTTACGTTACGTTGCATTAAATTAAAGGATCATGAAAAACCATCATTAGTTCGCCACATACTTGATTAATTGATTATACCTTCACGATAATGGGGGAATCAGATGTAAACTGAAGTAAACTGCCTGCAAAAGTGGCAAATACAGGCATTGCCAACAGTTTTTGCCCAGCCATGGAATTCTTCTGTGAAAAACTTATTACATAATTCAAATATTTTGAACTCGGTGGTGAGTTTTGTATGTTTTTAATTATTTTTAATTAGTCATGTCTCTAATTAAAAATAACATGCAAAGTACATAGTTAGTTATTTAGTAGTACAATGCAGAATTATTCTCATACTAGTCTCTAATTTTTATTTAGATAATTTTAATATACCAAATTTGAATGGCAATGTGTGACAATAAATCTCAATTTGTCTAAATGGTAAAAGCTATCCTTTGTCTAGTGAACATAGCTTCTACATCCCAAGACGCAAATACATATAGCGTCGAATATAAATCGCCAACAATATGGACACATTTACATATTTTCGTGGTCAAAATGTAAATTTGATATTTGCAGTGATACGAGAGCCAATATAGTTTCAGACGGATTCAGCAACAAAATTCGCAAAATACTGATTTTCAAAATTGGACTTGAACGCTATTGACTTGCATTATCAAAATAAGTTGTTGTAAGCCATCACTCATACAACGGTCTAAGTAAAAATGTTAATGAGCCAGAAGTACTGACTTTTTAAACGACTTTAAAAAAAGGAGGTCCAGCGCAGAAGTTCATCTATCACGCAATTGAAAAGTCATAATGTACGAAAACACCAAACAACAAGAAGAAGATCAACAAAGTTAATAGAAAATCAAAATTTTAAATTGACAATAGTACGTTTCATAGCTCCCATACAAAACAAACGAAAACCTAAGAAATTGAACAGCTGATGAAATACAGTTACTTTGCGAGCTAACTTCGCCTGAGATATCCTCTCAAGATTCCTGTTGCAATTTGAATTATACAGGGTGGCTGCATAAGTTCGGAATGGTCTGATCAAAGGTGGGTTACCATGTTTGATTTTCATTGGCAAATGGGGGTGGCCTGTGTTTGCCAATTTCCACGCTCCGCCTGAGTTTCTGACACAATTTGCCTGATTATATCAAGACGTGTGAGGTAAGTTGGAGCCGGGCACACAGAGCAGTGACATTTATATAGATAGTAACATGTGCACGCAGTAGTCATTCTAATTCCTAATGTATGTCACCGGAAAATAATAAGAATCGTAGGTTGATCAACTTTCGAGGTAGTTTATCAACTATCGGAAAATCTTAAATGGCAATTGAAATGGATTATTTAACGTATACATTTCCGGTAATTGATCAATTTACGGCGGTGTACGCTGATTGTTAATAGTCGAACCCAACCAACCCGGTTAGGTTAGAACAGCGATCCCCAACGCACGAACCGAGTGAGCGTGCGGCGGCAACGGCCAGTGAAGTACCAGAAACGACTCGACTGTGGTTGCGTTAAGCGGTTGTCGCATCAACCAATCAGAGAACAGTGTATTATATTCCGTAACATCCGTATGTTAGTTTAACGTAAAAATGTACACAGAGCAGCGATTGATCCATTCGTGTATGATTTGACGTGTGGCAAAATCGTTAGTTGATAAACTTACAGCCAGGCAGGGTAAGTTGATCAATTGGCTAAAATTTATTGCGTTAAATAAGTAATACATTTCAACTGCCGTGTATGATTTTCCGATAATAAACTACTTTGAAAATTGATCAACTTACGATTCTTATTATTTTCCGGCGACATATACATAGACTTTATCTCAATAATGAAGGAACAAAATGTGAGACTTCACTGCTGGGATAAGTATGTATTAAGAAGATTATTAAAAAGAAATGTAACAGTCATGCTCATGTAGTGGGCATATTAGCCTATGAATAATTTTCCACGCCGAAAACGTAAGAGTCACCGACTTCAATCCCAAAAAGACAATTTTTTCGAGAGTTTCCCTCAATTTCTTCAGGATTCCACCATCAGATCCTGGTTTCCTTACCATGGGACCACCCTTGGGATACTCCCTTTTCAACAAAAAAAGAATAAGCAAAATCGGTTCATAAACGAACGAAGTTATCCGCGGACATACAAAAAATCCTCCTTTTTTGAAGTCGGTTAAAAATGTAAGTAAAACACTTAAAAATAAAAATCCGCTACCACTAGTCTTGTCGTTCCTTATTTGACTTTTATGACAACTGTGTGAAGAAATGGGGTGGTGTTATTCATGACCTTCGGAGAGTCCGGGCAGTCAGGATAGCAAAGATTACAATAAAAATTACTGTTCCTCTCTTAACATCAACTTAAACTTGTTTGCATTGTTTACTTTGAAGCCAATTTTTTGAAGGATGGCTTGGAGATAGGTTGATGAAACTTCCAAAGTAGATAATAAAATGCGCAGGTTTTTAAAAAGGGTTAGAAACAAATTCTTGGGCAGCATTTTTACCATTGAATGTCTTCAAAGTTTTACAAAAATTTAGAATCGCAACTTTCTTACATTCAACTTTTTTTAAAGGTCCTACGTCAGATCTAAGTTAACAAATATTCCTGTATGTGTCACACCATTATCTCAATTATTTACGTAGCTATAGCCAAAATTAAGGGGCAAGTCAGAATTCCCTGAAAAAAAAACGTCGTAACTCAAAAACTATCAAAAGTCGTAGAACATACATGGAGGTATTTCGGGTGCCTCTAGAGGTGCTCTACCTTCAGTCTTCCGCTTCTCACAACTTTTTGGAACACCCTGTAAATTTTATTTTAAGGAAACAAACAGTTCTAAAATTTCCTTTAGAAGACTCTTTAACAAAGCTATGAAATTCTATGCATAGTGAGGAGTTTAAAGATTTAATTAGTTGTATAGCGAGGGCGGTCACCGTATGCGCCCGCCTGAATATTTGACCGGCCTGAAAGCCCGGTCGCGCCGGCTATTCAGACATACAGAATAAAAGTTTATTCGGCTTTGAAATAAAATAGTTAAGCAAAAGAAAATAAAGAGAATTATTAAAAACATTGCACATTACAGTTAAGCATACGATTATTTTAAAGTTGTTAAACGAAAAATTGGTGATTTCAGGACAAATTACGGGTATGAACCGTTTTATACAACTATAATAGTATAATAACTCATATCAAGGGTAAGCTACGATAGTTAAGGAATTCTAAACAACTCCTAGTCAATACATTTTTAAATAACAAACTGGGTGGAAATCACTATTAATATAAAAAAATAATGCAAGCTAAAAAAATATTTTAATTTGAGCGCGATGAAATTAAGTATTCCAACACTAGGAATAATTCATTACATGCAATCAGTTCGGGGGACCAGCTAACACATCAGGCTAATTGCCTGTCTCTACCTGTCCCCCAAGATAAACACGCTATTTTCGTCACATGCTTATTGTTTTTCTAACTCTTTGTGGGATTTGTTTGAAAACTAACTCGCCGGGATTACTTGGAATTCATCCCTACTTGCTCTTGTTTAATTTAACAACATAGGATAGAAAATGTGTTCTGTTTCACTGCAAGGCAGTTGTCTGCTATGTTTATTTGAATAATTATTTTGTCCAACTAAAGTGTAATGATAGGCTCCCACAAAGCTGAGTATTTTTGTTAGCTTTGTATTTACACATTAAGGCTTATTTCTGCTTGCTTTGACGGTTTTGGTAATGCCCACTAAAATAACTTTTGCAATTGAAACTCACGCTTAAGACGAGTTTGGAACTCATACTAGTGATATATAGATTCGCCAATGAAAACAAAAATGGAGACACCGGGTAATAATCCGTAGAAGCAAAAACTTGAGGTCACTATGTTTAGAGGCTATGCTGCTCTTGATTTTTCTCGCGCGTTACGTATCAGCCACTCGTACTCAAAGTCAAGATCCTGCCTCCGGTTCCGCAACATTATTAAATCATTGAACGCCATATTACAATTTACCATGATGAACTCTTTTCGCACTCTTTTCATAATTAAAAATTTCCATTAGAACTAAGAAGGCTTAAAATAATAAGTATAACCTATGAAATTGCCGATTTTTTCTCAATCTTTATTTTATTCAAAATTTATTTGATTGACAACTATTACTAAAATTGTTTTTTATTTAAAACCTTGGCCATGTAACGGAGATATTGAGTCAAATGAATAAATATTTACTTTAGATTTATTTGCTGAAAAAGAAGCTCAAATATAGCTCGTTTCATCCGTTGCCCGTTTCATTGCTTATTTTTGCTGTACCGTTGTTACAGGTACAACTTTCAATAAAGTAAGTATGATGAAAATTAACTTAATGTTGTCCAAACTTTCCCACAAAATTTTGCTTAATTTGGATATCGCATTCCCGAGAAAAATCCAAAAACGTTAGTATGGAAAATTCAGTTTTCCAAAAATATTGTATGTAAAACGACAATTTCATAGGTAAAGACCTATTATTTATGTAAGGTAAGAATATTTTTATTGATATTCGGTTGGGTTAGAAATCAAACAACTAATTCTTACATGACAACTTATAAAAATGTATTTTGTTCGTTTTAAAACTAAAATAAAATCAAAATATAAAGCATCATACCCGGATATCTACTTCAATTTTTAATAACGGAAACTAAAGAAGCTAAATCTCTTATAAAGAGAACGAAAGATTATCTCTATTATGTAAAAGAGTAATTTTAAAAGTTGGACCGTGTCTGATTTAGGTAAGTAAGTATATAAAAATAATGAAAATACATTTTAATTTTAAGTCCGTAAAACTGGCCAAAACATCTATTATGAATAAGACACATCTTTAAAGTCGTAGGTATAAGTATATGTATCATATAGTGTTAAAGACTTCGTAAATAAGTTATTAACATCTAAAGCTATTCTAGCGTAGACACTAATATAGTGGTTTATTACCTATCTTTGTGAAGTACTTTATAATATAACAATGCATATCTTAATATTTGTATTCGATTGTAAGAGTAAAAAAATTTAAACACATCTAAGATAGTACACGAAAACACTTTGACACAGTTCTTTTTTAAATCATGTGTATATTCTATATCTAGACCAGGAAAGTGGTAAATATTTCCAGTGCGAATATCCAAAATTTAAGGCAGTTTTAGTTCATATTTATGAGATGAAAATTAATAAATAACTTTAATCATAGCCTAGCATAAATTTACTTTTACTGTATAACAGCGCCACCTGGTTGTATGGAGTTGAAACTGGTCAAATCCCTGCAAGGTTGTGAAAAGTCTTCTTGCAATAACTTGTTAGTTCATAGCGCTGCTAACAGATGGCGTTTATCCACCGCGCTGCGTGAGGATTGCATCAACGAGGAGAATAGCTCCGTTGATGATAGCCAAGGAGGCCTTAGCCAAATTCTTCTTAGCGTACTCGTTGCTCTGGCCTTGGTATCTGTTGACAAAAAGGTAACTTTAAACCTTCTCGCGATTCTTGCACACCCGTCGTGTGTGCAAGATTTGTATCGCACGCGCCGTATAAACAAGCGCGCGACGGGATGTAGTTTACCACCACAAATCACAATGATTTAATTTTTGGTAACTTTAAATTACGAAAATTAAGAATGTGTATCAGTATACTAAACTGAACATACATACATACGCTCACGCCTATAATCCCTAACGGGGTAGACAGAGCATCAGTGGTTCTAGAACCACTTTCCATAAGTTCTTAGTTCAAATTATTAAAAAAAAATTTCGCCATAACTTGACTATCAGCTGATTGGTTTAGTATGAGATGTCAAAAAACGTTTTTAGAATTTCATATGGGATTTTTAAGGAAACTTGTTCAGTTTCATGGGTAGAGTCGCCCCCTAAAGTCACCCCATTGTTCTTTCTCTGAAATTATTAGCACAGTATCGCTAATAAATCAGTGTTAACTTGATATCAGGAGTTACCTGAAAAATGCGTAGCTAATAAATCGTACTCATGAATCATGTGATGTACAAGCATGAATCACCGACTGATAGAGCGGTTTACCTGTCTATGATGATAGCTCCACTGGCAACGAACAGGCCCACGCCAACCAACGAGTAGAAGATGTCCACACGCTTGTGCGAGGGTGTCTGCATCACATAACCTGGAAGACGAAAACATAGGCTGGTAAGTGTACGGTACATAAGCAGAGACATCAAGTGGTAAGAAAATTACTTGACTCGCTGAAAAATATTTTAGAGGATGTCACAAAGTTACAAAAAATAAATTAATACATACAAGTTACTCGACCATATAGCCGATAAATGGATTTTTTGAGGGTTACTACACGGACGTGATATGCGGTAGTGGTCACGGGTTAACCTTTCGTTCACAATATTGTTAACTCAAAATTGAGTCTTTTTTATTCTTACTAATTTACGAAGGAGCTTTAAAATTCCTAAATAATCGTAACGACTAATTTTCAAGAAACATGTAAGTAACTAACACTCAGTTGCAGAAACGTTCATTAAAGTTAAAGCTGATTTAAATGTACTGCCGTCTTTATATCAGTCAACGAGACGAAAAGTGACAGTATGATATTTTTTTTTTACCATACCATATACGTCCCCACCGAGGGTATGATATTTAAGTAGCATTAATTTTAATGTACGTTTCTGCAACTAGGTGTATGATTAGTAATTCAATTCTGCTGTTCTAGCTAATTCAAATGCAACCTCTCCTCAAGACAAACTGTCGTGCAATTTAACTTTTTTTTATTATGAGATGGGTTACTTATCTCTTGACCTCAATCTTGACCAAGGTCATAGATGAGGTCGACGATGAAGCGAGTTAACCCAGAAAATGCCAATTAAGGCACTGGTACTCCTACGCACCAACGGAACACAGCAAGCTGCTTGGCGGCGGATTTCGGTAGGAGGGTGGTCGCGAAACAGACGGCCCTTTCACAGCCTACCACCACACCGCATGAGACCATCGGATGCCACCTCAGATTCAGAACAAATTGAGGTGTCGTTGCCTGGGGTGGGGTGGATTAATAGGAGGCAGGTCTCATTTGTGTTTCCTTAGTCGCCTCTCACGACACCCACGGAAAGAGATGGGGTGGTGTTATTCTCAACCGATCACCATACGGTAACTAGTCCAAGCGGAAGATATTTACCAGCAGCAGCACCAGCGAAGATGATGAGGAAGCCAACGAAGGTGCCGGTGACCAGCATGCCAATGTCAGCCGACGTGTTGTAGCTGTGGTAGTGAAGCGCCACGCAGGAGCATGTTAGAGCCTGGAACGAACACAAAAGATTATGATTGTATGCACTTAATTTGCGTAGATGTTGAGGACTAGTCTCGTATAACATTTAAAGAATCGGCAGTAAAAGAAGAAGGACAAATAAGCCACCTTAAGACTAGCACATGGAAATTAATACAAGGTACTAACTTGTAGCGATATTTCTATGCTACTTTAGTATACACAGAATAGTGCAGATTTTGTAGGGACAAAACGGTTAATAAGTAACAAATTATAACGTCTAGTATTAACCATGTACATTTGGTAAACAATATTAATATACTTTATTAAACTGCAACATAACAAAATAAATAACCAAAATCAATTTTAGGATTCCGTACATCAGAGTGCGTAGATTCCATACCCTGGAAATCTGTGCTGTGATCGTCAACAAAGAAAAACGAGGGCACACTGTAAATTAATTGAACAATAATGTCTCCCACAATACACAATAAGGTTTTTTCTATAATGGGAAAAAAGATTTGGTTAGATCAAAAGTCCATAACTGTATGCTAATTTTTATGAATTTTGACACCGTTGTGGTAGGACTTTGCAGCTGTTCAACTTATACCATGATATATGGAAGATACTGGAATTATACACTACTAACTTTCAATGGCACTACATAGGAAACCGATACGAAGAAAAGTAGAGCAACGCAACAAGAAATGGAATCTAAGGAATCTCTTGAGCCATACATAAAGCATACTCATGTTGTTTATCGTAATGGTAGTCATAAAGCGATAATGCGCAGTGGATATTTAAAACCGGTCAAGGTGAATTATGGACAGTGCAGAGAACCACAAGTATCAAGGAACGCAACAATAGAAAATTCTACCATCATCAGTTTTATAACAAACGCATTCTAGAGTAATAATAACAAATATTTAAAGAATTGAATGGCAATAAAGTGACTCCACTGACTCCATATAGGAGGATTATGCTTCATGTTTTGGTTAATCCTATTTTTTTTATTGGCTATTGTATTAGTGCTAACAAAACACTGAGTTCTTTACGCAGCTACTGACTACTGATCGGGTATTAGAAAATTAGGTCGAAAGTCATTAACACGGATTCCAGTCGCGAGTACAACAATACAGATACTTCATAGCTATTCTGCAAATAGACTATATACACAGTCTCGAGAGACTAATTCAGAACAATGCAGTAGGAATCATACTGAGGATTGAAGCTATAAACATTAATTGGTGAAGAATTCACGCTCGCTTTTCAACCACGCTCTCGATGACCGACTTTTTTTACGTTTAGTCAAACTTCTGAAGAAGAAGCGATACCTACACAATAGGTACATATTTCAGTAACGGTGACGTCAGCCATACGAGTCTATAGTTGCTGGTGATGACGTAACATATAACCGGTTTGGTGGGACGGAGCTGGGAGCGATGATGTCAGGGCTATAACTGAACCCATTCGATGCACGTACTAGCGAGGCCGGGCAGACCTTGCTGCGCGAGGACTCGCCAAATTGAGGCCAATTGCGAATTCACTTGCGCTTTTTGGGAAGTTACTCAGATCCAACTACACATTTCAAGCAATTTGATGTAATTGAGTAATAAAATATTATTAAGAGCTTGAGATCTCGTCTTAAAATTAAGACCATACCTACCGACAGATACGACTCTGTATTTGTCTATTTATTATTGAAAAGAGTGTAGTTATAGAAACTCCTCTAGTTAATAGTGTATTTATGTTTTATAAACATTGATTACTTTTTCGTGTCCTATAAATTAGCAGAAATGCATTTCAGTTGACTCGTTTGAGGCGTTCTCTTCATTATTATGAAGAATGTTTCTTAAAGATAAAACTGAGTTTAGTTTAATACCTGCCCTTACACAAGCCAGTTTCACTTTCTCCTACTTTGAAAGTTTATAAGATTTAAATGATAAAATTAGTTCTAGTTATTATAAGTAAAAAAAGCTACTAAGAAAGTTTTGCCTTTTTAACTAATGTAAGTACTTACTTTTATTGATTTACTTTGAAAGAAGTATGATTTTTTAACACAGGTTTCATATTCTATCTATAGCCACACTGCAGAATACGAGTTCACTTGTAGCGTATTCAAAATGTGACACATGATCCAAATGGTCATGCATCCTGTAATTAGCCTGCTATCTTCGAGACGTGACTGTCATAGTAGTCAGTGAATACTTTGAACATTGCTGTTTTGAAAGAGTTAAAGAATAATGGATACTGATAGTACGGCCTATGAATAGTAAATATAATAAACATACATATGATTAGGAGAGAAATTAGAACAAGACATAAGCATTTTGTGTCGCCAAATGTCTTAACTGTAGTAAAATGATATAAAATTTTGTATATTCAGTTGGTTTTATGAATTTATCATAACCTTTTTATAATCACGACTTTGTTGGTACATTTTATGCCACATTTTTATTTCTATATCGTTTATTTTTCATAAAAATACTTTACTTTTCAACCGACCTCAAAAAAGGAGGAGGTTCTCAATTCGACTGTATTTTTTTTGTATATTTGTTACGCGATTACTCCGGCAATTATAAACCGATTTGAATAATTCTTTATTTGTTCGAAAGAGTATACTCCTGAAGAGGTCCCATATAAATTTTATCAAAAATGATTCAGCGCTTTAAAAAAAAAACAACAAAAACAAAAAATACTACAAACTAGAACATCATCTAAATAAATGAATGACATTTCTGCTTGTAGTTATCTGCTAATAAGCATTGTAGTCCACTAAAAATACTAGATATCTACTTTGTGCGAACTGTTAGGATTGAAGTCGGTGACTCATACGTTTTTAACGTGGAAAATTATATTTTATTAATTAATTCTGAAGATAATATTTACTTCTTAGTTAAGCTGTGCTATCACGTACGACAATGTTTACTATTGTTTGTATATTCTCCGATGACTTCATTGTCGTGTCGTGTCGCAATCCTCGTCATTGCATGAATAAATATTATTCCGAACGCCATTATTCACTCACTATTATTCACTTTACTTCTATCCAGTCGTCATTATCCCATTCTATGCGTAATTAATTACATTTAGATAGGTATGTAAGGTAACTGTTGTTAAAGGTGATCTGACTATTTTGTTTACATATTTCTTTACTTTTTTTTATATTTTACAGTAGCTTTATTTGGGTCTATTTCTAAATTTTTGATATTCTGTCTGCCTCCATTAGGTACACCTATACAGGCAAGCATAGTATATAAATTCTTTACAGTTTGTTACAATATTGTCTAAAGTCACAATAAGATTTCGATATTTTACACATATGCATAAAAATTATGCTTTAACATGAAATTCTGTGGATTGTGTTTTAGTGTTAACAGAATCTAACAAAATCTTAACTCGGGAAGAGTGTCCTACTTAATAAAAAGAAGTGGACATTACGCACGCATAATTAATTCCTATTCCGTAAAATTAACCACGCCAAACGATGTCACGAAGGGAAAACTGTATTACAACATTATAAATATCTATACAGATTTCTATGTAGTGTAGAATCCATTAAAAGTGCCGAAACTGAAGGCGTGGCGGAGTAGGTCAACAATCAGCTTTCATTATCTGTGTTTAAGGGCTGCCTTTCACAAATGTGTCTGTAAACATATCTATTTTCAGTCCTGCCTCGTTATCTATACCATAAACGTTCTTGTTAAGGCTAACAGGATTTTTAAATTATTATCATCGGTTGGTCCCGCCCAATTGAAAAATATTTAAGAACTAAAAAGTTACAAATTGTCCCTAATCCGTGGACTTTTACAAAGAAAATGCAGAAATCATGATTTCTTAATAAACACGTGTGTTAGATTTATTTACATGGTGGAAAGAATGCCAAACATGACTGTGTGAGTCGAAAAGTATTGTTTTGTTTTTATCACCTGCTGGTACCTATAAACGTTGTTGTCCGGAGTGTAAGGCATCGTATAGTAAATACGAAAAGTCAGTTTCTTTAATCTTAGGTAGGTTCTAATACCTATAATTAAACACATTAGTAAACGCGAGGATGAATGGAACTAGATAGGACTTGTACTGGTGATACCGTTAGATATAGATTTACTTAATCCTTGTAGGATTTTGCCAGTTACCATATTTCTCATATTTTTTAAAGAGTAGTTATCTATTCTGTGCGCCAGTCGTTATCGCCGACTATATTTTGTATAAGAAAGATCTTTTTAGACCATTGATTCCCAAAGTGGTCCAGGTGGACCCCCGGGGGTCCATGGGAGACTCGACGGGGGTCTACGTTGGCGTGACAAAAAATAGGGGTTCACAATTCGTAAGGGTACACGAAAATTTATCTGGTTTCGATAGTGAAGAAATAAAATGTTGGCTTAACTTCTAAATAAAATAAGTGAAAATTGATTGGTTCCTTGTGCTGTGAGTAAATGTCAAAAAAGTAAAGTAAAGATGGAATCACTTTTTTGATTAGCCAACTTTACTTTTTAAACATCCCACTCAAAGCAGAGTCAATTAATTAATTGATCAGCTTTTTTTTCGAAAATTGTTAATTCGTGGTTGGAACTTGGAACTCAGCCGCAACGCAAATTTCCATAGTCAGATCTAATCTTCACATTTTTTGTCGAGTTTTGAGAAATACGTTAGAAACGTATCTGCAGGGGGTCCACCGGAACCAGCTAAAATTTGAAAGTGGTCTATGATAAAAAAAAGTTCGGGAACCTCTGTTTTAGACTATTAAAAAAATATACAGTAGAACCAAAAAAAATTAAAACCCAAAAGATTATGGCAAATGATCTACTCGTCTACTCGGAAGTTAAACAAATTACCTCTATTGACTCCTACATATTAAATTCCTTTATACTCGTAACCTGCAGATATCATAATTCGTAATGTAGTCGTCATCTACTAAATATAGCCATGACATACTGACAAACAAACATATTAAATATTAGGTTGACCACGAGGATTCGGAAACTATGAAGCTATTTAATGATTCACTTTGAATTTTAATAAGATCATTATTTCCCTGTTGGACTACTTGAAGGATGAGTTCGTTTAGTTTATATTATTTATTGTTTATTCCGTAAGGTCATATTAATTAATGTTTTTTAATAGCGGTTGACATTAACCCGTCGCGCGATTGTTTACGCGATAGTAATCTCGTACAAGGTATACATTTGGCGCGCGAAGGCACGAAACTTTAAAAAGTCTCATTTAAGGTGATCTAAAGTCTCAACCTAATTTTAGAAAAAAAAGTCATAATTTAACTAGGTACTTTCTCCGTTTACTAACACAATCTGCAATCAGTTAATAGTGTACGAAGTGAAGTTGTACCATGGGTACTTTAACGTACCCATGTTTATGTTATGTATCTACTCTTCGGCTGAGCTATGTTTTCATTACCCATATCAATGGTATATAATATGTCTAACTTTTGATATAATGATATGTCGAACCATAGATTTTCCTGTATAAATATTAAACCTACCTACCTACCTTGTTGCTACCTAGCAATAAGGCCACCGTGTTGTACACTATGTTTTAGGTTCTGTTCATTGTGCTGTATTTCCTTGTATGCAAATAAAGTATATTGTATTGTATTGTATTAAACACTGCACCACAACAGTTTTATTAAAGTACATTTCTCATTGAGTGCAATAAAAAGTGATTAAAAAGGTTAAGGCCTACAAAGAATACCAACTACTTCATAATATGTATTTATAGACTTAGGTCATACCAAGTAAAGAGCTAAGGTCTAATTGAAGGTAACTCGACATGTCCTGTGTGTCTGGACAGATGTAATTCAAAATAAATACTAAGTGCAAATGGCCTGGTTAAACAACTGTTGCACAAAAACTAAGCATTGTGAAAACGACCAGTAATCGGTTAAACTAAATCATAATAAAAACCTTTGGAATGACCTGTGAACACGATAACGTGTGTACCTAATTGGTTTCTGTATGATAGCGGTAACGAATAATGATAAGATATAAAATGCTTAAACCCATTATAACAAATATTCTTTAAAGTGTGGACCTTTTAACGAAATGTAATATGAATAATCGAATTAATGTACTGTGCCATATTCATATTTGAAAATGCGTTAGTCCAAGGGTTCCCTATCTTTTTCAGTCCGCGGCGCACTTATAACTTCTGAATCTGGTCGCAGCGCCCTAACCTAGTCGAAATAGATAGATACAGTTGAAAGAAATAAGTAGGTAAAGTAATGCTTGTTAGGTAGATAGGCACAATTTAAACATCCACAACATAAAGGAGTTTTTTATTAATTCATTAGAATACTCAATTAAAACAAAAACAGCTACCTAGTCAATGTGATAGGTTGAGTTTTGTGATCTCCACACGTTTTTCAAAGCGTTAGAGTGTTTATTTTGTACCCGCCAAACTTATTAAGGTTTCGGATTGGTGTATGGTACAGAGGATTGCCGCGGCGCACGGTTTGGGAACCCCTGCTTTAGTCCTTAAGCATCAACTTTAAATACCGATGTGATTTTTTTTTTCTGGTCTATTATATTTATTTCATTATTAAATAAACCGATTACAAAACATTTTACAAGTTTAATCATTATTAAACTTGTAAAATGTTTACATCAACGCCAACCAGAGCGGAAACCAATGTCGATGGGTACGTACTTATCCACATTTTAGAAAACATTCCTTTAATAATTTACGCTCATGAAATAAAATAAGTACATAATGTCTTGAACTACTCTAAAATGCAAACATCGATAGACTTACTAACTGCAACTATTTTTACCATGGCATCATATCGTATGACTTCACGTGAATCCGCGTGGTCGTAAAAAGCTCATCGGTTCAACAGTAGCCTTGACTCAAACCATGAAGGCCGGGTTCACTTTGTGGGTGTGATTTGTAAATTTTAAACTTTTACAGCAGCAAGTGATATTGCTCTGCCTCAGACCTTTGCATATTTTCACAGCTAAACCAAGTTGTTTGTTAAATGCAGCGGGTAAAAAAGATTCGTTTCATAGATTTTAGATAGGCATGTAGTTTAAAAAATCAAACAAGTTGAAAAAATGGCATGAGTAAGAATACCTATATATAAAATTTAATCAAGGAAAAAGAGAGGCACACAATTTCCACCCCTTATTAGGAACTTGGCATAATATTGAACTTAGCTCTCATTTCACATTTATGTTTTTGATGGGATAGACATAAGGCGAGTTAATTGAGGTAGGTATTTGATATGACATCTATAGAATTACTTACTACCAAACAAAACAATTACTTAACCAAACAAAAGAATCATTTAGAGCTCTCCCTCTCAGTGAGAACACTACATGACAGCTACGAGTATTAATAATAGGTAGTTTTGCATATTCATCAATGAGTAATAATTGTAACAACTGAACTTCAAACCTTAAATTAATTATACATTTTTATCGAATGTTTCACTTTACATTGGATACAGTTTAAAGAACTATAATTTTGCAAATTCTAGCCTTACTCTATCGGTATAAAGATTGTAAGTTTGTATTTTTGTGGCTAGTGTAAACTTTTTTTTGTACTGACGCAAGGAATTTTGTTATGAAAAAAAGTGACAGCTGCAAAGGAACGTCGTCGGACCATCTGCATTTGATTCAAGGACATTAGAGCCATACGCTGGAATGCCGAGTGTAAGATTTCACGCATTGACTACATCTACAACCTTGATTATACATTTATCTCATCGCTGCTATTAGGGAGTGTCAATTATATTTTTCTGTATTAGTACTGTAGAGAATCTTGTCATCTCGCTTTATAAAAGACACACTAATAATTACTTTTTTTTATGAATTATTTCGACCTCGAAGTACATAATACCCTTTATTTTCTAATAAGAACTGATGAAATGGATAGGCAATCTTTATGTAGCAAAGAAAATGTAGAGTTTGCAGTTGCACTCTCAAAAAAGATTCAGTAGATACGAACGCCTTAAAAAGATCTAGCCTAATCAATAAATCAAATATAGTCATGGAAAAAAACAGTTGTTTTTTTAAATCTTATTTACTGTACAGTGTCTAAAATAAGGCATAGCATCAAAACACACCACACCGAACCACGCATGTGAGTTTTGAAACTGGTTGACTTGAATAAAAAAAGTTTAAATGTCAAGGGACTGATCTCAAGGGATGAAAAGGTTCATTTTTTGTCCCGGACGAGCAGGTAGATCCAATAGCAGGAAGTGGGTGAAACAGCCAAGAAATCCAAGGATTTTTCGTTTGTAAGACCAACCGTTTAAAATATTATACGGACCTATACTTTACTTGCACACCAAAAACGTAAATAATGAGCATATAATTTAACTAAGTTGGATTTAGCATTATTTATTTTTTATTTAGCTTCATAAAATGTGATACTTATAGGTAATTTTCTAATAATGTAGAACAAAATTTAAAAGCAAATGCAATAATTATTGATTGAATTCCTATCTAGACAATGAGACGGTATTTATTTCGAGGTAACTCTACGTACTAGTACATATTATCAGAAAAACATATTCAAGGAACTTCAAAAACCTAGTTATTTACAAGAACTGATAAAGATAATAAATATGAAATCTTTACGACGAACCGGCTAATCCACCAGTTTGATTTTTCTATTTACAGTACAGTGATTAAGAAAAGTCTCTGTAAATAAAGTCTTCGATACCTTTAGAAGCTAGTAGAGGCGTAACGCCCACATTTTGCCTTTTGTAAATCATCAGTTAATCGATCATCAACAGCAATGTCAATCTGCTTTTATCAGCTAAAAGCCTTTGAGTGACCTACCGAAATATACCTAAGTATTTATAACTTTTATTCGATTCACAAGATGATATGTACAAAAAAATGAAATATCTAAATGTGGGTTATTAATAGATGCATTTTCCACTTGACCAATCAGTGATGGCCCTTTAAAGGGCACAACAAACTCATAAAAGTAAAATTAAAGAAGTCAACGACCTAGCCATCACGCTATGCTGACGATGCTTCCAAGAAAACGCTCGAGAAATACAAAAATACAAAGAGATTAAATTTAATGTGCCTGAAATGAGATTATTCTACATTATTTTGTAAAATGTCTGGCTATTATCGATAAAAAAAATGAAAGTAAGAATAAAGTTCTTATTTGAAATACTATGTAAGTACGCTGCTGTGCACGCGCAGGCGGAACTTGTTCCGGACGCGGTGGCGATGGCGTCTTGTTGTTGTTTACAAAACAGTAAAAATACGTTGCGAACTCTTTAAAAAAAAATACATTCATAAATCAAACTCACCAGCTCCAAGAACTTGATGATAGACAACCTGCTTATTGCCATTTTAATTCACTTTTTCAAAAGAACACAAGATGAGCTGGGTTTACACTCACGGCGAGCGTACAGTATGCGTTCAAAACTAAGACTGTCTGTGCTACGCGCGTTGGTTTGGTTGAGCGTGTACCCTGTTCCACTGAATGGCGGCAAAACATGACATCATTCTCCGAGTGGCGTGGTGTGGCCATAAGGTTTATCGGGGCGGGATATTAGTAAACAGACGTGACTGAACTTTTAATACAAGAGATAAATGAAAAAAAAGCAAACAGAAGCTTGCGCTTTCTATTGGTAGTTGGAGAGGAGAGGTGATAACTGACCAACAATAACCCGTCTATCTGGCCCTGCGCTACCTCCATTTGCATTAACTTCATTTTTTTATGAAACAAAGGGCTATTATCTCGACTTCTTATAACGTGAGTGTCAAAAAAAAACAACGAAAGATATGTGCTGTCTTGAGTGTCTAGTATAAATCCTAAATGTCAAGCATATATACCCCGAACTAGAAACGGGACTAAGCGTTAGGAAGAAGAAGAGTACGGACTTTTTTCTGTAATTACCAACAGATTTTGACGATCATGTCTATAATAAGTATGATTTCTTTGAAACGGTTTAAGTGTTATATAAATAAACACGTGGCGACTCTACGAAGGGCTCCCCAAACAAACAGGATGACATCACCCACTCCCTAAGATCGATGGATGTAACGGAAAGTGCACTCGCAAACGAAAATAAACTTTAATGTGCCAATTTGATTTTTCCATTAATCGAAATTCCACGTGTTTGAAATTCCACGCACCTCATGAATGGCTCAGAATGAGTTTTAAAGGTTGGGAATAAAAAATATTACTGCCCCAAATTGTTTTCATTTTGTTAAGAAATAAGATTTGTTAAGAAGGCTATGTTCTTGGTATAATGTTACTTAAATTTTTTTTTTGAATGCGGTTGTCACCTATAATTGGGTTACCATTTAGCCTTTTTTTATAAATTTGTGCCATTTTAATTAAGAGTTGGTGTGTAACTTGTTGGTGATCTATTAAATAAAAAAATAAAAAAATAAAAGATTATGCTAACGAATTTAATTATTATTTATACAATCAAATGATGTTACCGAGACATTCTGTAAAAACATAATCAGCAACAAAATACGCCTACTCATTTTTAGTAGGTACCGTACGTTTGAGTCATTCATCAATCATTACTGATTAATAATAGTAATAGTACTCTAATACAACTTATCAAATAACTTACTATTATATGTATTCTGTGACATAGATAACTCACAATAATATTAAAAACAACATCATCTTTAAATTGTTTTCTATACGTTTCGTCTATAAGTCAGACAGAATAAACAATTATTCATAAACTTAATTAGGTCATGCAAGTGATCGCCCAAAACCCGACGTTGAACTTTGGTGGGAGTTAGCCGAAGTTTGAGATCTTCATGTGCAAATATGTTTTCAATAGACATGAGCAATATTTTTTGTGCGTAAACCACAATTTTGATAAGGAACCACAATAGGAAATACAGAGCTGAGTGTAGGCCACATCGTTTCTTGATCAAAAAGTTAGTGAGATAGCGTAATATTTAATTATAGGGTTTTGTTATGGTGAAGAACCACCATCAGTGACGATAAAACAATTCATCAACGAATTTTCGTCGTATTATGTAATTATAATCAACCAAACACTACTCCCACACATAGCTCTGACATCATTCGTTAACACATCTTTGAAGTCACACTATTAATAGAAAAAAAATGAAATATTGCCTTCACATTGAACGTGGTATAAAGTTTTCCGCGCATTGATCTTAAAATTGCATTTATGCCATTGTAGACGAACACAAAAAACGCTTGCATATGCATACAACGTCTTAACTAATTCTTAAGTAGTTTTATTCACTTACTTAGGTGTCTTTATTTTTTGCTACATTTTGTTCTTGTTTGTTGCTCTAAAATCATCGAATTCATATATATTCTTAACACAACCCGACGGTATACCTTATTTACATACGTTAAGTATACTACGCAATACTACTCACCTATTTACAAAAATAAGAATTTCAAATAAATTAAACTTAGGTAATTATGTACTGTAATTTAATAAAAAAATCACTAAAGCGGTTTTTAATATTATAGACTTTTTATGGAACATAATTTGAGGTAGAGTTACGTAAATGCTTACAAGAGCTTTTAGTGTAATGTCTAAATAAATTAAATATAACAGTATATCAGTCAAGTAGGTATCTTATCTTTCTAGCTCAATAGTAAAGCTTTTACTTAACTCTTTTATCTACACTGATACCACCTGCCCACAGGGTAAAAGTTAAGTAAAAATCAATAGCAGTCAAGTAATTGTATACCACTTGATTTCGGAAGAAGAAAGATATTGTATTTGCAGCTGTTATTTTCAATATTCTACAACAAACAATTATATGAAATAACGTCCTCACTAATATAATAAATGCGAAAATTGCGAAAGTAACGCTGTCTGTCTCTCTGTCTGTCCGTCTTTCACGCCTAAACTACTAAGCCGATTTTGATGAAATTTGGTACTGAGATAGACTGGAAAAGGGAAAGGACTTTTCTCGAGTATACGAAACCCATTAACAAATACTTAGTTTATCGAAAGCAACAAAAATAGGCAATAAAACGGGCAACAGAAGAAAGGAGCTTTAATTTTTTATCAATTAAGTATTATAAACAAAATAATAATAAATAAAAAAATTGCAAATCTGTGTCGAAAAAATAGAGCGTTTGACGTAGCATATTGATTACAGTGTCACACATATCATACTATAAAATTTTACCAAACATACTTTATGAGATAAAAGTATTTTTTCCTCACTGATAAGCTGATATCATGAGTCGAAGGTTACACCTACCAGCTCATACATATGTACTTATTTGGAGAAGTGAGTCACAAGCTCGCTTCAATATCATCAACATTTGAGGTTATCTACGTGAGAATTCAAATGACATCACTTTACGACTTTAATATAATATACTTCAAATAATTAAAATTACTTATGCCGCACTTACTGAAAACTTCTACTTTGTCGTACGTAAACTCGTTAAAATTTAATACCTATAGACCATTCAGAAAAAAAAATGCTAGTCACCCCTTGTGTCGTGGATCCCTTCGAACATACACAAAGATAAACACGAACACCCATGACCTGAGAACAAACATCTGCTTTTACAAAAATATTTTCCCCATCTATAAATCGAACCCAGATCTTATCGGCGATCAAGAGGCACTACCAAATTATTTTAGAATTTACTATAGACATTTTATTATTATTAAGTGAGCTGTTTTTCAACCTTGTCGTAAATACTTTTACTACCTACTTGATTATGTCGACTAAGTTGCTATATAATTGCGATCCTATCTCGTCCTTGGCCAAATAAACCATACATAATAGCTCCGGTTTTGAATATTGCGTGTTAATTTTAAACTATGAATAACTCAGAATCATATAGACGCATCTAGAAATCGTCATCAAGCCTAGACACATTACTATTATTAATTTGTGATACCTACGTCCTTATCAAGGGCACGAGCCTCCTTTCGAAGCAGTGAAGTGAAGGTGGTTTACGCCATAGTCCAGCACGTTCGTTTTTTTAGGGTTCCGTACCCAAAGGGTAAAAACGGATGGGTCCGTCCATCCGTTCGTCCGTCCATCTATCACCACAGGCTGTATCTCATGAACCGTGATAGTTAGAAACTTGAAATTTTCGCAGATGATGTATTTCTATGTGCCCTATAACAACAAACACTAAAAACCAGAATAAAATATTTTTTTAAAGGGGGCTCCCATACGAAAAACGTGATTTATTTGCTCGTTTTTATAGATAAGTCTGTCCGAGGCTGTATCTGATGAACCGTGATAGTTAGACAGTTGAAATTTTTACAGATGATCTATTTATGTTGCTGCTATAATAAAAAATACTAAAAAGTAGAATTAATTAAATATTTAATGGGGCTCCCATGTAACAAACGTGATTTTCTGGCCGTTTTTATAGAGATAATGATTTTTATAGAGTCCGACTCGCACTTGACCGGGTTTATAGGTAATGGTACGAAACCCTTCGTACGCGAGTCCGGCTCGCACTTTCCCGTTTTATTTTCTTATGAAGAAACAATAAACATTAATTACCAAGGAGCCTTAAGATTAGTTGGCTATGAGTGGGCTGAATAAAACCTCATTGTGAAATAAGAATTCCAGTCCGTATTTAAAGTGCAAACGACTATGGGTAAACTGTTAAATTCTAATATAACATCAATACGATTTATTACTTTTTCTCCACACCCAAAGGTTGCCGATAAGATATTTCTTCTTAGCGATGGGGCCGCCTTTTGTACCCTGACATATCTGTTCTGTATTAAAATGTAACTAAGTTCTGTATTTGTGTTGGAGTGCAATAAAGTATATTGTATGGTATTGTATTGTATAAATTCGCCGTGTGAGTCCCCGGCAGAGTAGAATAGGACCACCCTCTTTCTTACCGAGGTGTCTTACAAGGCGACTAAGGTAAATATGGAAGCAAGTTCATCTGCACACAGAGAAGGAAAACTCTGCAATTATATCAAAATCCTCGCCAACCCGTCTGCCAAGCGTTAAGCGTGGTGAGTATGGCATTTACCCCTCATGTTATTGAGGGAGGCCCGTGCCCCAGCAGTGGGGACGTATATGGGCTGATGAAGTATAAATTCGCCTTTCACAAACTAATCTAACTACAATACCTTAAGTTATTTTTAAGCTAAAATTAAGCTATCTTCAATATGTTTATGTTAATAGCTTACATAATCATCTAAACAATTCGTCCTTCATAGTATCAACGCGAAACAGCAAACCAAGATGTTTGAGCAATAATTAACAACACTCTATTACCTACCTTAGATGTAATGTGATGTGATGACTCTATTTTTAATGACTGCGTGTTTGGCTATTAACACCATTGAGGGACAACCATGGTCGATTTATATCACTTGTTTATTAACTACTAGTCCTTTGAATACGTTTATTTATTTTTAAGGTTCCGTACCCACAGGGTAAAAACGGGACCCTATTTCTAAGGCTCCGCTCTCCGTCCGTCCGTCCGTCTATCCGTCCGTCCGTCCGTCTGTCACCGGTCTGTATCTCATGAACCGTGATAGCTAGACAGTTGAAATTTTCACAAATGATGTATTTCTGTTGCCGCTATAACAACAGATACTAAAAAATATGATACAATAAATATTTAAGGGGGCTCCCATACAAAAACGTTATTTTTTGCCGTTTTTATAGAAAAGTCTATCCGAGGCTGTATCTCATGAACCGTGATAGTTAGATAATTGAAATTTTCACCGATGATGTATTTATATTGTCGCTATAACAAGAAATAGTAAAACATAAATACTGAAGGGGCTCCCATACAACAAACGTAATATGTTTGCGGTTTTTATAGATACTGGTACAGAACCTTTCGTGCGCGGGTCCGACTCGCACTTGGCTTGTTTTTTTTTCTTTTGTCATGCAGACTTTGCACTAGTAAAAAAAGTCTCCTTTGCTCCAGATTCTGCTACTTTAAAGACTTATATTGACTTTGAAAACTCCAATTTTAAAGATTTTACGTCTGACATGTTTGTTTACTAGTCCAGAATAAAATTAAATTTGATTTTTTAAGCGTATGTTGCTATATTTTACTAATTTATACGTAATTCTATACCAATCGATACATTACTTTGCTAACTTCTAGATGGAACGCTTGGTTTCGTCTTCACTTCATGAAATAATTTAAATAATTAACCCACATTTCTTAAATTTGTGAATAACCATAAATAATTAACCTAAAACTATCCCCGTTTTCCGTCGGCCTAATAAAACTCCTAATTTTCTAACAAATCATTACAAAATAACAATACGACCTTTTACCCAAATTCAAAAAGTGTATATTGGCGCCATCTAACGCGTTTTTCCAGAACTAAAACTTACTACGCTGTACCTCACGTAGCCATTCCTTCTCCTTTACACGTGTAGCTAAAACAACGATTTGTTAATTCGATAGCGACTAGACAGATGTCGTCTAACAGAATTTGTAAAATTTCATTTCTAAATTCTGGAAAATTTACGGCTTTTGCTAATTTATTGCCCCTGGTAATAATTTAAACTAAGTTTGGACTGAGTGAATGACCTAGGTAGTGCTCCCGTAAGTTGCTTACGTTTTTTTTTCGTTTTTTTTTTTTATTAGTGGTCACTCCATTGAAATAAAACTAGTGGGATAAAAATAAAACTCAGCCGAAGTTAATTCATTTAGTTTTATATAGATACACATAACAGAGAGTAGGTAACAATACGTGGTGAAATGAAGTTTACTATCGACTATCGACAGCTAGCACTGGGTGCAGGGTTTGGACTTGCTGGGTGACCGCGAGCTGGCCTCGTCGCGGTGTGCCGAGCACAGGGCGATCAGAGCGTCCACCAGCAGCACAGCAGCCAGGGTCAGGGCACACGCTGCTCCCGCCTACAATATTTTATCTTATTACTCTTAGGGATAAATTCACACTTCAAATGTGAACAACATTATCGAGCCATTGAGCGACAAACATTTGTCAACGGGTACACCATTTATTCGAGAAGAACAGTGCAGGCCCTACATTCTTAAATTAAAATCGTTTAATTGGGTATCGCTGTACATTGCCGAAATGGGTTTGAATTTGTCGTGTCCAATGGGTACGGAATTCACAGTTGTACCGATTTAAAGCCCTGTTAATGACATACTGTTGAGCAAAGGTTTCTTTCAAAAGACTTAACTTCCCATAAGATCCTTCACGCTTGGCTAACTGGGCTCGAGATCGAAAAGCCGGGTAAAACATTCAGGAAGACGCTGTACTCATTATTCTTATTTCGTTTGACAATCTCTTTCCGTGGGTGTCGTAAGAGGCGACTAAGGAAACACAAAGAGAGACCTGCCTTCTAGTAATCCATCCCAGGCAACGACACTTCATTTTTTTCTGAATCTGAGGTGTCGTCCTATGGTCTCATGCGGTGTGGTAGGCTCTGTAAAGGCCGTCTGGTTCGCGACCACCCTCCTACCGAAGTCCGACGCCAAACAGCTTACTGTATTCCGTTGGTGCGTGGGAGTACCAGTGCCTTTATAGGCATTTTCTGGGTTAACTCGCTCCATCGTCGACCTCATCTTTTACCTTTATGGTCAAGATTGAGGTCAAGAGTTAACCCATTTTAAAATAAAATAAAAAATTAAAAGCAACTTTTACGAGAGAAAGGAAAGCCTGTGAACACACTAGTAGCTTGCACAGAATACAAGATACTATGCAGATATTTTTTACCAACTACATGACACTTCTACTTGCTACAGTAACAGCCAACCTGCGCATACGTCCGCCGCGGACACTCGGGGATGTCGCGCCAGTTGCGCAGTGTCAGATAACCGCAAGCCGCGCACAGCACACTGCCCGACGCCGACCACCACGCGTCCACGTACGCGTCCGCTATTGCCGATACTGTTTCACCTATAAACAATACGCAAATCTCTGGAAGAGTTAAAAACATTCAGCAAGAAGCAAGAACCTTAAAGTTGTGAAGGTAACCCAAACAAATCGTCGTCATCATCATACTCTACCCATATGCCTCTTCCTCTGTAGCGCCAATCGTCACGGTCCTACACTAACCTCATCCATAGAGATCCCGTCAATTTGACGACATCGTCTGACCATGGGGCTGATGGTCTGTCCGCTAGCCTTGTCGGTCCCTTTGGCCACCATTCTTGGTGGTCACTATTCAAATGACGAACAAAATCCATGGGAAAAGATGATATTTTACTTCTGTTTTAACTATAGAAGGTACAATTAAAATACCAGGTAAAAGCGAAGGATGCTATGGCTTGCACGTTAAATATGTACATTATAACGAATAAACTGAAAAACTAATGGACCGATTTCAAAGTTTCTTTCACCAATAGTAAGCTCCCTTATCAGCGGGTGACACAGGCAACATCATTTTCCCAAATTCGCAAGGGAACGAACGCCCGGGCGGAAAGCTATTATTAAATAAAGTTATGTAGAGTCAGCAACAAAGCGTCAAGGGCGAGATGTAGCGGGTTGGTCTCGCAAGCGAGAGGTATACCGAGTTCAAACCACGGACAGTGCCGCTAATTAGATTTTAGCATTAGTAAAACACTAGCTTACATTTATGGTGAAAAGAAGGTAATAGAGATAACTTATCACCAATACTAATCCCTAGCTTACCTAAGCCATTTCTTCCTATTTAAGCCGCATTTATACCACATTCATACTACTTTACTAATAAAAATACAATCACCTATCACACAGAGACGTCTTCGTCGAACTCTTCTGAATCCAGGAAGGCGAGGCTGAGGTCAAAGAGTAACACCACAGCCGTCACTATAGATATGGCCCCCGCAGTCAGCGCTGCGGTGTGATCTCCGGTCCGGGGGATCACTGAATCCTTGAGCCTCGCCGACAGGATCATAGTACCGCTCACGCCAAACATCCCAATCCCGAGGATTCCAAAAAACATGTCTTGAACGAGATCCAACGGTGCGAATAGAACCTCTCCTAAAACGTTAAAACGTTTTAGGCAATGTTTGTCATAAAAACAAGTTTATAAATGAAAAATTTCATATATCGTTATGTCATTATGGAAAATAGTATCAATACAGTGAAAATTATTACCGACTGGGTAGAAACAGTCTCGGTTTTGTGAATTCATATCTCTTCAAATAACCGTAAATAATTACATTTTTCTAGAGTCCACTGAAAGTATTGTCCGATCCTCGCAATAATTTGTTTAAAAAATTTCACTGCTAAGTATCCATTATGAAATAACAGCTATCTAATTGGTATAAATGCGACTTCTTGTCTAAATAAGTACAAAACAGGAAACCAAAAGTATCCTTACCGATGATTTCTCCAGAGAATACCACAATATAGCCCACGTAGGTGCCGGAGCAGAGCATTAGTGTGGGAATATCGGTTAAATCGTAGCTATAGTGGTGTAGAATAAAACAAGCTATAGCTAACAGCTGCAAAATAGATATAAAATTCAAATTAAACGAGGGTTATTCATTTGTAGGTTACCAGCTGAACTGATAGTGTATTCCGTCTATATTCCGAACAAAGTTCTGTGGGGTCACAGTTCAGAAATTAGTTTTATGTTGTCTCAAAGGACCCATTACTGTCTGCACCTATCGTAGTCACGAAAGTCCATGAAGGTATACTCTTTAATTCATATAAAACTTTCTGACAATGCTAGGGGTCTCTTGGGAGTACACACGAACCAAAACTGGGAAATGGACCTGTCAGTTGAACCCGTGTACGAAAACATTGAGTAACAACTTACTAATTCCAATAATTTTATCATACATGTCGGTATTAACATTTTTACTTTTTTCTGTAATAAATAATACTATAATAAATTAAAATTGACTAGTAAATTAAAAACGCCTACAAAATAATTTACATGTCACCCAAAATTGACAGACATCCACTGCAAAGGTAAAGTGACAACTAAAGTCTAATTGAGTGTGATTTTTGCCCATAGACAATTTTATTTTTATTTTGTTATGTCCTTATCCCGTGGAAATAATAGTTAAGCTGGATTGCGATTTATATTTTGCAAATCACAACCACAACAGTATCTTCTTTTATTTATTTTTATATTTTAAAATTAAAAAAGCAATTTCCCCTCGCCGGGTCTGCTTGTCTGTACCCAAAAACACAAGGTTTTTCCCAATGAACGGGATAATTCAAGATAAAGGTGTTTTGTTTAAATTAGTTGAAATATGAGAAAAATCCACGGGGAAGATGGTGTGGGCTTGGTGTGGGTCGCTAGTACTTTAATATATTAAAGTGTAGTATTGTCAAAGTTTATGCATAATTTATTGTATCTTTTAATCACTGAGCTAATAGTTCCATAAGACTATGTTTTCGGTTTGCGAGTAAAGAGTTTGCCAAAAAGGGAATGACAATATTATGTCTTGTGCGTACAGTCAAGAGCAGGTCAAGCTTTACACTACCAGTTTAAGCTGAGTTCTGATTTATACTGCGCGCCATACAATGCAGGGCCGGTCCAAAGTCCAAAGTGTCAAGCTTGAAGTGCTCTTGGAGTGTACATGGTGCGTACAAACAGCTATTTGTTGTAGACCGCTCAATATCATCCCCAAAAGGGCAACTGAAGTAAAATAAATTAAAATTTCGATTTGAACAAAGAAGCTGCGTGTTCCGTGACTCGCAAAGTTCAAGGATGGTTTGCGGTGTAGATTGCTTTTATTTCTTTTATCGAATTATTGCTCAACAAACAATATCGTGAATGTATTGCCTACACTTAATTTTGACACGCCTTTCTGCCTATTCAAAAAAAACACATTTCCAATAGGTATATCAGTCATATTAAAACTGGATCCATTGCCTGAATTCCTTTGTAGCAAAAGACAATTTCGCTGTTTTAAGTGCGTAAGTGCATAATATTGTAAATCTTAGCTTTGTTTTCGAATAGCATCGGATAAATAATCACGAAGAAAAAATAAAAAGGCCTTACTTTTACTGCAGTGGATTTCCTTGGGTTTAAAAATGCATTTTATGACACATAAAGAGGACACCGTAACAAAAACACAGCAGAAATTTAATTTTGGAAGGACAAACATCCTTGCAGCATTTTATTTTACAAGCCATTAAGAATGTGATGAGATATTACATTTTTAAACATCCATTTGACCGCAAGATTAAATTTTTTCGTGAAAAAGCCGTAACGGGACCACGTCCACAATTAAATTTGCATGCTGAAGACCTCCAATCGCGTATATGACTTTATTCCACTTTCTAGTTCAAACGTTGTGATGATGTCACAAAAGCGAAGAATAGACGAATTTTTACTTTAGGTAATTTCCATTCCAATCCATATGAACTGTCTAGTAAGTACAAGGCTATTTTGCGGATACA
Organism: Aproaerema taeniolella; assembly: GCA_949987775.1. Classification (NCBI taxonomy): domain Eukaryota; kingdom Metazoa; phylum Arthropoda; class Insecta; order Lepidoptera; family Gelechiidae; genus Aproaerema; species Aproaerema taeniolella. The sequence continues at coordinate 6,769,413 of OX465255.1, forward strand.
AAACTAGTTCTGTGTACATTTTTTAATTGATTTGCATTAAATGGGCCGTAAAAACCAGTTGGTTTCGCAAAATTATTATTATCATACTTCTATACTAATATTATAAAGAGGAAAAATTTGATTGTTTGTTTGTGTGTTTGCATTGCATAGGCTCCGAAACTACTGGACCGATTTGAAAAATTATTTCACCATTAGAATCCTACATTATCCCCGATGGACATAGGCTACATCATTTTCCCGAATTCCCACGGGAACGAAGTCCCGGGCGGAATGCTAGTCTGATATAAATCGTTTTCTATGGAAAGAAGATGCAAGCAAGCAAGTTTTTACAACCGCATTATTGGAGAGTAATAATGGGACTGTTGGCTTGGAATGGATCTTACATTACTTGCATACTACGCGACGTTCTGTAAGAGAAAATTTCGCGAGGAAACCTGCACATTCAAGCTACTGACTACGTAACCTCGATCCAATTCAGTTAGGTTTAATTGTCGTCCTCTGTGAGTCAGAAAGATGGCAGCTGGGTAGCTGTGGGGTCACTGCAATTATCAGCAGCTCAAGCACAACGTGAAAGCATCGCGGTCAAATGTTAAAAAAGTGTCGAAATTTCAACGCCAGAGGGCGAGCAAAGATTTTGTTTTATCGACATCGGAGTGGCGTAACGCGCGAGCCTGTCGCAGGCCGTGCTAGCTAATCTGAAACGCGATCAAGTGCTAAGAAGAAAAATATCAGCAACAAGAAATACGATATCGAAACATAAATCTTTTCATACAGGTGTTTTATCAAATTAAACTGTTTATTCGTGTAGACATGATTGGTAGCATGGTCCAATACAACTTTGGTCCATGTTGTTAGGTATGAATTTCTATGGGAATCTATAAAGCACAATTGCGACAGGTCATATCGTAATTGTAAGGAGGGTCGAATACACTGGAAAATTGCGGTTCTAACCGAATACTTCAGAATCCCGCACCTCGAAGATCAGTATCTTCAATAGACATTATCGTTTGAAATTCAATTCTATTGCTTGAACACAGTGTCGGATTTGGAACAACTTTCAAGCTTGTTGTATATTTTTAAATTACAATTTATTTCAAATATGTTATTCCCTCAAAGTGACCTATTTTGGCTATATTTTTCAACCGAACTGTTTTTTTTTAAGAGAAGTTCTATTAGAATTCTCGAAATGTAATTATTTTTTTGTCACCTCATTTTCTCTCACAACATCACAAATCTTTTTTTTTATAATTAATTGTTTTCTATTCAGAAATACGTTACAATACAACATACTTAATCGAACCCTAACATAATAGAACAAGGTACAAAGTATACAATTAAATTAAAAAAATCCCTAAGTAACTAACTTTAGATTGCAAAAATTAAAGGAAAAGTGTTCCTTTTTATAGCCCTTGTTACGTTACCACAAATAAGACAATCCAGACACGGAAAAAACCATAGATATTAAAAAAAAACAATATATCTGCACGTCAATGGAAACAAAAAATAATACATACCCAATACATATCGTGAGCGAGGAAATATGTACACATAGCAGCAAGTCAAGTTACACATTTGCACTACGAAAGCGGCGCTATTGCAATCGAAATAAGGACAAAGCCAAGGTCAACATGAACTGGCTAATGAGCTGCCGTATGTACATGTCACCTGAAAGTAATAAGAACAGTAAGTTGATCAACTTTCGAGTAGTTTCAAGGTAGTTTATCAACTAGCGGAAAATCATACATGGTAATTGAAATATATTATTTAACGCAATAAATTTTAGTCAATTGATCAACTTACGCTGCCTGGCTGTTAGTTTATCAACTAACGATTTTGACACACGTCAAATCATACTCGAATGGACCAATCGCTGCTCAGTGTACATTTTTACGTTAAACTAACATCCGTAATATAATACACTGTTCTCTGATTGGTTGATGCGAAAACCGCTTAGCGCAACAACCGTCGAGTCGTTTCTGGCACTTCGCCGGCCGCTGCCGCGGCACGCTCGCTACGCTAATAAACATTTCAACAATAATACATTTCAACAGCAGTATATGATTTTCCGCTAGTTGATAAACTACCTCGAAAGTTGATCAACTTACGGTTCTTATTATGTTCCGGTGACATATATACATACATACGGAATGCCTTAATTTGAGCCACTTCCGACCGCTCGCTATACTCGTAAAAGAACATAGTCCTCTAAATGCAGCCCTGCATTCAGGGCGTTGATTGCAATCTCAGTGCAGTGATGGAACAGGTCTTCGTTATTAGATATCTTTGTCTTTTTATTTGAAGCGCACTAATGCAACACGATGAACCGCCGCATGATTTGTGGTTTATTTGTGTTGTAATATTCATATGTAGAATTTTTTAGTTTTTTGCTACTGTTTTTGCTGAAGCTAAAAGTGTGTACTGTTAATTTATGCGATCTTCAAATCATACAAAACTAAGCTAAATCAGACAGCTCTACCTTAAACAAAAAATCGTTTAAGAAATCTATCACAACACTATTGCCTTTATTGTTAATCCTATTTTCTTTCATAACATTTGCTAAGTGGCAAACGTACCTAAGTTAAATAGGTTTAGTATATTTTGATTTATTTATTTTTTTTTTTTTTTTGTTTGCATGTTATTTGTAACTATGTGTATGGTGTGGAGACAATAAATTATTTCTATTCTATTCTATTATGCCACATAAAAAAACCTCTTCCTTTTATTTAAATGATTAATAAGATTAATTTATTTGCATGAATACAGTAAATGATTACAGATATAGATGGAAGTTCACAATATTTTACATATTATATTCTAAAAATTCTTTGATACTATAAAAACATTTCCCTGCATTTCTCACTTCGATTTGTAACTAAGTTATTGAACTATTCATTCGTATCCAAGTAAATTCATTCGCTCGTCTTAAACATCAGTATAGAGCCACGCCTTTTCCGTGAAAGATACTATGTAACCTATTTATACCTTAATCTGTTTCACTTACATATATGTAACTGTAAAAACTTGATCAAACTTCTTTCAGTATTACCGAGAAAATCGCGCGTAGACGCAACAGACATGTTGGTTTTATAATGATAAGATAACGATGAGGAGCATAGACGGGCTATTATCTTCGCTCACTTAATTTCTAATGTGCTGTGATATAGGCTCTTTTATGTAAAATACACACAAACACCTTTTTATACGCTTTTATTCACTTTAAAAAAAAATATTTTCTGTGTTGTATAGCGTTTTGAGTTTGGGTATAGACTCCCAGCTTTTTGCTGTTATATATAAACCTAGGTAGGTCTTAATGACCCACATTAATGTTTTTATTGTTGTTATTACTTGTGTGTAGATAAGATATAACTATGTCGAGGAAGTAAGGCTTGAGAGCGGAATTCAATAATCATCATGCGCTCAAAGTTCACCCTAAAGAAGGCCCGCAACCTCCGTGAGAGTTTACGTGAAACGGATCACAACCTGCGCAGGAGTTCGAGGCCGGTTGAAACTGGAGGCGTGGTGCGCTGGCGCAACAGATATCGACTAAATATTAGGAACTTTGACTAAGTGCTGATCTAAATGTTGAGAAACCTAATAGTGCAAACGATCATATTTTAGTCTGAGACAATCTTGTTAGTACACTGAATGTACAGTTTATAATAAAAAAGATCATCTCTGAAATCTTACAAGTTTACCGATATGAAAGCTTACGTACCTACGTTAACTAAACCGCCAAGGTTTAAAAAAAATTACCCGGATATTACCAGGGATCAGATGTTTTTCTTTATTAAAAAATAATTATGATAATACAAGGAACTTATGTAGGTTGACGGTTTTTAATGACCATCAAGCCTTGCCCATCGGACTTGTATTATTTACTTAAGCATACATACTACAAGTTGACTCGAAACTAATGTGTTTCAATTTATAATGTTTCATGAAATGGGTCTCAGTGAAAAAAAAGTACTATTTTTTCAGGAGTAGCTATCTATCTCTGGAAAACCCTACATAATTACAAAATTAAAACTGTTTTCAATTACACTGTAAAAAGCTACTCATATAACATACTCTCTTTGGATGATTTTAAATTAGTTTGCGAAAATTAAGGATGTGAACGTGAGCTAACGAAACTGAACAACTTTCACCCCTTCAGTTTTGCTGACTAATTTAAAGTCACGGCATATGTATAAGTAAATTAACTAGAAACTAATTCATATTTCAAGTAAATAAAACATATATCATGAAATGAGTCTCAATGGAAAAAAGTATACATTTTTCAGGAATAGGACCTACCCATTAATTAAAAAATTCGCCTACTGTATATCTTTATAAAACTCCACATAATTTCAAAATTAAAGCCGTTTTTAATCACACCGTAAAAATCTACTCGTATAGGATACACTCTTTATTTAAGTACAGGCAACAGCACAATATGTGCAGTCTGATGTGCAATTGTGTGTACTTATAGTAACTACGTCACATGTTAATAGGAACGTCCTTTTTATTTGGAGAATGGATCTGTAAGTAAGCACCTAACGACAAGGCTCGGAACAAGAATATTAAATAATAAGTATAACAACACTTTCGATGAGACTATTACATCCTAGTGGGTCATTCTTAAAACGAACTTAGTTATTCTCTGTGTGAATGAGTTTTGCGTGGTTGCAAGTCAGTTAAGGGTTTTAATTTTTAAACCCTGGGTTTGATGATTGTTTAGGGTTTTTTTTTGGGTTTATTGAGCTAAATGATTTTATTATTATCAGAAATCAACACTGTCTCACTCCTTCTGAAGGGGGGAGTGGGGAGGATTATTATTAATAAAAAATATTGACAATATACTTTGAATTTTTACGTGCTAAGTATACAACGTGTTTTATAAATAACCAATAATTTAATAATTCAAATGTAAGATTAGTCGATCCGCTAGCCCCTAAAGCTCTTCAACTGTATCGCTTCGTGATGCACTCATATAAGGAGCGCATCACGGAGTGATGTGGTTGAAGAGTTTACAGTTATTTTTATTTTTTATTTTGAGAGTCATCCTATGAGGCTGACATAGACGTTATGTATGGTCTAAAGCCTCGTTTTACTACATTTAAGATTAAAAAAAAAAAACAATAAAAAGAAAATCAAAAATTAAATTCAAAAGTGAAATAGTCCCAACTTTAGTAATCAGTTGTACGGTTAAGCATATATTTCAAAACGAAAATGAGGACTATCGTTTTTTGTCTCACTAGGTGGCGCCATTGTAGAGTGAGGTCCTAAAGTACGGCTGTCGAAGTTTGTTATTACGGGCAACAAAACAAAAATTAACAATTTAACCGTAAAGTTAACGTATTGGCAATGCCGCAGTGTTGCGCAGTCCCGTTTAGCTCGGAAAAAAAAGGCGGACATAAGTTTCCGAAAGATAAAACTGTCTCAAAGCAGTGGTTGGTAGCGACTCGCAGGGTCAACTATGTCTCTTCAAAACATTTACGTATCACATATCAGAGACCTATATACAATACATAAATACACACAGACATAACAAACACTCAGAACAAACATCTATGTTCATCACATGTTTGTTCTTGGTGAGAATTAAACTTATAACCTTTAGCCCTGAAGCCATATTAAATGGAATATATACATATAGTGTATATCCTTACTTTAATATTATAAATGCGAAAGTAACTCTGTCTGTCTGTCTGTCTGTCCGTCTCTCACGCCTAAACTACTGAACCGATTTTGATGAAATTTGGTACAGAGATAGATACGAGCCTGGGAAAGGACGTAGGCTACATTTTATCCCACAGTTAGGCATGATATAGCCTGTAGTCCACGCGGGTGGAGCCGCGGGCGGAAACTATTATGATAAATAATGCTTTCGCGTTTTCAGAGTGGACTTGGCCTCTTGGAGTGGACTCGCGTTTTCAGAGTGGATAAGCAAATTATTTTGTGTACATGTCACTAGAGCCACTAAATATGCATTTATCATCATATTAGCTTTCCACCCGGGACTTCGTTCCATAATTCAAGGTGTCAGCTACCTCTTAACCAAATTTTATCAAAATCGGTCCAGCCATTCTCGAGTAATATAAGTCTTGAAACCAACCCGACTTTCTTTTAAGTATATTTTAAGACAAGCTTTCCGTCCGGGATAATATAGCCTATGTGATAATATAGGGTGTCAGCTACTTTAACACCAAATTTCATCAAAATAGGTTCAGCCGTTCTCGAGTTATAAGTGTTAGAACAAACCCGACTTTGTTTTATATATATTATATGTATTATGAAGATTGTAGCCCAGAGACCTCACGCTACACCAGCGCCCCTAGCGGCGATAGCCCTTATTAACGTGACTTGCTTGACATATTCGAAGTAGGCCTGCGCATCAATCAACGTTATGATACGCAGGTCTACTTCGAATATGAAACACGCTTTACACGCTGTATATGCCGACTATAATGGATTACATGATACATTATCATTTAGCTGTATCTAATTAAATAAATGTATAAATGCAGGGGATAAACCAGGGGGAACAATAAAGCATGTGCTAATAATTTAAATTTAGTAAATAAACTAATAATCTGGCAAGTGGGAATAACCCTACACAACACTACAGTTGTTTCACGGACAACGCTTATGACCACACGATAACGAGAGTTAACTCTACTTATTGATTATATACCAGCAGGTATTAGGAAATTACATCAAGTTTATGCAGAAATCGAAATAGAACTAGCAATGCATTCCTCAGAATCCGATCAACCACAAAGTTCAAAGCAGTTTCAAGTAAATTGACCTATTTTCAAAATTGTAAAGTTTGTTAGTAATAAGGGGTGTAATACGAACACTAATAAGGCTTAAGGCGTAAAGTTTATTATAGCCTTAGGCAAATCTAGAGTACTAAAAGCATTGCTTGTTAATTCAAAGGTTTTTAGTTTGAATACCACGGATTTAATTGCTTTATATTATGAAAATACATCAAACAGTAAATTTCTTCATCAATTTCGATCGGTTTTACTTTTGCCTAACCACTGTTCTCATCCTAATCTATAATTTGAGCGCTTATTGATTGTGTTACTGAAAGTTTATAGCCCTAGGTGAAGACTACCGATAGTCTAAGAGGCGTGCACTAAGCAGCGGATTCTCCGATACGGCTAAGTCAGAGCACGCACAAGGTGAGGCAACCGAGAAAGGGCAAATCGGAGTAATATAAAACGGGGCACATCATCAGCCTGATTCAGAAAACAAGTGAACATCGCACTGTTTAGTTACAAACACTACAATCATGTTCACGACCAAGGTGAGTAGAACCAGTCGAAATAAAAAAGTAGTCATCTCAAAGATAACAATTGTCAGTTCAAAATACAGTAGTCAATAGAGTAACAATTAAAATAAAACTATTCAATTAAAATATTTAAATAGACCTTTGCTAATTAATTGTAAAGACTTTTAATTCTTTATACTCCAAGTTTAAACTTCATAATCCTGGTGATCCACATTTGTTTTCAGATTAGCATTTTTTATAAATTCCTTAATTTATAAAATTATGAACAGAATACCTAGGAATTTTTGTTGAGTGAACCATATAAATATAAGATTGTGGGAAATGTTACATTGTGACTTCATGTAGGTATACCCCTGTACAAACACCATTTAAGTATGTGAAAGTTGTCCCTTTATATCATATATTTAATTTGAAATTTTAGGGGACTATTGATGCTTATGTAGTCTGAGTTAGTCTGATTGATGACGATATTGATAAACATAACACTGACGTCTGAAAATTATATTACACATAAGGGTTTTTATCAGATAGAACACATATACGTATATTTATGTATATTTAATATCTTACAGCTCGTAGTAATCTCAGTGCTGATAGCAGTCACCTCATGTGGCCGGCTTGAACCTCAATACCTCCCACCTCGACCTGGTGGTGGTTCGGGTGCTGGTGGTTCGGGAGGCTTCGGAGGAGGTTCGGGTGGATTCGGAGGTGGTTCGGGTGGTTTTGGGGGCAGCAGCGGCAGCGGTGGGGCCAACATCCCTATCACGAAGTTTGAAAATGTCAACAATGGAGATGGAAGCTATCGATACAGGTAAGCAATACGATTGAAAGTCGTCACACCACTCTGGGTAAATTGGTGGGTTATAGTTACGTATAATAATAGGTTTAATAATAGGTTTTTATTTTCTCCACAAAGGTACAATTTTTACTTACAGCTACTTATTGCATACGGTTCACATAAACCTTTGTGAGAGCTGGAGTCTGTACTAGGTTTCACACAAAAACCTGTGTTACAGATCACCATCACCAGGCTCCCATCCACCTCGGATAGATCTGGTGTATATACTTAAATATTACATTTGTGTCACATTTATTTTCAATAATATAGGAGAAAAAATACGTAAATATTTATAACAATTTTGTACCGATGACTTATTTTTTTATTAATATCTTCTTCATCAGCCCATATACGTCCCCACTGCTGAGGCACGGGCCTCCCTCAATAAAATGAGGGGTAAATGCCATACTCTATACTTCTATAATATATATCTTATAATATATATAAATCTCCTGTCACGATGTTTGTCCGCGATGGACTCCTAAACTACTTAACTGATTTTAATCAAATTTGTACACCGTGTGCAGTTTGATCCAACTTGAGAGATAGGATAGTTTTTATTTCAATTCATGGCCTTAATAATTTATAATTAACAATAAACTGATTATCAATGTTGATCGTTGTCATTAATCGTAAATCTCTAACAGATGGCGCCACGGCAACGCGGGGCCGGGCAGCTAGTATATATATATATATATATATATATATATATATATATATATACATATATGCATGCGGTCTTTGGTTCAGCAATCCCCCGGAAGCCAAAATCGGATTTATTTGGGTCTCACGAGATAGAGTTTGTGATCTTTTCATGTTTTTTGAGATGATTTTCCCTCACATACGTAATTGAAGAACCCATGACCCTTGACATTGTATGTAACCAAACCCAACCAACACAAATTTACCTATCGAGCTTCTTTTAACTTGTTCCTGTGCTCCAGCTCTCAAACGTGAACTACTCATTCCAGTTATGAGACCGGCAACGGCATCTCAGCGCATGAGAGTGGTTCCCCTCGCGCGTCCGGTCCCGAGGGTCCCGCGGTGACGGCGGACGGTGGGTTCTCGTACCGCGCGCCTGACGGACAGCAGATCTCACTCACATACACCGCTGATGAGAACGGGTTCCACCCCGTTGGCTCGCATCTTCCTACTCCACCTCCCATCCCTGAGGAGATCTTGAGATCTATTGAATTCAACAAGCAACATCCTAACGGGTAAGTTTCTAAGTGATTGTACTTTAATATAAGATCTTGTTCAGTAATTTCACTTCATGAGAGAGCAACTTCTGTTTGCACCATACAAAATGTCCAATTGCTGACTCAAAAACGTAGCGAGTACACCAAATTCTTCCCAATTTTCTTAAATGAAAACTACATTTTCTAGCTATCGTTACACGATTTACGAGATCATGACAAGCACTGCTTTTAAGTAGCCTATAATAGTTAATCTTTTTTTCATCCATTACAATCACCACTATAACTCATATCTGAATTGGTAGACATCATGATTGTCGTTCTACTAGAAACAGTTGACGCAACCTCCAATTAATTTTGTTCATCTTATTTTTGTGCTATAAATACTTTTATTTTTCCAGCGAAGGCGCTTACAACCCTGGTGCTGGTTCTGGTGGATCCGGTGGGGCTGGAGGTTACCGTTACTGATCTCATGCATCCTTACAACTTACAAAAATAATTACTACTAATTGAATCGCAGTTCGTGTGAATTGTGTCGTATTAGACTGAGTTTTGGAACGTTTTTGCTACGCAGAGGCTAGTAGTGCTACAGATTTATTTTAAGATAGTCTTAAGCAAAGAGTAACTAGTTTTGTAAGAAGAAATCCGCTTAGTACCTGATGCGGTAACTATATCAGCGTGTGTCTGCATATTCCTCTAAATAAATTATAAAATATAAATATTATAGAGACTAAATGAAAGTAAACGACAGCAAAAAGCGACTCTAATTGCGATTCAACCTCAGTAGTACGAACTGGCTTCGACTTCAGGACCTCAGGAAACTATAGACTGTGATACCACGTCGTGATCGAGCACTTGCCTAAGTTATTTAATAGTTTAAGCAAATCTAGCAATGTAAATAAATACTTCAACAAATAAAATGCGTTGAATTAAACTGTGTTATTCCTTTCATGAATATGAAATTGATGATAAATCTTTAAACGAAGTCAATCGGTTTTTACCGACTTGAAAAAAGGAGGAGATTCTATGTTCGACTGTATGTATTTTTTTTAATGTATGTTCACCGATTTCTCTGCTAATTATGGACAGGTTTTCAAAATTATTCGAAAGAGTATACTTCAGAGATGGTCCCATATAAATTTTATCGAAAATGATTCAGCGCTTTTAAAAAATCAACAAAAACAAAAAAATACTTCAAACCAGAACATCATCTAAATAAAGAGCGACATTTTCGTTTGTGGTTATCTGTTAATAGGTATAGTAGTTTGCAAAAAATACTAGTTATCTACTTTGTGCGAACTGTTGGTGGGATTGAAGTCGGTGACTCATACGTTTTTAACATGGAAAATTATTGATTCGAGCGTTATCCTTTCACGTGACAGTGAAATTTCCCGATTCACGTTCGTATTTTTCACTTAATAATTTGGGCCACCTAACTTTTGATGTGATAGCCGCAGAGCCACTACGAGATAAACATTAATATTCCAAGTGTGCTTGAGACAGTTGCAATTTCTCTCTTCTTATCATTATTCTAAAAATGGGCGTCTTCCACTTTACCGATGTCCTCGCCGCAAGATAAACTTAGCTACTGACCTCGTCATCTTTCAAACGAAGAATTGACGAAGAACGGCATCAAAATTGGTCAATTTATTTGGGAGCTAGGTACATGATTACGATGCCTCAGATTACACAGATTGACACGTTACCTGTAACACCCCTCTTAGAGGTTAAAATAAGTCTATTCGTTGATCTATTATGAAGTAGAATATTAAAATCAGTTGTGTACACCAGCAGCTCTAGCACGATAACGACAAACTCGCGCTCGGCTCACGCTGAAACTTCACTTTGATTGCGCGTGGGTCCCACGCAAAGGCTTGCTCGCCGTATGGCGTTGTCAATGTTGACATTTTGACATAGGACCGCGGTGTTGTCGCGGCGCTGTCACTATCGTACTCGGCCTGCAGTACATTATGTGTGTGTGTGTGTGTACGACTATTAGCTAACTTCATTCTATTTATTCGATTAAAACTGATACCGATAAGTGATTAGGACCAAAAACATTGAAAACATTTTGTAAATACACAGAATCGCACGTCAAACTTATAACATCTCTTTTTTGTCGGGGACTAAAAATATAAATTCTTTTTCATAGCATTTATAATTATAAGTTTGACGTGTGTTTCTGTGTGTCTGTCTGTGGTATTGTAGCTTCTAAACAAATGGACCGATTTCGATGCGGTGTTTTTTGTTTGAAGCTAGCATCATCGAGATGATTCTTAGCTAATTTGATCACAATTCGTTCAGCCATTTAAGAGCTATAAGTTATAAGTAGTACATAACATACATTTTTTATTTTATTTTAGAGTTTTTGTATCTTTTTCTGTCACATTTTGAAGCGTAAATTTCTTTTCACTTAATTGATTAATTTAAATGGCAATAAACGTTAAACTTCACTTGTGTTCTACGGCGCAACAACCATAATATACAATACTACTGTATTTGTGACCTTATTTATTACTCAGACTTTCTGTCTTTTATGAAAATAATAAAGTATCTTTTAAACAGAAAAAGCCAAACTACTTTTACATTTTCGTAAAGGATCCTCATAATTTAGTTCATATAGAAATCATCAAGCTCGCAAAGGTACTTGGGTCCTACCTTTATAGCTCCCCGTCAATGAAGGCTGGATCCACCCTTGCCTGATCGTTTTTAGGGTTCCGTAGTAATCTACGAACCCTTATAGTTTCGCCATGTCCGTCTGTCCGTCTGTCCGCAGGTTTCCTAAGAAACCCTTGGTACTACAGAGCTGAAACTAAGCATGATTATACATATGAATCACGCCGACAGAACTGTAGAGTAAAATCTTGGAAAAAAAAAATTTTTCGGGTGTCTCCCATAGACGTGAAAGGGCGATGAATTTTTTTTTTCTCGCCAATATCATTGAGTGGGGTGTCGTAGGATAGCATTTTAAAAGATAGAAGGGGTTTACTAAGAACGTTTTTCGATTCAGCACTCCGTTTGCGAAATATAAATTTTTAAAGTGAAAATTTTTGTCAAACACAAGTGTCCCCCCCCTATACCTGCTAAACGGTTGTTTCTAAAAATGTGAAAAAATTCACGTTGGTAGAATATACAACGAAATTTAAAGGAAAACCATCACACATAAGTTGGTCCTTCAAGTTTGCGAGTAATAGTCGACCAAGTGCCAAACACTGTTGGGATTAATAAGAATGTATTTGAACCATGCTGCTACGGAACCCTACAATGCGCGTGGCTCGACACGCTCTTGGCCGGTTTTTATTACACGCAAGAACTACAAGATAGAAGTATCTATGAAAGCTTGTATTTAAAAAAACGAGTTACAATCTGGGCAGAAGTGAAAACTTGAACATATATTACTTCCTTGCGGTCTAAGAAGTTTTCAATTCACCCCCCGTCTTACGAATTGTCGATCAGGGTCACGTGACCCTGACGCAAGTTTAACATTTTTTACCTATCTAAAAAATGCACAATGCCGCTAAAGAAGTTTTCACTTCAAAAATTGACAGAATAACATAAACCTAAAACGATTTCCATGTACTATAAAGCTAATTTATTCATATTTTAACTCATCTTCTTTTTTTGTGTACATTTATCAGAAATTTTACATCATCTGTGACACTATATACAAGTACTCGTATATAGGTGGTCTCTAGCATTACTTTATTCTACTATTAGAAGTTAATAGATACAATTACTGACCGCGCATAGTCAAACTTAATGTGTCTTTCAAAGCATTGATTCGTAGCCTGCAAAAAGCAAAATCCAATACCAGAAAAACATTCATATTAAGTAAGGTTTTTGAGGTACATAAGTAAAAAATAAAAAAATTCTCGAAATACTAAAATTTCAAAATTAAATCTTGACATATACTTGTGGTTTTAACTCAAGCTTTAAATAAAAAAGTTACTGATCAATGTATTAACATAGTGTTTAAGATTTTCACGATTATTTTCACAATTTTAAATAAACCGTAAAAATCATGGTAAGAACCTGTTGCAAAGTTGACAAAATTCAGCTTTTTTTTAATATATAAATCATTCAAAAATAAAAAATGGTTTGTTGCAAGAACTCATTCAAACGATAGGCGTGGCGTGTATGGTCGTAGATCGTGAGGGCGGTTCGTTTCTAACATTCTATTGAATGAGGCTCCCCATGTCTTTCCATAGTCTTCACGCCGCATTCCCCTAAAGATGACTGATACGAACCAAGGTGAACTAACACACTGGAAGGGCAACCGCGAACCATATAAAATGATCAAAAAACTAAACGAGATCATTCAGTACTCAGGTTTGCAAACTAACCATTCGTGTTCGAACACTTGTTGTGATTTCCACAATGATCTCTCTTAAGGTAAAAAAAGTTACCGTAAATAGCATTTAGGTTTATTCTAATTCACTGTAGTGTTGGCACAATAAAAACCACCCCATCTCTTCGCGTGGGTATTGTAACAGACAGTGCCTACGGAACAAAAAAGTTGGCTTTTTTTTCTGAGTATTTCATTCTTGGACTGCGATCATCAATCCGTCTGTTAACTGTGGAGATTCAAGAATTTCCTCACAGAATATTTAATATAGACTTTGGTCTTTCAGTTATAGTTTAATAAGTCAGTTCTGGCTTTATTTCATATTTTATTAATCCCATATTTTATATTTTTTAGATTACCTCAACCCTTGCGCTTCTCTCCCTGGTCTCCGCAAGTGGCAACTACAACAACTATAACAACTTCGGCGCTGGTGTCGGCGCTGGCACACGTGCCTTCAACAATGGTGGCTACGATAACGGATTCGGAGGCGGCTACAGTGGAGGCAGAGGCGCTCATATTCCCATACTCAGATACGATAACGTAAATGATGGCAATGGGAATTACAGATACAGGTATGTTTGCATCAATTACTTTTCTCATCGAATATCTTTCTCCTCTTGAGTGGTTAACTTGATTTTGATCGTAGAAAATCAAACTTTTTTTTAATTAATGGTTGTAACAATAGCAATAGCCGGGTCCAACGTATGCCTTCGAAAATTCCGGAACATAATTTCTAATAATATGTTACAATATGTGAACATAAAAATATAAATTATGTTACAACCATAAATATATTGGTATCACAAAAATCGGGGTATTCAGTAGTCATAGACCCATCATCAAGTATCAATGCCAATGCCAACGTCAGCGTGAGCAGATCTATTGAAAATATTTATCGACGGTTTACTCTGATTGTGATCAGACCCATCAGAACTATATCATATAGTAGCATGTTTCTTAACTAAAAGCCAGTGTCGTTTTAAAAAACTATTAATGATATTTTTATAGCTATGAGACTGGCAACGGCATCTCAGCGCACGAGAGTGGGTCTCCCCGCGCACCAGGCCCCGAGGGTCCCGCGGTGACGGCGGACGGTGGGTTCTCGTACCGCGCGCCTGACGGACAACAGATCTCTCTCACATACACTGCCGACGAGAATGGATTCCATCCCGTTGGCTCCCACATTCCTACCCCGCCGCCCATCCCTGAAGCCATCTTAAAATCACTTCAGTTCAACAGACAAAATCCTTCCAAGTAAGATTTTAAAGACACTTACATAAACTTTTGTCTGCAATATAATGGATCATGATAAGGATTTGAATGTTTTTTTTAGCACAGATCAAGTTAGAGGACTGAAAAAATGCGTACCTAGTCTATCTTTTCATACGAGTAAAACTGCGGGTTGTAGAAAACCAAGCGAAAATTCACAGCATGGCTTTAAAAATCGTTGTAACTGTTTTCGTTTTTTTGAAATGTTTTTATTTGTTTTCTAGTGACGATGGCAGTTACCGAGGAAGATATAACAACGGCTACAACTACTGAGAAAATGTTGCCAACTCTAAGTAATAATACTCCGGCTTCTGATAGTTTTAACGAAAAACTGTAAAAAGCAAACGCAAAGCACTGCAATGTCGTGTTAAGCTATTTTATTTATTGCTTAATTTATTAAATATTTTTCTGTAAATAATAAAATGATTTAATAAATGATCGTTAAAATCATTTTGTTTTTCATTGTTTTACTCATTGTACATTTTAATGAGCATTTTTATTTACATACATAATATTATACTAAAAAAGCATAAAACACTAACGTGCGACCCTAGTAAGCTAAGGTACCAAAAACTACCACTTGTATTGCACATATTCATTTTGTAGTTTATTTTATTATTATTAAACAAGGTTTAATCTAACTTGAACAGTTTACAAAATATGACACTTTAAGTGATACTCAGATTATTAGACATTATCCTAAATAACTCGAAAACAAAAGAAACGAGGATTGATATTAAGCATAGAGTGTTATTACGGCCTGCTGTAATAACACTCTATGCTTACACCATCTAAAAGAATAACCAAATCCGTCATTGGGGGGCCACTCTTGTTCGCTTAGCCTGCTAGACCCTTTATCCAATTTTGATGAGGTGAAGTATGAGAACGGGTCGTCCAAAAAATATGAGTCTGGTCTTATTCTATGCAGGATTAAATGCCCTCCAACTTTGGTGAAGGGCAGTTTTTAATATTGTAAGTCCTTTATAACCGAACCGAAACCGCAAAAATACCCCTTTTGTGGTAAATTTTTACCCTCCACCACTTAGCACACCTTTGCCGAGGGGAAAACCTAGGGTACTAAAATTTGGTAACAAATGAAGCTATTAAAACAATAAAACCTTTTGTAGGAATTAAATTCGATTTGAATATTTTTGGTTCTAATACTATTTAACTAAGTATTAATTTAAAATTCATTGGCTGAGCATGAATTTCTTGCGGTAACACCCGACTGTTGTTTATTGAATTGAGCACTATTGCATTGTATTATTTTGAGGTTATGTTGTAAATCAATAAGATGGAACACATTGTGTTCCAAAATAAATAAATTATTTCAGTCAGTTTAACAGTTACCACGTAAACCGTTGTTTTGGATACATACGTGAAAGAAATCACGTTAGTAAACTAGTAGTATATTCATAAATATTATGTGCAGTGTCATTGGTGTCTAAATTAGGTAGCGAAAATTATTTTTTACTTACATACATACGCTCACGCCTAAATCAGGTAGGCAGAGCATCGTTAGTTTAGAACCACTTGATACCACATTGGACATAATTCTGAGGGTTATAAGATGAAATTAGTTGTTAGTTTTCTTTTTGTGTGCCGAATATAAAAAGAAAACGTTTAGCTAAGTAAGCTTTCAAGTAAGTGATTAATAGCCAACCAAGTTTAAATGTACTTAGTCAAGTATATGGTCAAACGTTCGTTCCCCAAAAATGAGACTCTACTACGATCGACGGTCAGACAATCAACGATCAACAATAAAAATAGAGTCCTTGAAACGGGGCATAGCAGTAGGAAGAAGTATTACTACAGTTTTTTCAAAACTGAAATTTGGCAAAAAGGTGTCTTTTATAAAGTAGGAAAACACTAAAAAGAGATTTATTGAAATTCAACCCCTGAGGGGGTGAAATGGGGGTTCAAAGTTTGTATTCAGAAAACAATTTTTTTGGACATTTTAACTCGAAACTCCGTCGAGATATACCATAAATCAAATAAACGGACACGTGTTTTGAGATTTTTTGAAAACATCCCCTAAGGGTTCTAAATGGGTTAGCTAAATAAGGTTAATTTTTTTTTCAAATCTTCAGATAACGATACCCATCAAGATAATCGTCAGAATTTTAGTCAGTGTGACTAGGACATCATAATGAAGCTTCAGTTTGCTAATCTGACGCGCTCGAGTATTTGAAGATGGCGATTTCTTTTTCCATTTTCAAAATTCGCTGCGAGCTTGCATCACTTCCAAATCGTCAGATTAATAAATTGGAGCATCAGTAGGGTTCACATAACACTCTCTATGAAAATCTGAAGCGCTCGAGTAAATTTTTTTTTTCGAATTTCACCCCTCCCGCATAGCCACCCCCACCGCGCAAATCGTCAGATTAACATATATTTCGTATCAGAGACATGTTGGAGCATAAAAGATATTATAATCTGACAAGCTTCTGTATTTCCATGTCATTGTTTTTTTTTTTACAATTTTAAAAATCTGTAGACCCTCCCCCCACCGCTAAAAGTGGAAACATCCTAAACTACTTATACTTCCTATAATCTAATCTACCAATTCTAATAGATTTCTGCGACGCTCGAGTAAATCCACATTTAGCATCAGTGCCTCTTAAACTATAGTGCTAAAGTAGATGAAATAATGGAACTATAGTGCTAAAGTAGATGAAATAATGGAAGCTTCCACCATTTAAGTGTTTATTAAGGATACTTACGCATCATACACC
Source organism: Aproaerema taeniolella (assembly GCA_949987775.1). Classification (NCBI taxonomy): domain Eukaryota; kingdom Metazoa; phylum Arthropoda; class Insecta; order Lepidoptera; family Gelechiidae; genus Aproaerema; species Aproaerema taeniolella. The sequence goes on from OX465255.1 coordinate 6,787,072, forward strand.
TGTTATAATATAGATTCACTTGGTCCCATATTTGTCCTGTGACAATCCCATAGCACAGTTTTTTTTTGCCAGCAATAACTTTTTTTTATTATTATTAAGATCTTTAAAGTAAAATAAAAATAAAGGAGTAAGTCTACAAATCTTTTTAATTTTCTTTCGGTTTCGTACAGTCAATTCTTCACCGCTGAATACAATTTATTATGAAAGTGCGAGCTTGCGTCTCGTCAACCGAATTTGGGGAACCGTGACCCACCAACTGGGTCCTGTACGTAGTTTCGAATATTTTATCATTTTACAAAATAAAATCAGTTACTTTAACATTCAATCTCTTTATTTAAATATATTTAATTAAATAGGTTTAGCTCATTTATCACAGTCCTTGACATTTTACAAGTTACAACATATAAATTGCTTCTCTGCGTCCTAAGTTAGTAAGGGTAGTTCCGTCCTGGATTGTATTGTCCTTCGTCACTAAAACAAATCAAAGCTTATTAAAAACATATTCCATCTGTGATCTTACTTATGAGACAAGACTGTTACCACTCTCTCACCTACTAGCACATCTAGCATTAACTGCTTGAAAGAGACTCCTAACGTTTACCTAGCATTTTATGTTGTTGTGTCGGTGCTTCAGAGAATTTATAACTACTTACTGAAAAAGATAGAGTTATGTCTGATTAATTTATAAAAGTTACTAAAGATCTAAGGGTATAAGTCTAATCTACAAATTTAAAATACTGTTCATGAATCATTTTTATCACTTAAGCCCGCAAAAGTACACTTTACCAAACACGGACACATTTCAATCTATTTGTCCTTACTGAACCCACTGCTGGGATTTTCCCAAAAATCACGGGGAAATTATCATTATTGAGTCTATTCTTGTCAAGCAAATAGACGAACATAGTGCAATGGTGGTAAGAAAATATTGGGAGATCCCGTTGTGGATCGTGAACTTCTGTTAGTCCTTGTGGTACCTGGTATCTAAGGTACTTAAGACTTATTTATACTTACTTAGGATGCTGCCTGTTGTACTCAATGGAGCGGAGGATCTCAGCGGGAATGGGCGGTGGGGTGGGAATATGGGAGCCAACCGGGTGGAATCCGTTCTCGTCGGCGGTGTATGTGAGTGAGATCTGCTGTCCATCAGGTGCGCGGTATGAGAACCCGCCGTCCGCCGTCACCGCGGGTCCCTCGGGACCCGGCGCGCGGGGGGAACCACTCTCGTGCGCTGAGATGCCATTTGCGTCATAGCTACAAATATTAGAGAAAGGATCTACAGAAAAATGTTTGTGAAATAAATTAGGCATAACTGAGCATCGTTTACCCCTCTACATTACATTACATACGCTCACGCCTGTAATCCCATACAGGGTAGGCTCAGTGATTCAGAACCACTTGATGCCACGTTTGACATAAATTCTGAGGGTTAATAAACTAGATGAAACTTGATGCATACTGGTGAGATGATGTCAGCCTTTTACCCACAATACAGCAAAAGCCTCGCATCCCTATAAATATCATTTAGATAAGCATAAGGCTTATGCAATTTCGGTTGTGCAAAAATAATAATGCTCAAACATGTCTAGTTGCAAATATGAAAGTTCAAAAGTATCACCACGAAAGTCTGGCAATCTGGCGGTGGGTAAATATTCGAATATCCTTGAATTTTGCAAGACACTGATGTGCAAGACCTGAATTCAGATCACAATCATTTATCATTACATCATAGAAAACTTAATTTTATTTCTTAGGCTTTATAATCACAGCAAAAAGAGTATCTACTTTCCTTGAAATACGATTCAAATCCTTTGTTATTTTAGCATCAATCACTAACACTTACACATACAATGCTTCATCTGAAAATGTTATAATTTCCTATTAAAGTAGAGAGAGAATCAAGGTATTCTAGGACTTACAACTAATTAGTCTAACCTGTATCGATAGGACCCATCTCCATTGTTAATGTTCTCATAGTGGTAGGGTGCGCCTGCGCTGAAAGCGCTAGCAGAGGCGCTTGCGCTGGCGGAGGCGAAGGCGCTCGATTGGGAGTACAGGCGATCCAGGCGACCGCCTGATACAGCTGTCACCACACACACGACGAATGCTACTGACTGAAAAAGAGAAAGATTGGGTAATTTTGTTTCTTTAGTATTTTTCACAGCTTCTTAGCTGTGTTGATCATGATCCAGAATTAAATAAGAATTATTGCCCAGAATTTTCATATTTTTTTTTGGAAAACTTAGTATCATACGCTCTAGGTGTCACACTTTCAGTTAGTTGCGTTTATGCCTTTTTTTTGAAAACTTGCGGTGATCACTAACTACAATTTTAGTAGATAAATTATGTTATTTATCTTTTGGTAGATGCATCTCTCCTATTTAAGTATGAATTTGTGGTTTATTACAACTTTTTCTATTAATTTTTAGTGTGACGACTGATAACATCAATTGATGGAAGAAAGTGAGAAGCTACAGGTATCAATCCGACTCTTACAAGTTTTTACGGTAATAAATCCTTACCAGATACATGGCACTAAGGTAACGTTAATACGACACTAAGGTGTTGTAGTTTTTGGTTGTCTGGTGTTTGGGCGTCGCCGTTTTATACTACGCCATCACGAATGCCCTTTATATTGCCACACTTCGCCCCTATTGTTGATGTTCTAGCGAGCGATAATAGCATAATGGGCTCCATATATTCTGATAGTCAATTTTTGATGGCAAAGTTCAAGAGATCAAATGGTTGAGATTTTTGAATAATTTCTTCGATTAATATGTGGAAAATACTGCAGTCAAATTAAAATGCTTTACCTGGCTTACTGAAATAAGTTTGTGGTGTTTTTGTTTATATTTCTTTCAGCAGTTGAATAGAGTAAGAAAATATTAAAATAGTACAGTCAAGAGTGCATCAAAGTAGACAAAATGCATTTTATTTCGATGGACAAATGATGTACAGTTTTCGACTGCTTACCTTGTCTTCAAACACGCATCTAAGGAATCAATACATATTTATCACAACAAATCCGTATAGAACCGAATGACGCCATAATATTTGCAAGTAAATGTATTTTATTCATATGATTGTTTGCGCAATGAATAATACCGCGAAAATGTACTCAGGCATACAAAATTCGAAAATAGCATTTTTTCACGAAGAAAAAACATTGTTATTAGGAAAAAATATTATACGAAACATACAAGTGTAAAGAAGCAATAAACTTAAAATAAAAGATTATTTGTGTAGAACGTTCTAGACAAAATATAATTACAATATTTAATATCTTGTCAACATAATTAAAACGGGTTCTTACCACGGCACGGTTTTAAACGCGCGCATGAAAATAACACCGAAAATCTTAAACAAAATATCTAATAGCTTGTGTAAAATGAGTCTAAAAGTGGTTTTTCTCTGTAAAAATATCCATATTTAAAAGTAAATTCAGGAAAAGTTAGATAAAACAAAAAAAAATGTTATTATACTTTAAAATTTTGAGCTTTTCTGTTATGCAAAGCTTTTCCAAACTTTTAGGACGCCCAGGGCCCTGAATCAATAAATAGTTCGACCTGTTAGAATGACTGGAAAATCGCTATGAATGTTTTAACCTTTAAAACTTGCTGAAGCATTTTCTTTTTCATGCTAATATCAAGTTTCCTTTAAAATATCACCTTTGCGAGCTTTCGCTTATTTCCATACCACTACGAACAAAGAGTATTATTTGTCACCTCTTGTACTTTTACTTGAAATTTAAAGTATAAATTATTTATGTGATATTTATGTGATATTCACGTACTCAAATGTTGTCGAGATTTTACCCATACATTATATTTTTATGTATTTCTTCCTACAAAACAATACACTTTACTACACACAAAAAACATAATCATAAAACAAAAACATGTTCAACTTGTAGTGTACAATGCGGCGGCCTTATTACTATAGAGCAATTTCTTCCAGGTTACCTGCGTTCCTTGAGGAAAGTTTTAGTGAGCTGATGGCTTATTTTCATTATTTTTTCTTTCATCAACTAATTCAAAGTAATCCAATATATGTAGGTAGTTTGTGTAATATTTTGTGTAATAAAGTTGATCAATGGAAAATATGGCGTTTAATAAATTGTGATCAATGTCCTGCGAGGCCGGATGAACCGAAACTTATTAAAATTATTACATTGAAAACGAACCCTTGATTGAACTTAATCGAACTTAATTTTCGGTTGTGAGTGTATTCACGCCTATGATCCCTTTCGGGGTAGACAGAACGTCATGTGATTCTGGAATAGCTTGACGCCACATTTGACATTATGTGTTATTAAATGTTTGTGAATGTGAATAACTTCAATTGGAAGTTAGTATTTCTTTACCAATCATCTGCAGGCCGAGTACGATAGTGACAGCGCCGTGACAACACCGCGGTCCTATGTTAAAATGTCAACATTGACAACGCCATAGGGCGAGCAACCCTTTGCGCGGGACCTTCGCGCAATCAAAGTGAAGTTTCAGCGTGAGCCGAGCGCCAGTTTGTCGTTATCGTGCTAGAGCTGCTGAACTGAGTTTATCTGATTCCGACTTCAAAGTAAATATTTCCGAGTATTAGTATACTTCAAACCATTACATCGCGTCGCTAATTTCACAAAATACTTTCATTAAGGAAGGAGTAACAGTCACGATGTTTCTCACCTTTATTTGATTAATTCATTCATCACTCATGAACCCATTCATTTATGAACACGCTATTTATTCTCTATTGCAAACTTCATTTAGTCGTTATAATCACAAATATTTCAATTAACATATTTGTATGCTATAATAATCAGAATCTACACATTATTTGTTTAATAAATCTAGTCCTAGCTAGTTAGCGATTATAAAAGTCAGCTAAGGGAGCCGTACGATAGGTAGCATGTGTCTGCATAATATAATCAAATACACCTAAATATTATTTTCTATTTACATATCTTTTCTTATTTATGTTTCTACTTCACAACGTATGTTTCAACGTAAAACAGCTTTTAGTGTTTTCAGGCATAGTGCCAATATTTTCATTTCTGCTACCGAACACTACAAAAGCGATCATAAAAACAAAATTGCTAATAGTATCTCAGCAGGCATTGGTGGAAATTTTCGCACTAACTACGACCAGCAGCGCCTGTGTGTCTGACGCACGAGATTTTACTATTCCTTGTATACCTATATGCTCTTTTGGCTCTACAATGATAAAACATTTAATTTTATTATTATTGAACCCGCAAGATCAAACTAAGAGCATCAAACTAGACAGGTGCCTACTATTCAAGCTTTGTGCCCATGAAAAGGATATACAACAGCAAGAACGGCCGTCTACTTTTTAATTTATGGGTACCTAATTGTTTTTACTAATTTTAAATATTTTTTTAAAACCGAAATAAGTTCTCATTCAACAAGCATTCAACCCAAAAAACAACTGCAACAAAACGTAGTGAGAAAATGTATACAGCTACAATCTAAGCTTTAGACTCGAATACCTATACTTAACTTAATTAATAGTCTGTTGACTTTACTATTTTAATAGTCAAAAGGGTATCGATAAAATCGTCCTACTTAATTTATTTTTTGTTTAATTTGTGCAAAGGTGATTTTTTCCGTAGGTAGGTAAGTATTACTGAAAAACTTTTGTTACGCCGCCTCTCAATCCTAACCTTACAAAGGTCATGAATCATAAACATTGGCAACATATGGCTCATGATTCGAAGCACTCAGCTGGCCTTAGATCCATCAAACTGCGATGTAGTTCTAATATAAACATGCCGCCGACACGCTGTCCAGCAGTAAACCAACTACGTCACACTAAGATTCCTCCAAAGACTTTTGAAATAAAATCATGTTAACTGGTTTATCTGCTGCTGAAGCCTGTTAATTAAATGTGCATGATAAACAAAATCTTCCTTTGAAAATACCCTATCTCAGCATCTACTTCCTGGCACTTTAGTCTTGCGTCTCAGTCCGGGTATGCTTGAATAGCACAGTAAGGGTTACCGTTTGACTCTGTCACTTAATTAGAGTACACCGGTTTTTCCCGAATTCAATACAATCTGAAAGAATTACTTTGAGAAATTGAAAAAAAAAACTTAAGCGCCGTCATTTATAAACCAACCCTAGAAATTACTTCGCACCGAAACCTCGTTTTAGAAATGAATGATATAGAATGAGACCATTGTTTTACCTAAATGGAGTTTTTTTTTAGCCAGCCGTAGCGGTACACAAAAATGACAGTATTTTTACAGTACTTTAGAGTGAACCAGCTACAGTCAGCTGGACAGTTGAATTGCTATTTTACATCATAAATCTTATAATATCACTTTTCCGTGATGTCTACGCAGTCCATAAGAATAAAAAACTGGCCAAGTGCGAGTCGGACTCGCGCACGAAGGGTTTCTTACCATTATCTATAAAAACAAGGAAAAAAAATCACGTTTGTTGTATCGGAACCCCCTTAAATATTTATTTATTCTAATATTTAGTCTTTTTTTTATAGTGGCACCAGAAATACATCTTCTGTAAAAATTTCAACTGTCTTACTATCACGGTTTATGAGATACAGCCTGGTGACAGACGGACAGACGGACAGCGGACCCTAAGTAATAGGGTGCCGTTTTTACCCTTTGGGTACGAAACCCTAAAAAGCTCTAGAAAATGGTGCAGTCTCGTGTCGGAGGCCAAGACTCACTTTGATGAATGAATTAATAAAAAAAATGGTGCAATTAGCATATTGAAAGGCATCCATCACTCATTGGATTTATGTAAACAATCATTTAGAATGCGCAATACGTTGTTTATAATGATATCGAGTGATACGTATACTCCATTAGCTTTCGAGTAAACAAAATGCTAAATGCGTTGTTAAACACCCGCCCTTTACAGTATTATCTCAAGTACACCTCTTCATTCTCCTAAATTTATTGTACATAGTAGGTAAAACATCTTCGTCTATTTTATACCATGTTTATGCGATTAACCAAAGATGATTTTTTTCTTTTCAGCAAAATAATTTTTCATTAACTTTTGGATTCCTTTCAAAAAAAAACTGTATTTTTTTCTTCAAAACTTGAAAAAGGCGTGTTTCTACAATTTTTGTAATGTTTTTATTTTCTGCGGATGATAGTCGGTAATATAAACCATAACAAAATATAATTAATTCCTTCTTTGACTTATCTATAAAAGGATATCTAGAAATATAAAGGTAATAATAATAAGGAAGAAAATGTCAAAAAGTTTCGCAACACAAGTCAAGCTCCATAAATGTATTATCGACTTTCAGAATTAATGCATGTAGAGCTTAAATGTGGATAATTTATCATATCCCGCACTAACACATCTTTTCTCTGCCTGCCCCCCTTATAGTGTGATGAAGTGTTTGCTTCTGCGCCGTAGAAGTAAACCATATACATGAGTACTAATCGAGGAACGTACTTACCCAAGTACCTGTGAGCTCTTTGGCTTCTATCCAGCAAAGCAATCAGGCGCATCTTGAACGGTATAACAACCGGATTTACGGACTTTATCGTACCTACCTAAAAAGCTTATTATAAATTTGGTTTAGTTCTCTGTGAAGTCTGAAAAGCAGTGGGTTTTCCTTAATGCTTTAATCCTACTAAATAGACCTTGTCCACCAGGATCCCCTAGCCCAATCCCCTGGGGGATCCCTGATAAAAAGAATAGATGGATAGATGTTTCAATTCCCAGAATATTAACAATATTGGCATCAAAATTAATTTATTCGATCATTCATCACTAATTCACTACAGACTGTGAAATCCCACAGCTAGAAAAGACCTCATTTAGTTGAAAAAATAAAAATCACTTAAACTTTAGTCGAAATTTAAGTTCATTCGATGAGGGTCATATCCCACGTAGTTCGTGACCGACATCACAACGTTTTAAAAAGATGTGAGTAAAACCTATTAAATTCAAATAAACAATAGCTCTGCCATATTTCTACAACAATCTGCCATTTTTGACAATGACCTTATTTTAAAGATCGTCAAATACATCCTTCACTATCGAAAGCTCTCGCGAAATTCCGAAGTAAACAAAAGTATGATCCACGCCCGTTCGCCTTGACACCAGCGGCGGCGCCGGCGCAACTCTGGCGAGACCTTTACCACTATAAAAGCTTATTCCTGTCAAAATTGATCTATTTCTACATTGTTAAGTCGATTGTATGTAATGTCTGATAACATTTATTTTGTTAGTAAGAGATTGTTCTCTACATTTAAGCATTTTATGTTTTGTGATTTATTTTAAAAACGAAATCAGAAAAAGCTTTGGGATAGACAATCATCTAATTTACATAATCTGCACAATAGTAATGTTTATTAGTCCATCCTTCAAGTGTCGTAACGGACCACCGGATTGGTGTGATTTTTTGGACAGGGATTAGAGGCCTGTACCTATAGGCAAATTTTCCAGGCGAACAACCTCACAGACATAATGATACACGAGTACACTACAGTTATTTAAAGTCCTCTCTCTGCAACAATTTAGATTACGTACCTAGCTATCTCTAAAAAAATATATGCAGTCGAATATAGATCCTCCTTCTTATTTGAAGTCGGATAAAATAGTAGAATTGCATAACCATAATGTAAGAGATTTTAACATTAGCGTACACTAAAGGGTCAAATTACGGTTTTAAGAAATAAATATGCATGTTTGATGTATTGTGTCGAGTAGTTTCGGTCCCACCCCCATAGCACCATCAAATTGAGTATCGTAGGAACAAATCACTCGCTTCTAATCTAAAGAGTAATTTTTCATCGTGGTAGTTTCTCCAAAGCTCTATTTTCCAGGTATAGAACAATATCATGTAGTCGTACCTATTTCTATCCATTTAAAATATGAAGACTATATTCAGCAAGGCTTTGCCGATCTCACACAGACATTGTTTAAATCATGTGTCAATATGCAGAGGCCGAAGGTGATATGATAATAACGTGTTACATACCTTTACAGTCATATCATGTGATACTTTGAACTCTATGTTATACTAAGAGTAGAGGAAAGTCTTTCCGAAACATTTCCAATCGAAAGAAAGGCGTCGACAGGTCGGCGTTCCACAGGTTGTTCCCAATGACTCTTAACCTCTCCAAAATATTGAAGTCCCAACGAGACATTTTACGTAACTTCGAAAGCGTATATTCGAAAGCAACAAGTTCTTTCACACCATAGAAAAGATAGGTTTTCTATGTTCCAAATAAAGTGATTGTGACAGTATCTCCCAAAAATGGAGTAAAAACGATGAATATAATCATAAAATAATTATTTTGACAGTTTCAATTGTTTCGTACACTTTTTTCTTTGAATTTAATTTTATGAAAACATTTTTTGAGGCAATGGGAACAACCCGCCGACGGCGTCAACACAGCAGCCGCCCCGCCGCGCCGCCGCCGCAGGCGCCGACGACATTGTCAAGGTCGCCCGAGGCCGGCTCGTGCGCCCTCATCTGTGCGCGAGCGCAAGCCGCATTACGCACTGTACTAATTTATACAGGAAACATTACAATTTCCCAACATACTTACCTTATCTCATCTCGACTAACAAAAAGCTCACTCTTTACAGTTTAGTTTTCTACGAGCTTAAAATACCCTTTATTACACATGAAACATAACTTTCAAAAAAACCACTAAGGCAACATATTACATTTAAATTTGGTTAATTTTAAATAAAAATTTATTCTATAGTATATGTCATCAATTAGTTTTCACAGATGGAAACAAAAGTCGCGTTTTTAGTACATACATAGCTTTGCATTAAGGTTTTAAAATTTCTTATAATAAATCAAGATAGGGCTTTTATCTGAACCCTTTGCACGACTAGCATCAATTTTGAAACTCTTTCAATGTCAAGTTCTAATTAGACGTCACCTATGCCCAAGGCCGCATATTGTGGCGCATGCGCGTTACATAACCGGCGTGTGCGTTGCGCAAGGCCGTGTCCGGGTGCCGGTGCCGGCTGCCGTAACGGTCTGCGACGGAATGCGCCGATTTGACGCGCGTTGCTTCATCGGCGTCGCCATCGACACTTCACAGGGACAGCTGAAGAGTGTTATTGGTCTTTTAAGTGTAAAACTCTCTATGCGCAGCTTTGGCCCCTGAAGCCATCAAACTGTATTGATTTGTCCTACGTTACTTTAGGGAAAGCAGAGGAAATGTTGGTTGTTTGTTTGGTAGTCTTATGAATAGGTAAGCATTGTCGTCTAAGGCGGTTGAAACCTTGTTTTCAAATTTTACTTTTTTTATTTTAAACACGTTAAGGTAAGGGGAGGTAAGGAAATTATTAACAAGGTTTGCTAAGATACCAAATACTTATATACAAGCAATGAGAAACAGAAAATAACATGCTATTCCAAAAAGTAAGTAGGAATAATTTTCTTCTTATCGTGTATTTGACTAAACCAGTGTCTAAGTTCTTGAGCCGTCATCATCATCATCATATCAGCCTATTGCAGTCCACTGCTGAACATAGGCCTCCCCCAAGGTGCGCCACTTTGCACGATCCTCCGCTGTTTTCATCCAGCCACTACCCGCTATCTTCTTTAGGTCATCTAACCATCTGGCTGGGGGGCGTCCTACACTACGTTTGCCAAGACGTGGTCATAATGAAAATAATAAATCGCAAAATATCAGAATAATATGGTAACCAAGTTTAATATGATATTAATATAAAAGCTCCCAGCTGGGAAAGAGAGACCGTCATCAGAATGCCATCGGTTTCTTCACAAACAATCCTCTTTGGCCTAGTATTTTTCCTTATGCAAACCCTAACTAGATCCGGCTCTGTAAGTGCATACACAGTGATTACCTCACGAAGGTCGTTCGAGTGCATTTTGACGGACGATGCGCGTTGCAGTGAAAGATGCGTTTGTTTACCACGCAGTGAGTGATTGCCCTATCGCGCCGGCTCGTTGGGAAAGGCTGATTTGCAAGAAGCCTCATTTATATGCCTACTTAGTACAGTTATTATTTTGAAGCTAGTTGAAGATTTACTATGATTGATTTCTTTTTTCTTGTAGAGATAAATTTATTAAGGCGCAATTTAGTAGTCGGGGGCCATTTACATTGCGTCACAGTCATAGAGTATTTAGACAATACGCATTAGAAAGATCAGGAAAGCGTGAAAAAAGAGGCGTTGAAGACGATAATATTTGACGTGGCGTAATATGTAGACGACTTCATACATGGTTGCAATCGTGTTCGCATGTTCTTTATCTATCTATCTTCTATCGATATTATAAAGAGGAAAGATTTGATTGTTTGTTTCTTTGTTTGCATTGAATAGGCTCCGAAACTACTGGACCGATTTGAAAAATTATTTCACCATTAGAAAGCTACATTATCCCCAATGGACATAGGCTACATAATTTTCTCGAATTCCCACGGGAACGAAGTCTCGGGCTGAATGCTAGTTTATACAATTAAACAAGGAAAAGCAATTCCGCCGTTCGTTGGTCACATGATATGACCCTAACAACTGAATCATAAAAAATCCAAAATTGCTGAGTCACTGACACAACATTGAACTACTTTTCTCCAGGAAAACGCGTAACGTCACTTCGTTCACTTCGTTTCGTTTACTGTATGGAATTCCTAATTAAAACCACTATTTGTTCCTTATATGAAATTTCTAGGTCAATAAATCACCAGAATACGGGTAAATAAACGCTTAATTTAATCGACATACTTCACACTGGCAAGTCCAGCCTACGCATCTCTCGTTACAAGAATCAGTGTCGCGACAAGTGATAACCACTTTCGCTAATGACTCCGCAAAAAAGACTATAGCTGTTTTCTTAGTTTGTTTTTGTTCAGAACAACTAATTGACACTGCATTACTGATGCCTTCGTAGACTTTATAATACGAATTTATTTTTCTAGAAACAATAGGCAGCAGTCACAGTCACAAGTATATTCTTTATACAATGTATGTTTTATAACGGTTTATAAAGGACAAATGCTACAGAATAAGTTAAACTCCTGGACAACGCGGCTTACCCTTTCTAAACCTCAACTCTAATAACCAACATCCGCTCCAAATTAAACGAGGTGTGGCCAGAACGAGACACACCAGTCGAGTTGCAACTGTGTTTGCAAGCTTTAGGCAATCAATTAAACTATTTTATTTGATCGTGTATATTCAAGAGCAGAGCGTCGGTGGTCTAACTGCTAGCGGGTTGGTGTCGTTAGCGAAAGGTACCGAGTTCGATCCCCAGTACTCCCATGTATGTACCAATGACTCATTTTCAGAGTTATTTACACTAGCTGCACACTAACCGATGTTCATACGGTGAGGGAAGACATCGTGAGGAAACCTTCAGGAGACTGAATGTGTAACGATGATCTAATCTGGTAAGGTTCCTTTGTTAACAGGGTCCCGGAGATCAGATGGCAGTCGCTCCACTGTAACAACTTAACCTGCTAAATCCTAGATGATCAAGCGTACCCCGAATGAGAAACGGGACTAAGCACTAGGAAGAAAATAGTCAAGAGCATATGAAACTTGATAAACACAGCCCTGCCGCTTTACGATAACAAGTGAAATGTCTTTCTTGTACTGTGACAATTAAAATGTCGACACTTAACTTTCTTTGCAAGTTGATCTTGAGACGTGTATTTCTTATTAAAAAAATTAAAACATTCATCATTTTCATGTAGGCGAATGTACTGAGTCAAAATCGAGTTTATTTACGAAATTAATTCAACGTTAACTCTAAAATAAAATAAAATTGTATCACCCCGACATTCGATGACTTATAACTTTTAGAAGGCTGAATCGATTTTGATCAAATACCTTTTTTTGTCAGGGATTAAAAATTGGTGACATACTTAATTACTCGTAAGTATCTATTATCGAAAGGCTGCGTCAGAAGTACCCGAATCCGACGAGCACAGGATGCATGAAACGAATGAGGTATGTTTGAATTGTACCGGGCAGGTGGAGGTGTGTTTACCCCAATTAAACACGGGTGTGAGATATTGTAAGTATTTTTAATCAGTTTAATGGTAAGGTCAAAAAAAATATCATCAAAAATTATGAGTCAGCTTCATAGGAAACTTCGCAAAAAAATTATTGAAGCAAGTCCTGCAAGTAAAGAAGCATGTAATACACTCTTGCATACTAACCATACCAATTGCATATTTTATGGTCCTACTCGCATAAACAGTAAATAAAACAGTGATGGGTTCTGTGTGTGGTACGTACATAGTACCGTTAACAGATTTGTAGCGCATAATGTCCGAATTAGTCATCGTCCGTCATGCACCGCTCTCCATGGGGTTATTTGTAAATCGGACGGACTAGAACCAGTCATCACATATTTCATATCAACCCAACTATTATACCGATACCAAGGTGTTTTGTCACTACTACACTTGTTTCATATACAAATTAACCGAAAGGACCCCAAAAACTTCCTATGGCTTTTTTGTTTTTTTACCTGCAGTATTGCTTTTTAACTAAATGACTACCTATATAAATAACTATTTTAAATAAAATTAAATCTCAAATAATATTCAATTCACAAAGATCAGTAGCTTCCGATGATCGCGTGTCGAGATATATGGAATGGCAAACGAACTCGTTCTGAATCAATCTCTATCACGAAATATCACTTTATTAAGTAGTCGCCTAAAGCTAACCTTTACGATTATGGTTCTCAAACGATTTTGGTTAAAAAAAACACCAAATATCGTCCCTCATTATTTTATCTGTAACATAGTCATAATTTAATGAAAATGTTATATTTTTGTTGTTAATATTTTGACATTTATTCACACCTTAAACGAGGGAGTCGGTAAAACTTTTCAATAAAAGCTATAATGTGCGCAAGTGTATGAAATAAATTGAATGTAAAATGAGTTTGCCTGTCGAATTTCGAAGACCCAGGATTCAGTGAAAGATTCTAAGATAACTGGATTAACGTGTCGTGATGCTAAGATAATTTTTTTTTTTTATAAATAACAAAAATTTAAGATGTCATGGCTTGAGGCAATGAATGGCATGATAAGGCATAATAGTGAGGCCCATACTATGTTGATTTGAAAGTACAGGAAACTGAAGATTGGTCCCTTATTACGTGAATTAGTATTTCGATACAGTAGCTCGATATCCGTCCATTATCGAGTGATAGATTTACAACCTGTTGTTTTATAATAATTGGTTCCTTTAACTTTTTTAAGAAGACAGGATGTGTTTGTAACAGGATGTGAAGTGATTTTTATCAGCACGAATTTCTGAGATACTTTTGTTTGAATAGATTAAACAGAATTAGACTTGCATTTCCAGTGTTCGTTATAGTTATTCTGATGGCTTCACACAATAATAACGTTTTATAATAAAAAAAATATATCTTCAAAATACATATAACAATGGTCTTGCTGGTGTCAGCCGGTTCCAGGGCTCTTTTTATAGCTCAATCCTATGTCAACATTGACAACACCAAAGGGCGAGCAAGCCTTTGCGCGGAGCCCTCGCCCACTCAAGGGAAAGTTGATAATCCACAAATACTAAATGAGATCCAACTTGCGGTGCCAAATAATAGACTGAGGCGAGGTCCCCGTGATAAGGTCTTTGCGGTGCCAATCTTTAGGACCAACCTACTTAAATACGCACCTCTTACAACTGCTCTCAGAACTCTGAATGAAGTCGCAAAGAAGGTAGATGTGTTTAGTTGCTTGATGGCAGAGTTGTTGGAGGCTGTAAGATCAAGTATTGTGTAGTATAGGTAGAAAGTAAGAGTTCTTGAGAGGCTGATTATTAATTTTATTATGGATTTATTATTATTTTAATTATGGATTTTACTATTAATTATTATTATTGAATCTTTGTTAGTTGTTATTTGGACATGTGAATCTGTAGTTGACATTGTATTTATTATTTTGATGGCACTGGTTTATATTTGTAATGTTTAGTTTAATATTTGATTTCCGATTCAATTTTTAGAAGTGTGCTGTTTTTAGTGTGAATGTTTTAATATTTTTTGGGGGGGGACCTTATGTATAATTGACAAGTGTATTTATTGACTTGGGAATACTGTAAAAATAAATATATGCTATTTAAATAAATGAAATGAAAATGAAAATGAAAAAATGAAAAGTTTCAGCGTCAGCCAAGTGGCGCGCCGCGCGAGTTTATCGCCATCGTGCTCGAGCTGATACAACGCTACGAGTACGTTACCTTTATTTATGTATAAGGTTGTTATAGTATACGCTCGAACGTGTGTACGCAAAAAACAAAAAACGAAGAGGACTTCCTCTCGAACTCGACGGACTCGAAACGTAACCCAATAACCTACCTTAAATGAATTGTTAGTAAACAATATCCATTTAAGGTATTCAATATTAAATTTAACATTCACTATCGTTGGGGATTAAGACACAATTAGTAGTATTTGCGTCTGTTGTTCTCCTAAAATAAATTTTCCCAAAAATAAAAACACTATAAGTTTTATTTGAAAATATCACTTTCTCAGCAAAATCGTAAAAGTTTTCTGCAACAAGCCATCCATCTGAACATGTTATGATGTGTGATCAGCTGTTTTATGCGAAGAAACGGCAGATGCATTAGCCAGTAGGAAGCAGGCGTTATCTCAAAATCTAGGCCGAGGGAATACAGCAGCGGCAACCGAGCGGAGCCGGCGCCTTCCTGACGCTCCTGACACCTGTTTTGAATTCGGGACGCAGGAATCAATGAATGTCAATTTGTGTTATCGCGATATTGTCATCAGCTGCCATTACAAACAAAGCACTAAGTATACAGGGTGACTTTTTAATCAGTACGCAAATTTCTCTTACGGTGTCAGTAACGTTGATAGAACGTAAATAAGGAGGAACTTTTTTTTCAAAATGTTCATATTTTGATACCTATTTAACGTCTTAGAGGTTAGAGGATGAGTTTTGTAAGACGCAGAAACACAGGTGTCACAAATTGTGTTGAAGAGCACAATTACCAAGTTTCAAGTCAATTAGACGATATTATTTTTTACCATACAAAAATTTTGATTTATTTTCTTGCCGATCTAGCTTGTAATTTGTAAACGATATAAAACAAAACAAAATACCGGTCTGTTAAATTTTCATAAAGTTTACGTTCAAAAAATTTCATAATTCAATGTCTGTAAATAATGTCCTTTCCTCCCATTAAAAAGGATTTACAAATACCAAAACAGTGACATTCTTTCGTTGAAAATGCGCTTTAAACCAATGCCTTTCGAATTATAAAAAGGACCAAGGAACACTTTTTCAAAACTCAGTTAGGAAGGCGGAAAGTAGCTATTACGCTACAAAATAATGGGCACGACTCTGGTTTACTATTTTAATACACCACAATGCCAATCTAATTTGGTACGATTACGCTATTCGTGGGTAATACGAACAGTACAATGCCAAATAAATGAAAACTTTCAGACAGTGAAATACTATACAAACGTAGTAACACTTATTTCGAAGCGTACCTATACTTACTTTCCGCCTTCCTATCGGAAATAGTTTCAAACGATCCAGTATCCAGAATCACAGTATCGCGGTGGCATTAGTAACTTTTTACCATTGCCCCTCGAAAAGGGTCCGTTATTCTTCAAAAACAGTGAATAAAACGCTGTTTATTTCACTGAGTGAATAAAACATTTTGAATTTGGAACATGCGCGAATATAAGGATTTTAGTAAGAAAACTAAAGAAAATGTGCAAGGAGGTTGCATACTCTCGCTATAAAAACGTACTAAACCTTGGCTGTATGTAATAACTGGCTGTATGGAATATGGCTCGGTTAAAAATTTTAAATTTAGAATAAGGAATTCAGCCAATTTTCTGTGCAATTTTCATGCAATTATAAGTTTCTGTTAAAAGTTTTTGTCTCAAAATCATAAAATGAGTTCGACATCCAGTGATGAAAGTGAACCTCTCATTCCAGAGTCATTTCGCGTTAAAGCAGCTGCTATTGTTGATAATTTACTGTTACAGAGTAATTATTTTCTTTTTCTTGTAGTCAATGATAAAAAGAAGAGTACCTAACACGTGAAAAAAAATTCATCTCGGCTCTTGTATCCCTTGATCCGCTCAGGATTCTAATCTAGAATCCTTCGCTCCTCTCGGGATACAACTCAATGCCTCAAAAAGAATTCACCTTTTTTTCACTTGTTGGGTAATCTACTATTTTTGAACTTTCCATTGTGTGTTATATATTTCAGATTCTGCATTATGCCTCGTTACAAGTTGACGTCTTAAACGAAGACGTAATTCTATTTAAAGCAGCACTATTCTAGAAAAAGAAGCGAGCTGACTACTTTATTATCACATTATGTCTCTCTTAATCTGCATCTACTTAATTATGAAAATTGTGCAGTGTGTCTGTATGTCAGTAACGGAAGTGTGACGTTTCCACTGTACTGGAATGCATATCTCCGTCGAGTTGGCGCCGGGAAAGAATTAGGCCTACCTTTATCAAGTAAACATAATGAATTTTAACTATTTCAATGATTACTCTGCTAGTCTGTTTTTCACTTTATATACCGTTTCGAATAACATAACTGTTTGCTACTAGTTTACAAGATTTTTTTATCGACCAGACTTGGTTGTGCCCTTTCCTACTTTTCACTAATCGGAAAAACCACATTCTTTGCATAGGTAGGTAGCAAAGTACCTACAGTTTAATTTCTACAGCTTTTTGTGTTTGAGCGTTTACCAAGAAACCCAAGAAAAACATAAAAAAACTTTCAGAGACACAATGGCATAACTTTTATCTATGTAATCACTACAAAGGCCACCTGAAGCTAACATGTCGAAAAAACAAAATGTTATAACAAGCGAAATCGAGCATTAGGTATGTTTGATACATAAAATCTCTTTTTTACATATAAAATCTATTTAGTTTTACTTTATGCTTGTTATGTTTTTTTTTTTTCTATTCTGTCATTCATTCCTTCAATTTGTTAGCTTCTATAAGCTGCTTTATATTTCAATAAATATAAATTCTATTTAAACTTAAACTATGTTTTACTGATCATAGTTTTGTGGTCCTTCAGGATTTTTAAAGTTTAGTGAACCAGTTTATTAAATTCAACTTGCTTTTGTGCATCTGAGATATCGGCAGTTTTGGTATTGAAAATTCCATTCATTTACGACGTATTTGTGAAAAACTTTCTTTTGTTTCTTTTGACGTTCCGGAGAGAACAGAAAGGAGATAATCCATCTATTTGGATTTGGCATGCTGTCAGCGTCAATTTATGTCAGCATATGTAAATAAACAACAGTTGTAAATATAAACACTTTGGAAAAAACGCGTAATTAAAGTGTAATTTTCCGGAAAAGTGATAGTGCGGGAAAAGTGCGTTGTTCAAATGCGTCATGTACAGTATTGTACAGTTAGTAAATTATGATTTTCGGGTTAGCAGTGGATCTGAAGTTTTAAGTTTGAACAATTTTATGGACTGAAGTTTTAAGTTTTACTATTTACTAAGGTACTGTAATTTCTTATTTATTATATTCACGATGGCAGAAGAAATTAAATTAAAGAAGCTCGTTCAGAGACGTACTTAAGCAAAAGGTTGTATATCTAGAATTAAAAATGTAGTCGAAGCTCAACGAGTAGAACTTTCTGCCACTGTGGATGATTTGGAGGCAAGACGAGACAAACTTAAGTCCGTCTTTACAGAATACGAGGAAATTCAGATGATCATCCTGGAAATTAATGAAAATGATAACGAGGACATAGGTTCTGTAGAAAATAAATACTTTGAGACATTAGCATGCTTAAATCAATTAATAAAACAACTATCGAAAGAGAGATTTCCTCAGAATTCTTCGGATAAGTTATCCCATACAAAATTGCCTAATATAGAGCTTACTGTTTTTTCAGGTAAAGATCTTTCTCAGTACAAGCCATTTATTGACATGTTTTTGTCTATTATTGATAATAACAAAACGCTGTCTGATGTACAAAAACTTTATTATCTGAGAAAATACTTGACTGAGGAGGCTCTAGGTCTAATTATTAACTTGCCATTGACCAATGAGTCATACCCTGAGGCTCTTTCTCTGCTTAAAAAGAGATATGAAAATAAAGCTCGTCTTGTTATCAACCACATAAATATATTATTAGATTTACCTATTATACGGAAGGGTACTGCTGTAGCGCTTAGACATTTTAACTCGCAAATCCAACAGCAACTCCATGCTTTAAAAAACTTGGAACAACCCACCAATAGTTGGGACATTTTATTAATTTCAATTTTATCGAGAAAGCTTGATGCTTATACAAATAGGGCTTATCATCTAGATAGAGTCGACCAGGAAAAGATGCCAACTTTGGCTGAATTTTTATCTTTTCTCGAAAAAAGAGCGATTGCTTTGGAGGACAGCTTGCCGTTCTTCAAAGACTCTCACGATGAGAGACCAAAACAAAAACCTGGTAATTTCAGTAAGGTTACCAATGTAACTGCAAATCTGGTCAAAATCATATGCTTGTCCAAAATTTAAACTAACTGCAGTTGGAGATCGAATCAGCTTTGTAAATAATCGTAAATTGTGCACTAGATGCTTGCGATCTCACTCAGAGACATGTAAATACAGATTTCGTTGTAAATATTGTAAAGAAAACCATAATACTCTTCTGCACGAGGAAATCCCATCAGAAGTGTCAGTTACTACAGCGTTGCATTCCTATAGTAATGCACGTACTTGTGTTTTATTACCTACTATTAAGGTAAAACTTTGTGACAAAAATGTTCATGATTTTTTTGTTAAAGCACTGCTCGATAGCGGGAGCCAAGTTTCAATTATAAAAAAGTCTCTTGTTGACAAAATTGATTTGAAACCTTTCTCACAAAAAAAGAACATTCTTGGCCTTGGAAATTATAAGAACCAAACAAATCAATTTGTCAACATTAGAGTGCCCTCATCAGTTTATGACTTAAAGTTTGATGTCAAATGTCATATAGTCACTTCTATTACATGTGAATTGCCCCAAAATGAAATTGATACTTCAGAATTTGTTATTCCAAAAAATATTGTTCTCGCTGATTCTGATTTTAATGATCCATCTGAAATTTCAATTTTATTAGGTGCCAATTTTTATTATAAAATACTACTGGATGGAAATGTTAAAATAGGCGATGGACTCGTTCTTCAGAACACGCTCTACGGCTACGTTGTAGCTGGTTCTGCGGTATGTAAATCCAATAATTTTGCTTCAGATGTGAAATTAGTTTCCAATTTTGCTATTAAGCATAACGAAATATCTCATTTTCAGTGGCCATTAGGCCATTGTACAAACTCACCCAGGCCAGATGGTCATGTAAAGGTAGCCGAAGTGAGGATATGCCCAAGAAATAAAACTTTTTAAGGTCTTACAAAAAGCTGTATCCTTTACCTTTCAGAGACATTTAATGTTAATTTTAATAAAGAAAAAATTGATTTAAAGTTAATTATTCTTATTTTCTTTGGCCATTCTCGCCCGGCAACTTATGTTTGATACATAAAATCTCTTTTTTACATATAAAATCTATTTAGTTTTACTTTATGCTTGTTATGTTTTTTTTTCTATTCTGTCATTCATTCCTTCAATTTGTTAGCTTCTATAAGCTGCTTTATATTTCAATAAATATAAATTCTATTTAAACTTAAACTATGTTTTACTGAACATAGTTCATCAATTTAAACATAAGGACAGAGACACCCATAAAATATTTGTTTTCTTTTAGTAAAGCTCCAGTAAAGTGACATTCCAGACGCAAAGCGACTTGGAAGAATTTTCTCTTAAAGATCAGCTCAGCTAAAATCTTACACCTAGCCATAGCCGGCCAGGAACACGAAAACACTAATTTATTAGGTATACTTCTTGTAGATATAATTAAAAGCAAAAATACATTTTTAGGTAAAAAAATCAAAATGCCACCGGCTATCAAGCGCTGTAAAGTAAATACAATAATTAGTGCACTGTGCGTGCAACGTGGAAAAGTTGGTAAGGAGGCTCGATAATGCGTGGATAATTCTTAAAATATGTGGACAAATACATTATCCACATATTTTAGGAATTACTTAATTAATAAATAACAACCTCTTGCTATTTCAAAAATGCTCTCTATCACAAAAGTTATCCTCAGGCTGAAACGATGTGAGAACTCAATCAAAGTTGTTGAATTACACTTGACCTAGCCTGACTCATAAATCACTTAGCAATGACTAATGTATTTTTTTCATAAACATGATAAGGTAAATGACCTTTACGTGTCGTAGAAATTATGGTCGCTTGTAGAGTTTTGCAATATAAAATACATGTAAAGTATGATGCGTCGCACCTAAGTCAATAAGTTGAAATAAAACATATTATTTGCTATATCGAATGACTTTTAATAAAATGTGACTTGTTTCGGGTTCATTACTAATAACAGATAATAAAAATATTGTCTGGGTAATAAGGAAACAAATACACTTAATTACAATTTTATTCGAGAAAGGCTCGCACACATTTATATAATGAAGAAAAATATGATTAATTGAGTAGGTATGTATTTTTATTCCTATATGTTTACAGTTGAGTGGGTAGCACGTTTACTTTTGTGTCCAATTAAGCTAATGAGCCACCTCTTGTAAACAAAGTTTTCCAACGAATCAGCTGATCGTAATGTCAATAAACTGTTTGTTTCCAATTTCCAATCACTCTGTATTGCGAGGCAGGCTGGTAGCTCAAATTCGTATTTCAAAGTAAAATATTATTGTTCTCAAATTTTTAAGTTCTTGAAAGTTGTGAAAATTCAAAACTGAATGATAAACATCTCTACCTGTCTCTACTTCTAGCATGTTTGAGCTTGACTTTTCTATATGAACTGTAGTTGGACTGAGGGATCCCTCAATCCAAACTACAGAGAATCATCTGAGATTGTGTCTCAAAGAATCTTATATGGTCGATCATAATAAAAGCTAGTAGTTAGGGTGTGTCCATAACTACGTTAAGCCACCAAGCCACCGCTGCAATGTGATGTTAAAATATTCAATAAAAATAGGTAAAAAAACTTTTTAAGTTAAACGGTTTTATGTTAAACATACATTGCAATGTTTAAGGTAAATGTACTAAAAACCAAAAAATAATAAGATAGATACAGTCGTGGGAATTATAAACATATGCATAGACTAGACTAAAATAAAACCGTGGGGCACGTCAATTGTCTACAAATTATCGACTTAATGTGCGTATCTTAAACATTGCAATGTATGTTTAACATAAAACCGTTTAACTTAAAAAGTTTTTTTACCTATTTTTATTTTCTAGTTTTTTGTTTTTATTAAAAACATACATTTGGTAGCGGCGGCCATCTTGTATTTCAATTTTTTATAGTATAAGTATTGTATTCTGCTTGTTGAGCCCTTTCATTTGATACCCATATTGATGGGATTGATAAAACCTACGTTATCCGCCATTTTGTAGCGGCCGCCATCTTGGATTTAAATTTTTTATAGTATATTGTATTCTGCTTGTTGAGCCCTTTCATTTGATACCCATATTGATAGGATTAATAAAACATAAATTATCCGCCATTTTGTAGCGGCGGCCATCTTGAATTTATAATGATAATGAATAAACATAATTGTGTTGTCACCAAAATCCAAAGTGTATACAAAATTTCAGATTAATCGGTTGACAGGAAGAGGGTGAAATTTGAATTACTAAATTTGACCCAAGAATAATAAATAAAACAAACGGGGTGAGCTAAATAAAACCGTTTAATAATTAAAAAGGCGCTACTGCCTGTCCGTAGATCACTATTGTGGTGATAAATAGTATTATGCTATTTGTGACTGCTATTGAATCACACCACCAAATTCGCTTACTTTCTACATTCAGAGACCAAGCTATTATTTCCTTACATTATTGCTTTTGATGTAAATTTCTCCAACTGGAGCGGTTATAATGCTGGTAATAAAATGACGGATATTTACGTAACACATCATTATTCGTTCGCTGATTATTGTCCCGTCGCTTTCTATAACATTGTCTCCAGTGAGACAAAGACGCCAAACTTCACGGGTGTTTAAAAGAATCGCATCTTAGTCATCACGCTCAGTGTTATTCTATAAAACATAGAAACATAGATCAATCTCAATTGACTGTACATTGCTGTATTTGGATAACGTGGTCAGTCAAAATTATTTGATGCAGAAGAAATGTACAAGCAATCGTCATCGTTCCATCGAGACCAATATCATCTATATATTTATAGAAAACCCCCCAGATTATGACTCAGGTATCATTCCTAAGTAAAATATCAGCTGCAGATAAAACAAGTTCTTAATACCAATTTGTGGTTAGCTCGTGACTCAGACTTGAACCAAAATGAAAGAATAAACTCCTTTAAAACACTTTTTCTGTTAAATCCAAGTGAGAAAGAAATACAAACGTGAGTCATTTTATCTGAGAATTTTACACCACATTCATATCTCATTTAAACATCATTACAAGGTGATGGCCTCATAGATACGCTAATGGGTAAAGCTCTTAGTTTTAGTGTATATGTTTGTCATACGCCTTCAAAACGAGTCCTTTACTACACAACGTAATAATTTCAATTGATGTAGGTCATTTATGATTCATTTTCATAACGTTAACTCTCTGTACCTATTGAAATTATCACTTTCTCGATACGTCACTTTTAACAACACAAAAAATACTTAATTGATTTTAATTTTGTTCTGTGCTATTTTTTTCAATCATTGTTTTACTAATCCACACAAATTGCATATTTAAAAGTCCAAGACTTGCATTATTTTTGAAACGCTTACCCACGTGAGGGTCGCCGCTTGACTTGAAGGCACGATAGCTCAGTTGGTTAGAGAGATAGAGAGATCTAACCCTGATGGGGTCGTGGGTTCAAGTCCCACTTGCGCCGAACATTTTTTCATTCCCTAAAATTATTCTTTTAGTTAAGGCTCGTAAATAAAAACTAAACAACTTAGATGGCAAGGTAAAGAAACTAGTAGTTGAGATGAGTTCCACACGAACGATCCACATTTTGAAGTTTCACTTTTTTTCTGCATTCAGGCGCCTTTTCCCGTTTGTTATCATGTGGATGCACCTGACCACAATCCAGATTTTTTTCCTATAGTTTAACTAACCATTCACGACATGTAACATGATGATCTTGTACTTCATTTCATACTTCTATCAAGTCTTATGTTAGGGCAATTTAAATTGGCTCCTCGTACCATGGAATCTGCCTCCCTAGCGTACACAATGAGTCTTTACTCTCATGAAGATTGATTACTAAGGAATACATAACCTTAACTATAAGAGAACAAATTATTTTCAATCGACAAATCCAAACGCAAAAAAAAATAAAAACTTCTCGACATACAAATTTCCTTGTTGTGATCCGGAAGTCTATACTCCCATATGAGTCTCATTAGGTATGCTAGGGTAGCTAGAGTTCGTTTCATTTGTTATTTAAATTGACGCTTCTTCGTATCATATGATCTGGACTTTGTTTCATATCATCGCGAAGTCCTATAGTTCTACATCGATGTGAGGCAGTCCTATGCGTCATAAGAGATACGCGTCACCTGTTCAGTGTTCACCTGCCAACCTGCCACTTGACCGCGCCTGACGTGGCCCGGTCATGGGTCATCTCCCGCCTTCCAATTAACACGAGTACTAACGATGAAGGATTAAGGGCTTACTGGATTGAACTTTACGACCTTGCCAAATTCAATCTACTGTATTGCTAACAAGGACCGAATAAATCTGTGTTTCGAGATTTTCTTTCCATTTTTTGAGGAACAAATGCAGTTAAGGTCCGAAGAAAATAACATACGAATAAAGTATAAAAATGAAGTTCAAAGTTACGAGTAGAAAACAATAGCCAAAAAAAGTGTTAATTTGATTGTGACCTAATAAGTATTTGAAGATCAAATCGTGTTATTAATTAAATCCAGTCTGTACTATTCCAATGTGTGTCACGTAACAAGTTTGAGACCTAAAAAAAATACAAGTAGGTAACTTTATTTCAACAGAGTTAATTAGCAGAGAAAATGTAAACAAAGTACCACAGACACAACACAATAACTTTGATCATTCTTTCACGTCAACCATCACCACCCACAATTACTTCCTAATATCAACATCCTAGTGTTATTTTAGAATGTTCTCCTTTTTTCTACATAAACTTTTTATTAGAGGACAGATAGCAAAAGCTTCCCTTTTTAACCTCCATCAAAATAAAGTGGGGTGTTATAAGTACTAATTTCAACTAAAAACCAATCTTGACAAAGCGATACACTCAAAGGCCCTCACTAAGGGTTACCCTTTTATGTTCCCATTTTAGGATAGATATACACAACTACACCAAGAACAAATATTTTACTTTTTATACTATATTTTTTCCCCGACCGGAAATCGAACCTAGAATCAAACCGATCGATTGTCACTGCTATGGACTATCATCTTGACCATTTATTTCACTTCGCGAGCTCACAAAATGTCCGTATATCAGGTTCGGATGAAAACAGCGGGTAAGATGAAGTGTTTTGAATTGACGAGGGACGGTGAGCTTACTCAGTAGTTTGTAGTTCGTATTTATGGTGGGGTAATACACAGAATAGCCGTACACCACAATGACTACTCACGATCAAATTTCAATGCCATACACAGAGGGCTGGCCTCGACTACTGACAATAACAGGTAGCTCTTTGTGGAGAGAGACCGTACATTTATGAGTATCTAATCGATTTAAGTAAGTAGAACCGCCGTCAATTGTAACGAAATGAATAGCTTAAAATGTATATTGCCAATATATCAACATAATCACCTCTCTGATTCCAACTGTACAGAAAATACAAAGAAAAAACTTTACAAAAAAAGTAAAAAAAATAATAATTTTCAGGCAACTATGCCGATAAATAAATACCTTACAGACTAACATTCATATAAAATATAATTTAACAAAATTAAAACTTAACTAACACTATTTCCCGGGTGTTTTCCGGGGGTGTCTATAACTAGGATTCTCCCATAATTAACGCATTAATAACAATGGAAATGCATACAATTGCTATGCTTAATTAAGATACTCCAAATAAATTTAAAGGGCGCCATTACAATGTAGAATCAGTTAATTGTTTTCTCACTGTAAGAAGATTACCAATTGTGTTTTATGAATCATTAAATACATTTATTTTACTTTTTCAAACCTTGACCCATTTCCCTATTTATCACTAAATGATCGGGTAATAAGGTTGCGTCGAGTTTAACTGGAGATTCCACCATTTTTAGAAACCATAAAATATGATGCATATTCAGAATTTTATAAGTTTGGTCAATGAGATGATGAATTAAAGAATATTTATAAGTCACAGGTTAACTAGTTTAGTAGAGTGGTTTGTTAAACAATAAATGTATCTGCAAGATTGCTAAACATAAATAAAACATTCAAAAAATATTCAGTTAATCATGGCCACGAATGCCTTACACATCACCCTTTTTTCAAAGAGTTTAAAAAGTGATTTGGATTGGTGCAAGCTGCTCCTACTTATACATTGGTATACTTCCTCTGGTTACCTGATATTATTTAAAAAAATTAAAACGCAGCAAATAATGCACATTCTGTTGTAAACACTCAAACGACACCTGAAGAGGAGTTAATAAAGACAATCTGAAATCGATATGTATGCTGCATTGAACCCTATTGAAGCGTCTCATAGGACCTGCGTCTGATGGTCACGTTGAGCGCATTTCACGTGGCCACAACAACTCCTTACCCTGTTCAAGACATTGAAAAGAAATGAATGTCAATAATACTTTGGTATAGATTCAATCGACTATTCCGGAATGAGAAGGTTCATTCTATATGCAGCCAAATCATTACAATTTGCTGCGTTGCACATTATTTAAAACACGAGCCATTTATTTACGTCAAAAAGGAAATAAAAAATACATGATAAGATAATTTCTTATTCCTGGATAGAACTTTTTTGACTAACCTAAATCAATTTTATCAACTTCATTTTATTCATCTTTCAAGAATATCCTCATTATTCAGGAACTTTAGCTTTGACTTCGGAACAATTCCAACCAAGCTGAAAATTTGTGTACATGTGTTTAACTTCCTGAATAACCTCTGAAAATTCCCAAGAGTCCAAAAAACGGTGAAAAAAATGATACTTTTTCGGATTTTTGCTTATATCTTCGTTCCAGTTTATCCTACCACTGTGAGGTGTTCTAATAAAAGAAAGAATGAAAAATTATCTACAAAAAAACTTATGAAAGTTCATCGATGAGATCAGTAATTTCCACGGAAAAAGGTGGGAAACATCGGATTGAGTTTCAATACGTCACGTTACAGAATTACGCCTCTGATTACTTATTTTTGACCTTAACAACCTTAAAATTTTTTATTTATTAGGCAATTTGTGATAAATATTATAAACGCGAAAGTTTGTAAGGATGTATGGATGGATGGATGTATGGATGTTTGTTACTCTTTCATGCTCAAACGGCTAGACCAATTTTGATAAAATTTGGTATGGAGGTAGCTGACACCCTGAATTAACACATAGGCTATATAAGTTTTCCTAAATTCATACGGAAACGAAGTCCCGGGCGTAAAGCTACTTTATGATTTATCTCACAGTACTTAGATTTACTACTTATTAATTATATAAAAAGTTTTTAAGACAGTATATTTAATGTTTTGAAATAACCTTTTTACTATTTTCTGCTGTTTTGTGAGTTTTTGGGGTGATCATGAAATTGCACTAAAACATCCATGTAAAATGTTTACAGGAGTTTCAATGCTCGATTACGTAAAACTATTACTGTTATCAATAAACTTTGTATTACTTTTTTGTAGAAAAGGACAATGGGCAAAAATGTATGGAGCTTGGTCCAAGAAGCTCCACTGATGAGACTTATGAGAAACTAGCTTTCCGCCCGCGGCTCCGCCCGCGTGGACTACAGGTTATATCGTGCCCAACTGTGGGATAAAATGTAGCCTATGTCCTTTCCCAGGCTCTAATCTATCTCTGTACCAAAATTCATCAAAATCGGTTCAGCGGTTTAGGCGTGAAAAGGTAACAGACAGACAGACAGACAGACAGACAGAGTTACTTTCGCATTTATAATATTAGTAGGGATAGTAGGGATGAAAGTAGAAGATTATCGAAATCCGTCCGAGGATTCTTTTTTATGGCTATGTTAACTTGACATTAAAAAATATTAGTTTGTTTTTTTTAGACGAATTCACATAACATAGCGTCTTTTTCGAATGGAATTAGAGTTGTCCGGCTTTCTCGGAACTCCCCACCCCTCCGGGATTATTTTACGATAAATTATGATACTTATTAACTATAAAAAATATGATTTTATGTTCAGCGTATTGTTTTTGGACACAGTCATATTACATAGCGTCTTTTTCGAATGGAATTATAGTTGCCCGGCTTTTTCGGAACCCCCCACCCCACCCTTCCGGGATTGTTTGACGATAAATGGTGATATTCGTTGACTATAAAAATATGATTTTGTTTTTTTTAGACGAATTCATGATATATTCGTTATGCCTGCTAATCTAATATCCTGTCTTGTTTTTATTTAATAATATTACATAATGATTGAATCCAAGGAGCTACTTGTCATACTCAAAGCTAAGCCTAACATAGGTGACTGCGGAACTAATAAAACAAGATTATATGGGGTGATTTCAGCTTCATTATGTTCTTCGAAACGACCATAGCCTAGGTACCATATGATTACCATAATAATAATAATATGAGGTGGGGGGGTTCCTAAAAAGCCGGACAACTATAATTCCATTCGAAAAAGACGTTATGTCATGTGAATTCGCCTAAAAAAAACATAAAATCATATTTTTTATTGTCAAGTTAACATAGTCATAAAAAATGAATCCTCGGACGGATTTCGATAATCTTCTACCAGAATCATATGTCAAGTATGTACTTTCATTTCCCATAAGTCTCATCAGTGGAGCTTCTTGGACCACTTTTGCCCATTGTCCTTTTCCATTCTTTATTTTATTAATATACCTCATAGAGGTAAGATCGACAAGAACGAAGATATAGGCAAAAAAACGAAAAAAGGTAACTTTTTTCCCCGTTTTTTGGCTGTCAAAAGTTATGCCCACCCCTGAGCTGGGAATTTCTAGAGGTTATTTGGGAAGCTTAAAAGTACGTGTATACACATTTTCAGCTAGGTTGGAATTTTCCCGTAGATTTGGCAATTGTTTTTCTAAAGTTCCCGGATCATCATACAAATTGCAAAAACTAAAAATTATAAAAATACGAGTATGTTTACGTCTAGATACGTATATTACGTACTTATTTACTTCGCTGGCTCAACGATCCAAAGTGGATCTTGGCCTCCGACATTAAAGTGCTCCATTCCACTCTATCTTGTGCCAATTTTGACCAGTCGGGCACTTTCAACTCCTTTAGGTATTTAGTGTCTTCATTTTATATACACACCTGTCTTCTTCATATTATGTACACATTTAATATACTCACTCTCATGATTCGTATAAAAAAACATGCCATGCATAAGGAAGACATCACTTTGCGAATTAGTCTTTGATTTGACCGAAATAATATAAGTCCATCAGCAATCATTCTTCATTCGCATTTCCCAACAAGTTAAATTACAATCATCCATCATGACAATATTTGACAGTTTCAGGATAGTTGGACATTGAATCACTTTATTTAGTGTATGAAGGGTCGTTGACTTTAAATTACACTGTAGATCTAACAACCTAGCTCTTTAAGTAAATAAACGTTAACTTCAAAATATTCTTAGAATAAAAAGTGACCTCCTTTTAAAATATACTCAAGGGTCCTAAAATGGACGATTTATAATAATATCACTATCCTCAGAGGAGTTTTCCATTGCTTAAATTTTATAAAAGGAGGAGTGTATAACGAAATATTCGTCTTTCCGAGCCCTCAGGGTAATAGGGATGGTGAGAGTTACGTAGCCTATTTAATGGAAATGACGCGTTTGAAAGATTTTAATCATAAGGTGCTAAAGTTACTAAGAGTACGTATAGTTGACGTGTATACGACAGCGGTACTAAAAACGCGGTTAGTTTTGAACTCCAGAAGGTGTTTACCAACAATCTTCTTGATGAATGACTGTTGAAAAATAAGTCTAGCACAACTTTAATGACCTATGATAAAGTCGGTCGTGGTCATAGCAGTCACGTTTAAGATTCCGTACTTATATTTGCAAATATGTTCACGTGACAAGGCCAGCCCGCGTGTAGCCACATGCTATACAAGTTAGTAGGGTACCTAGGACCTTCGCTCTAGTCACTAACTTAGATATGAGTTCGGAACAGCGTTTTCAAGAGCTAGCCAAGCTAGTGCAGTGAGATCATGAAACGACAAGTAGTTGAGGCATAAATTATTTTTACGATAAATTTTATCAGCAAAAAGAACAAAATTCTGGGCCTTACAGTGTCATTTTGCAAGTACAGTTGTACTGTCAGTTCCATTATTTTTGTAAAGAAACCATGTGAGGTATTTAAGTAAGTGCCCAAGTTTAGTCAAATTGTTAACGCGATGTTAAGAGTTTTGAGATCTGTTTTCAATCGGCAATAGCTGGGACCAACAATGTGTGAATGGATTCTAATAAGTAGCAAAGTAATAATTACTAACCTGAAGATTTCCTCAAAGATATTCAAAGCGAAATCTCTGTATGTGTTTGGTATTTAAATGTGCAGTAAAATATTTTCGTTTTATCTTACGTATTTCCGTAGGATTTTCCACTTCATCTCGAGGAAGATCTATAGTTGATGTATTTATTTATTCAATTATCTACGACTGCTAATAGGTACGGCTACAAAGTTCCACTACGTGGTCGAACGTAATAGATTTTATCCTTAAGTATAAGGTACAAGGAACACAGAAAACACCTTAGCGTTTATTCTTCCATTCAAAAGGATTAACAAGGCCACAATCATGAAATTGCATTTCTTATCGTAAATTGAACCTTATGAGTAGTAGAAGTGCAAGTGAACTTTTTCGCTGAGTCCACGAGGCGACCTATGAACTCACGTGGTTGTCGTCGGTGCGTTCGACACGTGGTGCGTACGCGCAATGCGCATACCACGCGCACACCGCCGCGCATGAGTCCGCACATGCTCCGGCACTTTCTCATGGCTGAGCATGAAGTAAACAATAGAACTATTTGACAATAATTTAATTTATTAATTTACCAACATAATTAATGTCGTCAATACGCTGTCATTGATCAATACCGAACCAGTTAGGTTTTAGTTCAGGAAACAGATTTTGTACGGAGGCATACGGAAACGTCTCAGTACACAATTAAATATGATAAGATTATTTTCAAAATGTATATGGAAAACATTCGAATAAAATTAATTCTCAAGAAGTTAGAAAACCAAGCATTTTTCTCAGCCATTTCCTGTGCACGATGATTC
Source organism: Aproaerema taeniolella (assembly GCA_949987775.1). NCBI lineage: Eukaryota > Metazoa > Arthropoda > Insecta > Lepidoptera > Gelechiidae > Aproaerema > Aproaerema taeniolella. Next base: position 6,818,541 of record OX465255.1, read on the forward strand.
ATACAAAATAAGCAAATCCGGTGAGACTTTACATAATCCTTGCATAACGATGCTGCAAACTTCACAACAGATAAGTGGAACGTCCGCAGGCTGACCATTAAAAGTTTAAAAAAGCAATCGTCTGAATTGTCCGCCAGCATTCGTATATCGACTTCAAACAAAGTCGAACATATATTGTTACTCACTCACAGTACCTAATAAATTATAGGCATCAAGAGTTGAACACAAAACCATAATACGAGTGATTATTCATAACTTTAGGAGCATCGCGATCTGTGGCAAAAGTTTCAGAAACTTTATTACTAAATCAAAGCCAAGACTTCTTTTTGAACATTCTTAGAGCCAGCAGTTCAAACAAATTTGTAATCTTAACCACTAGAAAACACGTTGTTTTCCGATAGGCTCTTTAAGAGGCTTTTAAGGCTCTTTAAAAAAAAATAGGTAGAATTCTACTTTTACATTGGCGAGTAAGCAAAAGAGGAGGTACCTATCCCTTAGTCATGTTTGTACTGTTGATAGTGTGACGGAACAGGATCAAGAATCTGTATTGAACTAAATCTGTGTATATAACTGCATGTCGTAGTCAATAAGCAAATAGTAACATTTATTGTCAATAATTTAAAGTTTTTGCTCTCCGCGGGGCACTAACAATTAAACGCTCTCCCCATTAAATCGGTTAAATTTATTGAGACAAACAATGATTACGAGCGATTACAGCAATAAGGCGGTTTGCATTTACCAACACCTAAAGGATACAATAATTATTGTGTATTTTATTAAACCACGAACTTTCACAAACACGTAAGATTTCACTGAGAAATTGATATTGAAATTTCTTTATGTCGTAGCCAAACATCGGAAGCTAATGAAAGCTCCAAAAATCGTAAGTACTACACGCTTTTTCCTAGCGCTAAGTCCCGTTTCCCATTCGGGGTACGCTTGATATTGAGGCAATATTACTAGAATATCACTAGTAATATTAGTAACAGTATTATTCTAGTAATATACGAAGTATATATCTCAGTGACGCTAGACCATAATCCAGGATTTGCAGGTCAAAGTTATTACAGTAAAGCGACTGCTATCGTAAATATTACATTACATAATTAAATTTGTAAAACAATCGAATAAATGCAGATTTATTCAATTGTGTTCAAACAAAATGTTTTGACTTGTCGTCGTCCAAGGCGCGCAGTCGGTGATATCGCCTATGTTGATCAAGAATTAAAACTTTTGGAGCTTTCACATTATTAAATAAATTGGTGTCAATATTTAAAAGTATTTTATACTCATTTTTAGTGTTCCAAACGCTTATAGTTATGGAACCTTCGTCTGCCCGCGGTTTTGCCCAGAAATCCTTGGTACAAAGCTATTTTACATTGTTATACATATTATTTACGTTGACAAAGTTGTAAATTAAAACCTTGATAAGAATGTTACATGCAAAATAGAGATGATTGATTTTTACCTTCCTATTTCATTGTTATTGGAAAGTTTTTGAAGTGAAAACTTCTGTAGCGGTGTTGTGCACTTTGAAATATGTAAACTCGCGTCAGGACACGTGACGATCACGTGACCCTGATCGAAAATTCGTAAGGCTGAGGGGTGTTTAATAAATATAGGAAATTAAAACTGCAAAAGTCAAGATGTCATTCGGTGTCAGCATAGAAAAAAATAAATTAAATATTAATGCACAACGTTAACGTTCAAGTTTTCACTTCTGCCGGCACTCCCGGAGTGCAACTCGTTGTTTTTTTATAATTTTTGTAAATAGCAGGTGAAGAACGTTTTCCGATTCAGAGAGCGAAATATTAAGCATTAAAGTGATAATTTTTAAACCCGCGACGCAAAAAGAAGGGTGTTATTAGTTTGACGTATGTTATCAACGGTTTTTACTATATGAATGATAGAATAAAATTCGTTAGCTTGCATAAAAATGTATCAAGATGAAAAATTGCTTTTCCCAACCACATCACGTTCCGAGTAACGTAATTTAATAAATTAAACAAGAATTTTCTTCTCTTAAAAATACATCCCCGCAGTTTTAATTTTTTTCATCCTAACCACGGAAACGAAAATGTGGATGAAGCGAAAGAGGCAATAAAAGTAATTCCCAGAGCGGAGAACTAAGGTTAAAAAATGTGACTCAGACTCTGATCCATTCTTAAGAAGCAGTCGTCTTTGTCATTTTGACAGTGAGAGAAATAGACAATCAAAACTAAGTATAAATAAAGATTGAGTCTCCTTCCGTAATACGGGTATTAGATTTTGAAACATCATTTCCACAGCTCATTGTAATACTCTCAGACATACATAACTATCCCAAGCATACCGCTCCGCTGTTTTGTAAACTGTAACGAAGTGTTTTGTGAAACATGAACCATAAAACCGTATTCATTGTCTATGTAATTATGCATGCGTTTTAATAGCAGTTTTTCAACACCCCAAATTACTTAAGTAACATGCTTTTGAAGCAAATTGCAAAGGTCTTGGTGAGTGTAATTGTACACCTATACTGTAGTAGGTGACTTACTGACATTTGGGTCAAGTTTTTATACAAATGCTCGTAGGTTCGTTATTCGCTGAGATCTCATATTTAAATGAAGTTAAGTGTCTTCCTTGAGTGTTAAAGCTTAGATGGGTGATCTGTATGATATAATATTTAAGCACAATATATTTATTTTGTTAAAGATAAGGTTAGCTCAGCGTAATGTCGACATAATGTCAACATAATATTTCGATCAGTTAATAACAATTAGTTTAGTTAAATATTGACATATCACTTAATAACAAATTAAGAATGAAATTTAATAAATTCCTTTAAGAACAATACCCTTTGCCAAGCTGACGGGACCGCAAATTCTAAGTACCTCTACTCTAGTTTGTTTTCTAAGTACCTTTAGTTTGTTTCAGCGCCATTTACTACACTCAGGCCGTCGAGCTCTTACCAACCCCATTTATCCGGAGAATTTAAACGCGGTGAAAATAACTAAAAAGAAAGTACTTAGCTCCTGAAATCTGAAATGGAATTTGCGAACTTAAATTACATGTAAACGGAACACAGGGGTATGAGTCTTCGACAAATGTTTTTTTTTATATTTCATTTTCAACGTGACAAAAATTTCACCTTTAAAGATATGTAGGTCCGTATCACAGAACGCGACTCAGACTCTGACCTTTACTTAAGTAGCAGTTGTCTTTGTCATTTTAATAGTGAAGAAACAGACAATCAATACTTAAGTACAGATCAAGACTTGAGTCTTCTTCTGTAATACGGGCCTTAGGTCCGTATTACAGACCGCGACTCAGACTCTGATCTATACTTGAGTAGCAGTCGTCGGTGTCATTTTGATAGTGAGAGAAAGAGACAATCAATATTTAAGTATAGATTAAACTTGAGTCTCGTTCTGTAATAGTCAAGTTCATTAAAATTTAACAGCCCCCTTTTTTTTGGTTTTTCCTCGTTTTTTAAAAAATGTATAGATCATTCGAAACATGAAAATACGTTTAATGAAAGGGAAAATAACATCATACAATTTATTTTAAACTTGGCAACACAATTTCTGAGTTAAAAATTTCGGCGTTTAAAAAAAATTCATCCCCTCAAACGTTAGAAAGGAGCAAAAAAATATCGAGAAAAAATAATGTTTTTTCCCTTATTTACGTTTTATCAATGATGCTGATAACATCAGAAAAATAAAGCCAGTGATTAAAAAGTCACCCTACTACGAAAGCGATACTACGAAAAGCGAAAAAACTGAAAACATTTAATATTCGAAAAATTCTTTTTATTCATGCAATCAACGCCTATAATACACGGCAACCTTTGTTTTTAAATCACTTAACAAATATAAAATTTCTAAATTGAAATAATGCCTAAATGTTCAGTAAAGCTAAAAGCTCTCAGATAAGATTACAAACAAGATTGCTAAAATTGCATTCGGTGTTATGACACGATCATGGACGTTTTTTTGGGAATTTTATTGATGGGCACTTATTTATCGCCCTTTAATTTATTTCTCCTGTCATAATTACCCAAGAAAGATTTACATGCATCATTTATTCTGTACGTTAACGTTTACGTTGCTTAAGAAAGATATTGCCAACTCGCAATATTTTGGTAAAAATTAAGATGTGGGTAAATATGCCAAATGATGTGTTCATTATTTTTTGTTGTGATATACAAGTTAGTTTATAAACACTAGATTAGAACAATTGGTTCTTTTACTATGTGTGTGTGTGTGTATTAGCATTTGAACAAAATCAATTTAGGTTGGTAGTTTTTTAAGTTTTCCCGCTTTTCTATCATTGTCATTTTACTGAGACCGTCGAGGCTTTAAACAATAACCTTAGGGCGTAATTTAATACTATACAGCATTGTCAATGTTCAGTACCCCCAGATAGAATGTCAATTTCTTGAAAAATTTACATCGTGCTTCAAACAATAACATAGAATTTTTTTAAATACTACACACTTGACTCAAGTTAAACTGTTAATGTACTCAAGGGATCACCAGTATATCAAGAAATAAATATATTAGCTGGAATCTATAAGACAAGAATATAAAATCTAATAAAACGTAAGCTGTGAGCTTATATTGCATTAATTACACAAACTTTTTCATCATATTACATTATATTTGTTACAGAGTTCATTAAGTTGCAAAATCCTTCTAATACCTAGCCATTACGGTGATTTATTTTAAAAAAGGGTCTAATATGCCTGTAGTTAGAAGCTATAATTATAAAAGCTTATGAGATAAATTACATAAAGCAGTATTAGAAAAACAATATTAAAAAGATTAAATCATTATTTACAGTTACAAACTAATACATTGAGATTGGCGACCAGCAGCGCCACCGCCAACCGAACGTAAAGTTGCAAACTACCAAGCAACTGAAAATTCAGTTGGCGGTGGCGCCACCAATCAAAGCAGCCGTCATTAGATGTATGAAATTTTGATAGTTCTGAATTTCGCCACCTGAACGGATAAAATGGCGACCATTCCATAACAATGACTTGACTTACAGAAAGTTTGACAAATGAGATCGAACCCAACTTAAGTTACAGAATCGGGGCCCAGGGCCCGGTGAGATGTCGTAAATGTATTATTAATTTGACTAGGAAATATTTTTCGTGCAATAAAATAAACGTAATTGTCATTGTATAAAAGAAAACAAACAATTTTCATTTGATGCGTGGACTATGGCCCCTTTTCACTGTTTCGTAGGGACGCCTGTGCCCCACGGTGGGGACGTAAATGGGCTAATGACGGTGACGATATGCAAATGTACAAAATAAATATAATACAGAAAATGCCTAAATATGACTGCGGTAATGGAAGAAAGTGTAGTCGTGACAGATGTCAGCAGCAGCACTCTCGCGATGAGGAGAAACCGGCTTTCTACCGCTTATTGTATCAGACTGCACTTATCATAATCATTTCTTAGCTTTTCGCGATACAAATGCATCTCGAATTAAAATGCCGCCGTACCACGCTCATAATCAAATCACTGTACGCACAAATTGCGCTTAGAATGACTAGCTCCGTGATATAGCAGTGAAAGCATTAATCTTGAATAATCTTTATACAGAAGCTAAGATTTCGAATGTATTTCAGTTTTCCTAGAACGTGTATATTTCGTTGTTTCACGTTAAATCATTATTCACTCACTTTCCGCCGGGACTTCGTTCCCGTGGGAATTCAGGAAAATCATGTAGGTTATGTGGTATTATAAAGTCTAAAATTTATATAAATGCAAAGATTCATCAAAATCTGTTTAGTAATTTTTACGTGAAAGAGTAACAAACGTCCATCAATCTTAAGTTATTTCTGTCTATAATCTATCTTTACTCACTTTCTTGATGCAAAGTTTGTTCTCAGGACATGGGTGTTCGACGAGTGTTCGTGTCTGTCTTTTTGTATGTTCCAAGGGACTCACGACACAAGGGAAAACCTTAGTGTGGGCGTTTAAATGTGTAGCTTTTAGTTGTTTGATGTTTACATACATATTACGTAAACGCTGAGTTGCAGAAACGTTCATTAAAGTTACAACTTCTTTAATGAAATGCCATCCATGTTTACGACAACAAGGCGGAAAATGACAGTATGATATTCAAAGGTGATAGAAACTTAAATTTTAAAGGTAACAACACTTCCCGGGTTTTTTCAAGGTAATAACAGTCGGCAGCAGTCAAATAAGTCACTTTTTGGTTTACAGTCGTAGAACTGTAATATTTATTCAATTTATCGAGACGGATATAGTTTAGAAAATAACGCAGTCCCCGATCCAGTCTCTTCAAACCTGAAATCGTAAATATTGACATTATTTTCAGAACACTCCATTAAACAGAATAGGATCATACTTTCCATTTTTCTTCGCAAATAATGGAAACAATAGGGAAACATTTTAAAACAATCGCAACCCGAGTACCTTCTCGCCTAATTGTTTACACTCCTCCTTTACATAGCCCGTAACTTCGTTTCCGTAGAAATTTCGAAACCCATGCTATGTATTAGTTGTGACATCCTATTTAATACATCCTTTTGCTATATTTTATCCTTTTCTAAAATCTTAGTAAAGTAGACTTAGTGAAAGAGGTTATAATACCCATCTATCAATCAGCTATCCTCTTAAATTTTCACGTTTATGATATTTTTAGGATTAGATAACATAAAGGAACTATCCGTTAACTGTTATGTTAACACCGAAGGTATTAAAATTAAACAATTTAATGTAATAAGAAGTCAGAAACATTCCACTTTTAGGAAAATTTATTGGAACCCATAACTTGTCCGAAGTTTTGACATAAACCTAAGAGTCGTTTTAGGTCAACAACATTTAAACAATAGCTGTAACTCTATTTCCGTGTCCCGTGGAAAGTAATTTCTTTCTATAGATTGAATTTCAACTGTTTTTGTTTATTTGTTGATCAATTGAAACTTAAGTTTTACTTTTCAGACATCCTACGAAAATTGACGATGTATCATCCATCACACAAAATATCGGTCGAAATATGAGAAAAAAACTTGTGATTGTCTTTTTTGAGAATCTCATTTTGTAACGAGTTCATAATTGTATAAAATTGTGTAGAAAAATGTGGCGAGATCTCAGGAGATCTCAAAGTACTTATGTACTTTGAACGGAACGGTGAAATTAATTTATAAAATTTCGGTAGCTCATTTAAAGTGGCTCTTAATATGTTTTTTTTTAATGTAAAACATTATATTTAAGAAATAGGCGAATTCAATGTTGCAGATACGTTTTTGGATCTTTTTTTTGCTTTTCAGCAAAATTAACAAAATCCAAAATTATGTTACACCACGCTGCTAACTGCTGAATGCGCCGAAAATAAAAAAATAGAGTTACACTGAACGAAAACTTAACCACTATTACTTAATCTCTTTGGCAGTGTAGAAAATGGAGTTGGGGAACGGACGTGTTGACTTGCCTTAAGGAAATTGATTTTCAACTGATGGGACAAAGCTACGACCCTATAGTGTCGATTTTTTTCTGTTGCAAAGACTAGTACTGCTACGATGCTACGAGAGTTATGGCCTCCTATGAATCAGAATTACCAGTATCAGAGGACTATTAATTAATGATTACAAATTGTAAGTTATCTACTTCGATAAAAAAAAAGAATAAAATAAAATTAAATGGGAAAATCATAGTGAAAACTAGCTACAAATATTAATCGCATTATTCTCTCATACACTTTCTTCAAAAGTACGTCCAAGGGCTTAAAATTCCAAGGCTTATTGAGTGATGTCAACTCTCTCCTTTAGAATTAACTCATTGTCGTTAATCCTGATAAAAATATGATCAAATAAACCAAATGTTCACTACCGATTATAGAAAGTGAGGTTATAAATGAGAGTAGGTACATACAAGGAAATGGGTCAGTGCAATTTGGACACAAAGTGGAATTTTGTCACAAATCCGTAAAGGGGGACTTATGAATCTTGTGATGATACCAGTAATATTTGTCTTTAATCTAGAATCAGGTTGGCTAAAAAGAAACTCTTTAGCCCTATCAGTCTGTCTAGTGATTGGTAATTATTTTACTATCTATCTACACGCCTGTCCAGCAAAGACGGGTGTTCACTGCTCAGGCTACTTATTTGGGACCATTTCACCCAGTTCCCTACAGCAGCAGCAGCGCATGAGTTTACCTCTGAGCTGACAGTTCCACCTCTTTAAACTTACCGGAAGCCTTTACAAATCTTATTATCTTCCATATGAATTATTTTATGATAGTAAATCACTGAACACTTACCCCTTTATTCATGAATGTGCTTTAAATGGAGCGTTTAACATTTTTTCTTATTTCTATATAAGGGATCATTCAACAATTACGTGATCACCGGAAGGGGGGGGGGGGTCGGGTGCTTGTATATACATCTGATTATTTGGGGGGTGGGGGGGGGCAGAATCCATGATTACGTCATCATTTCATAATAAAAAGGTGTTGTGGAAGCTAGAAATACTTTTAATTAGAAAAGTAATAAAATTACTTTAGTCATCCACCTGAGAATATTATTGTAAAGCCAATTTAAACAAGCAGGCGCCGCTACTGATGAGCATGGAGTACCGAATACAGCTTCCCACCACGACTGGGTTGTGTCTCGCCACAAGCTTATTCCTAGGTCATTTATTAAGACCCAATAATAAACAGCAAACATTACATTTTAAGCACGGACGAAGATTACGTAATCAAGGCGAGGGGGGGGGGGTTAAAAACAAAAGATTACGCTGTGATTACATGGGGGGGGGGTTAAAAAAACGGCCAAAAATGATCACGTAATTGTTGAACGATCCCTAAGCAAGACATATTTTTAAACCATCCCATGAGGCTCCTTGCTGTCACTTAACTTTAAATCACGTTTATGAATAAGCGTTTATAAAAAGTATAGAGCTATAATTTTCTTTCTAAGTGAATACTTATATTTGGCATCCTAAGTTTTATGTTGGCCTTTTTTAATTAAACTTTACGACCTAATGAAGTAATTATGGAGTACAAACCTATCTTATTTAAATTTAAAAAAATTAAACTAGTGTAAAAAGTATTAGAAAAATATACCCGTGACATAACTTCACTAATATACTTCATCCAACTGTGACCAAATTTGACCAGCGAGAAGAAATTTGTTCAAATTTAGGTCAAGAAACAGCCTTGAGCGGCCTTGTACGAGTACATTATAAAATATGAAACACGTGGACAGTTGGACATATACGGGTCATAATATGGAACATTAATTTAAGTAGGTCATATTTTATTTTTTAATTCAAAATAGTATGGGTAGCCTGTAAATCAACGAAGACATAAAATATTTTAGGGGCTTAGAAACTCGAACAATTGGGCCAAGTGCATTCTAAAGTTAATAGGTCAGGTAAATCAGATATTAGAAAAAAATACATGTTAATGAGGGCCCTAATCACACTAATCTAATGCTATCAATCAATTCTTTGAAAAATGGTGTTCACAATGTCGTGATTTTGCAAATGTCTCTTGAAAACACAATGTATGAATAAAATACACAACTACATTTTATTGCCCATATACACTTGCCTCGTAAATATTTCTAATAAGAATATACAGTAAAAAACATAAAAATATTGATAAACTAGCTTCTGCCAGCTACCGGTAAATGTTGAATTTATCCCATTTTACGAGCAATAAACCATGGATACCCTACTGACCTATAAAATAAAATAAAATGCGATATGTGACTTTTAACAAAAAGTGAGAAATATAGGCTTATATTCTATTTGAGGGATATGCCGAGTGCGTGTAGTTAGCAGCCTCACAGACGAATTCCATGGTTTCGGCTATGTCAAAGAATAGTTCCTAAATAGTGCTAAATAGTGGCAAAAGCATATAAATAGTGCTACTGCATCTTGGTAAGGCTGCTAGCTTGAAGTATAGCTAGCAGACACACTAAGAAATACAGTTCGTATCAAATTGACATATATGTCAAAAAACTGTGCTTAAATATTGCCTTCTAATACACGAACTTTCAATAATAGTCTTCAATATAATTCGAGATATTACAGTATATCGGTGAGGTTGCTGGCTTGACGCTTTTTGCATCGGTCATTCCAAAGAAACGGGCTGGAGTTTTAATCAAATAAATACAAAAAAAATTGTTTCTGAAATTGTGATTCCTATGATATATTTAAAAAAAAATTCTTCTTTAATACTTCTCAGAAATCAAACGTAAACTTCTACGTAATAAATCTTGATGTAGGTTTTCGATCAATTTCAAACTTTATTTGAAAGTAATAGGGTTTATAATAAATTTTAATAATGTGGCGTGTACCATTGCGTACAAAAAAGAAATGTGCTTATTAACTTATTTTAAACGATTTAATACACACGTATTAACCTATTTGTTTTGTATTTAAAATAGTGTCATAAGTGTGAGAGAAGGAAATTCCATACTTTCAATTGAACCTACGAGCTACTATTTTTATAAAGTCTCCTTAAATTACATGTAAGTAGGTTCTTTTTACGAAATACTTAGTTTTTTGTCCGAACTAAAGCGCATTTCTTAATATGAGCAGGTACCGTCATTTTTGTTGAATTATTAGTGAAACCGTAATTTCTTAATTAATAAATAACATAAACCCTAGTGCAACTTAAATAAAAGTAATATCTTAGAATTCTCTTACATGATTTTACAAATAAGGATAAATCAATCTTAATTTTTAGGAATTTAAATCACAGATTTGATTATTCGTAAATATTGTGTACCAGCTTTCTGCCGGGGCTCGGTCCGCGTGGACTGCAGGTTATATCGTGCCCAGCTGTGGGATAAAATGTAGCCTATGTCATTCCCAAAGGTTTAATCTCTATTTCATCAAAATCGGTTACGTAGTTTAGGCGTGAAAGCGTATATTTATAAGATGGGTTAATTCTTGACCTCAATCTTAACCAAAGTCATAGATGGAGCAAGTTAATCCAGAAAATGCCTACTCCCACGCACCGACGGAACACAGCAATCTGTTTGGCGTCGGATTTCGGTAGAAGGGTGGTCGCGAACCAGACGGCCCTTCACAGAGCCTACCACACCGCATGAGACCATAGGACAACACCTCAGATTCAGAACAAATTTGGGTGTTGTTGCCTGGGGTGGATTAATAGGAGGCAGGTCTCATTTGTGTTTCCTTAGTCGCCTCTTACGACAAGCACGGAAAGAAATGGGGTGGTGTTATTGTCAACTGATCACCACACGGCTTAATTCCATTATCAGATCCTGACTTGGTGACAATGGGACTACCTCTAGACTTGATGACAAATACGAAATAAGTCTGTAAACATTTTTTTGCGTTAAAGAGTTTTTCAAATTATTATACTGGTTTTACTCAACAGTTCATATATTTATTTGTTGAGAAATAACAGTTTCACCAATTTATCTAAAATGACGATAACTGTTGATATTAAGAGATACGCCATCACTCGGAAAAAAACTAAGTATTTCGTAAAAAGTACCTACGTATAACTTTAGAAGAATCAATAAAAATAGTAATGCATAAGTGTAATTGAAAGTATGCAATTTTCTTTTGCCACACTGAACACACTGTTTTAAATACAAAACGAGGAGGCAAATACTGGTGTATTGAATCGTTTAAAAATATATCAAAAAGTACATTTCATTTCTGTGCGCGACGGTACGTGGATATTTAGTACGTAGAAGTTTACGTTTGATTTTTGAGAAGTAGTAAAGAAAAATTATTTTTTGAAATATATCATAGGAATCACTATTTCAGGAACAATTTTTTGGTGTATTTATTTGATTAAAACTCCAGCCCGTTTCTTTGGAATGACCGATTCAAAAAGCATCAAGCTAGCAGCCTCACCGATATACAGTAATATTTCGAATTGTATTGAATCACTATTTTGAAAGTTCGTGTATTAGAAGGCAATATTTAAGCACAGTTTTTTGTCATATAAGTCAATTTCATACGAACTGTATTTCTTAGTGTGTCTGCTAACTATACGTCAAGCTAGCAGCCTCACCAAGATGCTTGAATATCTTTTAAAATACAGTAGCACTATTTATATGCTTTTGTCACTATTTAGCACTATTTAGGAACTATTCTTTTACATAGCCAAAACCATGAAATTCGTCTGTGAGGCTGCTAACTATACTCACTCGGTATGCCTATAATATTTCTCACTTTTTGCGCAGGCCTAAACCCGGATTACTCAAGATTAAGCCAATTTAAATAGGATTTAGCTTACATAGTTTTTTTTTATTTTATTTAACTTATATGATACGGTAATGGTGTTCCGCTCTTTCCCGTGACTCCATCGGTCAATTTATTTCTCCTAGGCTGTGTTTTTTTCACTTGAGTCTTTTTAACCTTAAATCTTTTTATATCCTAAAATCCAACAACCAATTCTTAATATTACAAAAAAGAGGTGAAAAAGAGATTTCGTTTAGTATTACATGTATTTACAAAAAACTACTCATACAAAATAATAAATTTACTAAATTCAAAGCAAATGTTTGTTTATCAGTTAAAAGGAGATGTAAATTAATAGATTTTTATTCCGATATCAAATATACAGACTCTAAAGAAAAAGGAGAACATAGAGAATTAAAAGAAGAACAAGATGGTGAAGATTTTTTTATTTTTTCGTCTCTCCATTTTTTTTATATTAATAAAATTATATGTTTAGTATCCTTACGCTTTTCATACTTGGTAACACCGGTCATATAGGTATGTCAGCAGGCTAGTTACATTGCATTGCACAAAATTTTATTAATAATCGATTGATTTTATGATTTTTTATCGATCATACGATATCTCCATCGATATTTTTTTTTATCGATGATACACAACAGCACGTCAAGCTTGACACTTTGCACTTTGGACCCTATATATATAAATAAATTGAAAACTAAATTAAAATATTAATACTCTTTTGGTTGATTGTTGGACGAGAAACTAATTAAAAATTATTATTGTTAATTAAATATGTTAATTAATAAAAAAAAACAATTATCACATAGTATAGTACTCTGCTGACTCTAGTTCGTTTCCGGAATGTAAACATTTTGTGTTTTTTTTTGTTGACGTGCGAAGGGTGAGCTACTTTTAAGGGTAAATCGATCATGAATAAAATTGCGTGCAACACTAGCCTGCTGACATATAGGACCGTTGTTACCAAGTATGAAAAGCGTATATTATACTAAAGATATAATAATTATTAATATTAAAAAATGGAGGGACGAAAAAATATATTGTATACTTACACCAATGTGTTTCCAGTTGTCTTCTCTACCAAATAAAATTGGTTTGCTCCAAGTTAATTTTAATTCGGAATAAAAAACCACTGGTAAATATACATAACAATATTATCTTTTTATAAGTGTTAACTACCGGTATCAACAGGTAGAGAGAGTCAACACAACACCTGTGCCAACAAAGAGGTTCCCAAATAAAGGGCCACCTTTCGTAATGGATTTTTTACACTTGAATCGCAGTGGCTGTTAAAAATAGAACGATACTCACCAAATGCAGCTGTAATTGTGAAATTAGTTGTACTCCTAACTCTGATGCACGATCTCTTTAAAACTATATAGAAGCAGGAAAAATTAACCACACACTACGTCAAGAAATAAGCTTTTTTATTACAAAGAGCAGGATATTATTTTATTTTTATTTTTATTTAAATCACGAAAGGCATAAATACTATTTTCTCCTTTCTATAGCAAAAGATTTATGTATGGTAAAATCTTACATTAGTTACATTGGATTCGGTAACATATGTATTGTATTAATGGCTATTTGATTACTTGAGCTATTAAACAGGAAAAAACTTCGAGCGATAAGCACATAATGCTTTTGATCAGTTTTTGGATGAATACCAAAATAAGGTCAAAAGAAGCAGTTGAATAGTTGTGGTATGTACAGCACTTCAGGTTATAAATTTGCACTACGAAAGCCGGCGCTATTGTAAACAGTATAAAGGCGATGTCAAGGTCAAGATTTGTGCTGCTGTGTGTACTTACCGAATTTATATTCGACCCTGTCGAAGAAACAAAAATAATTTGAAATATTCCCAATATAAGAGACGAACCGATAGATAACTTATAATAATAAGATAAGATTGACAAAATATTCGTTAGCAAACAAATGACATAACCGAGTTTACTTTCACCCGCGCCCAGGGGACGGACGTGGGTTTAAGCATAAAGTGAAATTTCTTCAAGGGCACTGGTTCAATATACCTTGAAGGATTGCCGCCTTGCTCTTTTTGCTTGACGAGAAATCTTACCTTATCAATATTTTAATGGAAAATCATAATTTTTATATAAGCACGTGCGTCAAGATAAGAGTACCTGGAAGTCGCTTTATAATAATAACGTTTATAATATCGTTTATTGTACACACAGGACATAAATTACAGACATAAGACAGTACATACAAAAAGGTTCCACTTATTTCTAAAAAGAAATTTCTACCAGCAGACCTGTTGATAGGATAGAGCAAGAAGAAAGGAAGACAGACGTGTACTATAGGAGAAAAATAGATGTACTGAACAAATTGAATGCTAATTATTACTTAAATACTAAATATTACTCAAGCTAAATATATATAAAATTTTATAAACCTAGTACTAAAGATATAATAAATACATATATATATATAAACAAATACATATAATACATATATAAAAAATAAATACTATGGATGGGCAATGGAAAGGTCGCTTTTTATTCTCATCTCAAAAATTTTGGGCAATGAGTGCTAAAACTGGTAAATTAAACTAATTCGGGGAATTTCCAATTTTCTTATATCGTTCACTAAAATCAATACAAAACATTCTAGCACGTTGGATGATTTAACTGTTATGAATGAAATCCTATTGAGTGACGATATTCATAATTTTTAAGACAGTAAAACAATAGAAAAGATGACTGCGATCGCGTTGTTTCCTCATCGTTAGTTCGTAATGGTGACATGTACGTAGATTGGCCAGACGAGAGTTTGATTATTCATAGAAATTTTGATTATTCGGGTTCCAGACAAGGGATTACCAGATCCAATTTATAGCTTACCTGTATGGTAAATGAAAAAACACACTATATAAAAATAACAATTTTAGGTCTAAACTTATTTAGCGAAAATGTTGTTAAGATAGGATTTTTTTTATTGAGAAATAAAGATTAAGAAAATTGATTATACTGCCTGATCTTTTTACATACAGAACCGCCTTGCAAATATGGAAAAAAAATTAAGAAAACTTTCAGCGATATTAGTCTTTCGTATCAGGATAACCATTTAACTACATGGTATTAAAGTCACGCAAGTGAAAAAGCTTCAAAATCCGAATTGGCTTTTGGACCGGACGTTGACGTCGGAAGGTCTGCAATTATGTGCTTATCCGATGCAGCCGATGCAACAGTAGCCTGGAGACAAACTCAATTCACGAATCGCTCGGGAAACACTCGTTCGATTCGATTCCAGTGAAGTCCGCGGTTCTCATTCGCCGTGAGACAACCGCGCGCATCGCACGCGCCGCGCCGCACGCTCTCGATAACTTAACTTGACTCGATCCGTGAATGAAGTGCTGTTTTTGAACGATTTCCGCCAATACTTTCCTTCTGACTGTTTTGTTTTGTGCTGTTTATGTTGTTTTGTGACTTTGCATTTTGGAAGTGTCCGGTTTATTTTTCCAACACGCGTATTTACGGTAAGTACATGTTGTATATTTAATTTTGTGCATCAGCTCCAGCTGATTGATGTGATCGGCAGATCGAGGCGTGCACTGCATGCTGTCGAAGGTCGTCGATGCGATTCAATCGGTTTCTATGTCAGTATTCGTTTGTGTCACACTTTTATTTTGTCCACGCCACTCTAAATGTTAACCACTTTTTGTAATGTAAATAGATATTCAGGTTTGGAATGATTGCTTAAATGTTAATATTATGGTCATCAAATCAAGTTGTAATGACTTTATCGTGGTTATAAAGGGGCATTATGATTGTAATTTGTTGAATGCAGTTATTATGCAAACAGTTAAACGGTTCAAATACAAGTTACAACTAATTAATTACTTCTAAGTATTTTTAACCTGCACATACTTCCTAATTAGTGCAATTTTAAAGAAACGCAAAAACCACTATTGTTTTCTATAGGTTTAGCTAATTACTTAAACCCTAATGTGTACTTAATGACTAAGAAATTAAAGAAGTTATTTGGATAGCGCATTAAAAGAATGATATTCACCATAATTGTAAAAATAGCGCTCGTTGATGTCTTTTGTATGGTGTCAATAAGAAAATATGTTTTGTTTTTTTAAGTTTATGAATACACAAAATACTTTTCTGTAAAACTTCATTCATCTTGTGTCACTAATATATTCTTGGACTTGAATAAAGTTTTATAGTTTCATTCTTGCAAAGGTGAAATTCTGTCAGAATAAAGATGTTGTAAAACTTAATAAACGAGTGCCACATGACCAATTTAAATGATACAATTGACAATAGCCGATATCGTTTGTAAACATTTATGCCCGCAATGCATTACAAATTAACAATCGAAGTAAATATTATTTGAACCGGCATTTGTTTATCAACTTGTTGTTATTTGTTCTACAAGACGTAATCCTTGGCCTTTTGTCATAAAATTGATTTATTGATGCGTGCTGGCAATTTAAATAATTAAATATCATGATGAGGCATTCTTGTGATTGATAATATAAGAATTAAATTAATAAATATAAACACACACTAACTAATAAAATGTAGAAGTAGCGAAAGAGGATTGTACGGATATAGTTTGTGTTAAAAGGCGATCGTCTCTGGCTATATCCTATTAGAATAGTCCTGTTTGTGAGCTTGTATGTACTTACATACATTGTACACACACTTGTAATTCATAATTTTATGTTAGAATAGTAAAAATAAAATAAACAAATAAATAATAAATCCGCAACCAAAAATTCTGTTTTTGACATTATTTTTTTTAACATTTAATTTTTAGACTTTATCTCATTTTAATATGACATCCAAGAAAGAAAATACAGAAACCAAAATGTTCGAAAACTAATTCCCTTATCGTACAACAATGTTACGTTTTAATTCAATTTAAAACATGAAAACATTCAATATTTTAATAACTTTACAGATTCGAGATCTTCCACTGTTTATAAATTAAGTAAATGTAGGTATATCCGACCAAATCAAACCATTATTTGAAGTGTAGCTTTTAAAACGGAAATATGAAGCTAAATAAAGGCAAGAACGAATTATACTTCGCAAATATTTTGAAACATATTTCATTACATTCAGGTAAAATTACATAATAGTGCAAGCGAACCACATTTTACTCAAAACAAACAAATGTATTCATTTCAGTTACGATTAGTAATACCTTAGTCTATCTGATATTGATTTTATATTACAAGGTGTAATTATTTTACAAAAACCTTTAAGAATTGAATAGCCTGAACATTTGATTACGAAGATACCCATTTTATTAGGATACTAGCTTTCCGCCCGCGGCTCCGCCTGCGTGGACTACAGGTTATATCGTGCCCAACTGTGGAATAAAATGTAGTCTATCTCCTTTCCCAGGCTCTAATCTATCTCTGTACCAAATTTCATCAAAATCGGTTCAGTAGTTTAGGCGTGAACGACGGACAGACAGACAGACAGAGTTACTTTCGCATTTATAATATTAGTAAGGATATAGTACTTGGGCAAAGCATAGTCCTTCCTATACTTATCTGTTTTTACGTTAGTACTTTTTTAAATTTGCGGCTCTAAATATATTTATGATAAATAAAGAAATCAGAAAGAAAGCTATTTTACGCACTAGGAGTTTTAAATAAATGTTATTGTTATATATTTTCCCAAGACTGACAGGATGGAGATGGCATTCTCTTCTTTTGAAAAGCTTGTATGTCTACTTGTTATCATTTACCTAGTGCCAGACTAATTTGAATAAGATTTATACATATATATATAGATAACCTAGAGCATTTTTATAAAAATATACGATACTATTTTGACTTTTCCACGCAAACGAAGCCCGTGACTTCCAAACCACTACTCAAAAATATCCAAACCACTACTCAGTTTTTAAATTTCTCTGTCAATTTGCGAAACATCATGTCTATCCATCTTTTTTTAACGTTACATCAATAACGAAGGACAAATAAATGATCAAAACGTACTTTCTTAATTTACTGAAATTTTCTGATAAAATAACCAACGCTTATAACACAAACGTTTTATTTATCTTGAGATAAATGGATCTATGCAATGTAGAATAATTATTGTTTTCTGGATACAAATTTTAAAAATGTTCTTTGAAATATCTTCTCTCACTCGTACTTACAGATTTTCACAATTTTCTTAGAACTATCTCTATCACTCGTATGCGAGCCTGCCTGCATTCCCGTGAACTTAGCTCGACATTGTAAACAATACCCCATCGGCTGCACGATACGCTTACTTACTACCGTTATGATGTTATGAACCACTGAGACTTTTCTTATAAAAACTTCAAGTAGAATACTATCTTAAATTTAGTTGTATCTAGGCTGAATAGGTTTACTTTCTGTTTTCAACCCCTGCCAAAAAAGAAAGTTTATCAGTATGTCTGTCTGTGGCACCGTTACCCCCAAACAAATAGACCGATTTTGGTACGATTTTTTTGTTTGAAAGTTAACTTAATCGAGATGTTTCCTTTTTTAATGTAAATTGGTTCAGTAATTTAAAAGTTATAAGCGATGAATGTCTGGAGTTAAGTATATACATTTTTTTATTTTAGAGTTATCGTGTTTTGGTATAGTCAGACTGACTGACAGTACTGTTAAGGCTCTGGCAACGGTATGGTTTGTGTACTTACGATTTAGTCATAATGATTCTTCCACTAATTCTACAGTCGCAGATTCGATACCTAAAGAAAAAAAATGCTTGTTTAAAAAAAACTAAATCTCTTCTTATACCTACACAGATCTTATAAACATCAATACTTGACTAGATATTATCCAAATTACAGACTGCTACTATACAATAGTCCAAACATGGTAACTTTTAGTGGAAGATGGACTTCTGCAATTTCATAGGGCAAAAAAGCGAAATCGAATATTTGTAAAAGAAAATGTCAAATTATACAATGAGTTAAGAAACACGTTGTGAACTGTACAAAATCTAATCACTGTTGTTAATCTGCGATGCTAACTCCGCCGTGTGCTTGGCTGTAGGTAACATGGCTGCATTCCCGTGAACATGACATAAATTATTGCAAACAATGTGCCATCTGCTGCATGAAATGCTAAAGAGGTGCATTACCGTTACCTACGGCTACCGAGATACTCTTCCATTTTAAAGAGGAAATTGTTACTTTATTACACTCTGTTAGGATTCTGTCCTTTGCTTCCTACTGTCGTAGATTTTTAAAATTTTGCCTTTTTGGAACCCTTCGTGGCCTTAGGGAATGAAATTGGCAGTTAAATATTATATTCATATATGAAAGCAGTTGCGTATGTATCTAATTAGCTAATTACTTGGAGGGAGCTGTACTGTTCCAATAACCTGGTGATATAATGGGCACGTATACTGGTATCTACAATTAGTTCTATGAAAATATTCGTTCTTACCGTAAACATTTAAATTACAATTGCGATGGTTCCAAAGTTAATGGTGTTGATTAATGATAGGAAAATTCGTGTTTTCACGAGTGTTAGTAAAAAAAATAAGTCACTGTTTGTTTCCCCAGCTTAATTTCGTTTAAATTCATTAGTGGCAATTAGTCCGTTAACGTAATTACGGAGGGTTTTTGGCAAAGGAAAAGTAACCATTTTGTTTCAGCTACTGTTTTCCAGCTGGTATACTTCTTTGTTACGGTTACATAACTGCTACTGTTCCTGTAGTTTAGTTAAACGTATTGCAAAAGTACCACTTACGGTTTTTCGCGTGAAACCTTGCCAAGTTAGCACTCTACCTACCGTTACGTCGTGAGTCACACGGTTTTAAATTAACCGCTAAATGTACTAAATCTTTTTATTTATTCATTATCATTACAAGAAACCATGTCTACCTTTTAACCCTGTTTTTCCAAAGTCAATCTGCTACAACTCTTTTACATCCCCGTCGAAAGTGTGTAGTAATTATCTAATTTTTATTCACTTTCTAGTTGTAATCCTAAATTACTTGATTGCATATTAAATTATCACTTTGGGTTTATTTTTCATAACTTTAGTTTTAGTTCTTATTAAAGTGACTAAACCTGTAAGTAGTTGTTCATAGCAAATTTACTTCTCATATCACTTTACTTTTTTTTGTGTAGGCTTTGTGTAGGTATCGTAAAGTGTGTGGCGAACTTGGCTAACCCTGGCGTCAGAGTTTTCAAACCGCACAATGGTCTACTGACTTGGTTTTAACGGCTGTAGTCAATCGACAACAGCCGGGACCGACAGCCAGCTTAACGTGCCCTCCGAGGCACGGAAACGCTCGTGGTAAATTGCCAATTTGGTCACCCACAGCACAGGTTCGTCTCTATGTTAAGGTATTTGTTTCAATCCCATCAATAGATAAGTTATACAAAACGCTAAAACACAGTGCTGTATCTTGTGTAAGTATATCACATTATTTATCTCACATGATTTTTCCCATAAGAAGGTCGTAGTCTTATAATATGTGCATGGCAGACAATGCAGTGGCACACAATGCCTGCTGTGTAAACTGCGCGAGCGCAATGCGGATTATTGCAGAAACTAGGGCCATTATCACAATCATACGATCACTTCTTATATTTACTGCTTTCTTAATATGGTTTTCTAATTTAAGGTCACATTTTTAATGGATAATTAGGTACAGCTAGGAAAACAAACGTTATAATATAGGGAAATTTTTTTCTGTTGCCAGTTTAAAAAAATGTATCTTAATTTTATGAAAAATTGATCTTACTTTTATAAAATTGCCTTTTTTAAAATATAATTATAACTTTTTTCGGAACATCTTAGATACAGACCGCAGCACGTCTGGTTACCCATTTGTACCACAAAAGTCGACGCTATTACGAGGGAGTTAAGGGTGACATCAAGGTCAACATGTGTAGTCTGATATTATGCCGTGTGTACATTCCAGTTCCATAATTATCATAACTAATAATACTAAAAAATAAATAGGTCTCGTTTTCTATTTTGCAATAGGGAAACCGTTTTCTTATTCAGCTACGATGTAGGTAAAGCCCGTCATAGCTGAGTAGGAACACCGTTGTTTCGATAAAAGGAAAGAGAGTAACAAGATGTAACCGACAATGGGCATACTGAAGAGAGGCTTTGACATTCGCATGAGCGGCGCCGGCGGCAGCCTCGAAGCGATATCACGGCGCACACCTGTCGACCGACAAACCAATCGATCGGCATTCGACATTTATTATTATTACAATTAATGGAGAAATTGAACCCAAATTTCAAAGACCTCTTTTCATCTCATACTCTACTTACTACCTAAATTGGAATTACGACCAATTCAATTCCTTTACGATTATTGCTTCTAAGCGTCTTCTATCTGAAAGCACTTTGTTTTTAGGCCAAGTAGTAAGTTCTCGTATTACAGCAGATGTATCTATAGTACTTAAAACTTTCATATGTTAACGAGGAACAAAACACGCAGTATGATAATAAAGTAAAAGTCAAGGGCTATACTTTCAGTCGGTCGGTTTGGCTACAAATCTTTCCAGACTACTTTCACCCCGAGTCCCTGACAACTGACCGCCCTTCATGTGTACAGTGGGTCTGTCCTCGATAAATCAACAATATTTGTTATTTATTATTTCCCGATCGATATCGAAACTCATTTCGTTAATTGCTCCATTTTACGATTCAAGAAATTCAACAACATGTTTTGTCATAAATTAAAAAATTGAAACTCTTTTTTTTATTAGTCCCGAACACTTCCAATGAATATAATTATTTCGCATTAAATACTGTTTGTAGTTTTAAGACGTCGTAAACAGATATAACTAAGCGCAGCCCGCTGTGCGCCGGCTTCGGCACACGATACACCTAATACTTCCTTTAATTAATTCAGTTAAAATTTAACGACATCCAACAGCAATAAACCAACACCTCTGCATGTTCGTTAAGTCTGGTTCTGCGTTTCGAAGGCCGGGAATCGGATTACATGTCTATATCTAGTTCTTCGAATTAAATCAATCCATGCGGGAAAGACATTTACAGAGATGCGTTTTTACGTTTGTGCGGGCTGTGAACCGGCGTGGTTTTCCCGCGACAGGCCTCCGCTCCCACGCGATGCTGCCTTCCGTCTTCACCTCATGGACATACAATAGCTACTTTATTGCCTATTTTTTCCCCAACTCCGTTGTTTACATTAATCGTTCACGTTCATCAAGACATTCCTGGAAAAGAAACTTGTCTTTTTCTTACGTCTTGAAGAATCGTGATCACTTCCGCGTATTGATTTCTTGCCAACATGACGATAATGTTTGTTAGTGCTAGTCCTGGATAGCAGACCTTTTTATGTAGAACAAACCTTATTATGTCTGGGTTTATGGTAATTAATTAATGTTGGTTACAAGTTCGGTTCTACCTCAGAAATGTGTTGTTTAGTATGTAATTACTTACTGTAAACAAGCGGCTGCCTTAGCCGGCCGGCACAGCGGCGGCGCTGCGGCGTTAACGTCCGCCACACCTCCGTCGCGTGCCCACAGTCCAACTTTTCTCTGAGAACTGTGCCATATGTGCGCTAAAGGTGTCAAGCGACCGCGTTCTTCTAATTTATTGCCCTTTTAAAACACCCGCGGACATATTTCGCTTGCAAGTAAATTCAAATGAACTCTGTAACGTAACAAAATTATATGTTTGCCTTATACGTTTAGCGCTACGGATTATGATTTTCAACGTAATGCGATAAAATCTGCAGTTCAACGAGCGGGCAATGACATTTAAAGTAGCGTTCAGGTGCTCGTTTTAGTTTAATTTAATTACTGACTAACAATTGTGTAGCTATCGGTGTGTATCTGAGAGCACATCTTGAGTTGTTGAGGTGGTTTGCCGTGAGCAGGGGGTTTCGACCTTATGCAGCCAACGGAGATTACCGTTGCCCGTCTTTTTTTTAATTCCGCGAAGTGCCGTAACGGTGTCGCGTCCATTTGTTTTGGTTGGCCACAGAGTCGGACGTGCATTACATTATGCGAACGTTCCTACTCGGTGTAGTCGTTATGTCATATTCTGCGAGTGCCTTTACAGGCGACGGAATGTAGGTGAACTTGCAATTGAAACCGATGCTCATCAGCAGAATGTGACGGGAAGTAATGTTCGATTCAATGCGCATGGAATCTACTGACAAAGCGAAATGTGATTCGAGATCAATGTATACTATATTGGGTGAATTTAAATTAGTTAGCGAAAAATAAGGATGTGAATCAGCCCACGAAACCGAACAAGTTTCCCAAAGGACAATAGGTGGAAATATAAAAAAAAAATTCGCCTTTTTATATAACTTGTGCGATCAGCTGATTTACCTTTTTATGAGAAGTTGAAATTTTTTTTTGAGAATATCATGTAAGTTCCTTTAGGAAAGTAGTTCAGTTTAATGGGGAGAATCACTCCTTAGAGTTTCAGTTACTAATTTCACCCCTTACCTCATAAACAGAAACACACAAAACCGGTCTAGTATAATTTATCTCGTTTGTGATCAAATTCGAAATAGCTTTAATTCATAGAACATTCAGCAAGTTACTTAAAATAAGTCAGTGTCATTAAATACAATAGAAACATACTCGTTCATTCAGGCTTGCTTAAATGAGAGGTTTCGTCCAAATAATAAGAAAAGCTGTAAAAGTTGCAAGTGTTTTTTTTGAAGAAGTTGTACAAACAAATCAGACGAAATAGTTATTTCTGTTATTGAAAATTGTAAATGTTGAAATTTTTCATAGTTACCAATAATTAAACCAGTTTCGCCTTCCATAGAGGATTTAAATTTGTTATCGCTTCTTGCTTAAATTTTATTAGTCAAAATAATCGACTTGTTTAAATTAAGCACACCTAACTTTACAACATGCAAATTTATCATCAATGAACGCACTACACCTGTCTCTTCGCAGAAGCTTTCTCAATCATATCATCGTGCTCGAATCCAGTCCATGCTAGCCATAAAAAGTATTACCAATTTTCTATTCGCTGAATACGTAGTATACGTAGTATACGCTCATAATCATAACATTCATACACATGCCGATAGGACGGACCGACTGGCGAATGAAAGTGACAATCGACGACGAAAGTGACTTGATTTATTTACACTTGTTCGAAATAGATGTGAGCACTAAAACTGGTGTCCACTTTACATCTGGCTGCGCTCGGTTCGCGCACCAACGCTATTTATAATCGCAAGCGCAGGTACACCTCCTTCTACGGCAAACTAGATGTCACTCCTACCGTGAATAAGTGCATGTTCTGACCATTGAGACATTTTTATCCGATTTCATCATCACTGATTTTTTTTTAAATACACAAGCCGTTGACCTGCAGCATTTTTTGGAAACACATATATTTGAGAACATAAATGTGTTTGCAAGAATTTACGGACTCATCCCTCTGTGTACACAGAAATGTACACACGGAACCGGAGAAACCCTAGGCTAATAGGGAGAGGAAATCGAATTTTGCAGCTGACCGCGTCACACTATGTGACGATTGGATTGTCTGATCGGACCAGCATCGAAACAAAGACCTCGTAAATGGAGCAGCTTTACACGGACCAATTTAAAGGCGAGTGCCGGCGGCCAATTGAATGATACAATCGGATGTCGCGGGAAGGGACGCGCCACATAAAAAGAAAGCATCCGACAGTTCGTTTATTACAACTCCAATTGAACGCAACACACGCAACAACAAACCATGTAAACAAACATGGGAGAAAAATGTATGGAATGTCGATTCCGTATCAAATATCGACAAGTAAAAAGTAAAAACTAGCGTGTGGGGTCAGTTATCAAAAGCGGCGAGAGAGAAATGGAATGTCCAGTGCCCCATGGTGAGATAATTTCGATTTCCTTTTATAGAAAGTAAGATTATACTGAGATAGGTGGAGGCACGTTAACAAGGCGCTAGCTCCCGGGACGCGGGTTCGATAATAGCCGCCGACTAATTAGCGGCTGACTTACTGCGTGAACCTAAATACGTAACATTTGCTTGTGTTTATCTTAATACGGATGTCCATTTATCGCCTCTGGATTTGTGTGAACGCAAATGCGAGACTTTTACTGTTTCGTCAACAAACCATCAGGATCAATATTAAACCCTCGCGCGATTCTCGCACACCCGTGTGTGCAGGATTTGTATCGCACGCGGCGTAAACGAGCGCGCGACGGGACATTTTTAACGTTAAAAAGTTGCAAAAATTTTGATAGTGTAATAATGATGGACAAGTCTAGACCATTCTACAAAAACAAGCCGTTCCTGATACTAAAAGCGGATTTGTAACGGGATAAATTTAATTACTTGTTGAAGTTCATATTTAAGGTAAATGATTATATCATAAATTACTTGAACGTGAAGGAACGGAAATTCTGTTAAAACCTCGGCTATTTTTCTCTTGTAAGTGCATAGTATATAAAGTCTTATTTCTTATTTATTTTAATACTAGAAGAAATTCACTCACCTTCATCTATAAAATACAAAGAATCTATCAAATCAGGTGCGTCGCTTTAATCCCTTACGCTTACAATTACGGGTGGGTTCATCCAAGAAGCAATTTGCTTACAAACACGTGTATTGAATCTGAATTTTCTCGTATTGCGTTCAATCATATTATGTTTAGACTGATTTCACGGCACAGTCGTAAATTACTTACAGCGTTTCAATCACAGGCAACCAAAGCGAAGCGGGAGAAGTGCAATAGTTTCCGATAGGCATTGGAAGTCAGTAGTACTTATGACGTAATACTTATCTAATTGTTTTTACTTTCTAGTAAAAAATAATCATTTATTTTAAAAGGCAGTAAATTCTGTAAAGTAAGTTTTGAGCTTAGCTAGTGCGAATACTTATTTCATTAAACTAGGTCCTGTTCAAACCGGCGCCGACGTCAAAAAAATCATTCCTCTCTATTTACCATATTCCGCTATAAATTCACCTATTTACTGTTTTACCCGTAACCACTACTTACTCGTGAACATAGCTTTAAAAAAATATTTTTTGTTATAAATATTTTATTGTTGGCTAAAATTACGAATTTGACTATGAATTCTGGTTCATATCGGATTGCCTAATTACGCTGCCATAAAGAATATTTATTTGGCTATAAAAGTCAGTTATGGTCTATTAATTGATCTTTATTCATTTTACAGCTGATTTGCAGTAATCGTGAAATCTTAATTAGGTTTTCGGTTGGAATAAATCATGACTTTAATGCTGATAACATTGTATGGGACTATTTCAGACTGTGTACTTCTTCACTGTACAAAATTCACTGTACCCGTATAGTATGCAGCTCAAAGCTCCCCCTCCGAGGTGGACTTTACTACACCCACACATCGATATTTATTTATTTAGAGGGTTTGTTTTCTTCCGTGCAATTCGTAACACTTTGATGTAGTACTTGTACGAGAGAAACAAAAAAGTTTGCACCGTACATACAGCTCAATTGCAATTTTACATCTTAATGCAATATAAATAAAAACAGCACAAAGTTCAGCGTCAACCTTCATGGGATTTTGAGAGTAGCAGTATTATCTCGCTATACCTATATAAAGACTGGACAACCAATTTTTGTCTCTTGACCACATTCACACAGCCTAATCCACAGATTACCCCCTACAAGATACTGCATTTAAGGCAACCTCAAGGCAACTAATACGCGCCACGCTTTTGTGAATATCAAGACAACACCAACAACAGTACAAAATCAAGTGGTACGCGTTTCTTGGCTTATTTGCGGCATCTTGGAAGGGTGTTAATCTATAGCCTAATCCAGGGGTTCCCAATCTTTAACAGTCCGCGGCGCACTTACAAGTTTAAAAATTTTGGCACGGCGCGGTGGCGTCCTTACCTAGCTAGCTAAAGTCGAAATAGATAGGTACAGATGAAAGAAATAGGTACAGTGATACTAATTACGTAGAAAGGTACAACAATTAAAACATTAACAATATGAAGCTGAGTTTTTTATTTTTTACTTGTCAGAATAATAAATTAAAACAAACCAATAAAAAGAGAGTTAAGAAAAACTAAAATAAAATACAATTAAAACTAACTAGTCAATGTAATGGCTGAGCTTGGTAATCTCCACACATTTTTTTTAAAGCGTGGCATTGTTTATTTTGTACCCGCCAAAGAGGATCGCCTCACTGCGCCGCCCCTTTGTACCTTCTACGGCGCACCAGGGCGCCGCGCCGCAGCGTACTAACCCCTGGCCTAATCAGTTCTAAAAAAGGCTGAGAGGTGGATCAAAAAGGCCGATTCCATTTTCAAGAAAATGGAATGGATATTCCTGGTTCACAAAGAGAGGTAATTTTCCACCAGAGTAGGTACTTTTTCACATCATTTGCATTCTTATATTAAGCAAATGAAGTTCCACTGAGGATCCTTCCTTTATCTCGGTTTCTCATGCTCTCGAAAAGAACGATTATTTAGCACATATCTTGTAACCTTGTGGCCCTCATTAACCCTGACAAGAAAGAGAATACCGCAAACAAGTTTGACGTATGTATCTGTGTGTCTGTCTGTGGCATTTTAGCTCCTACACAAATGGACCAATTTTAATGCGTTTTAGCAGTTTGAAATCTAACTTTGAGGTTAGTCAAGTTGGCTCCTTGGTTACTATAAAGAAGCTTGCATCTACTGGTATGATTTCTCAAAAAATTGCCTACTGATATGAAGGTTACGAGTTTGATTCTCGACCAATGCAAATATTTGAAAAATGAGAGAGAGAAATACATTTATTCATGACACGGTACATGTAACATAGCTACAACACAACACAAAAAAACAATTAACGAAGAAAAATAAATCATAAATCATAAAATTTTTAAATATTTGTGAGAAGTTTAGGTGTCTGTATAAGTATGTATTCACAAACAAAAATCCAAGTAGTTTATCAGTTACTGTTAACTAGCACCTATAGTACAAGCCTTAGTACAAGGTGGTTAGATAGGTGGGTTAGATGGTTTTGCGTAAGTTGTCTTAGAATATTTATTAAGAAGCAAAAACATGCTGAATTTAATTGCAAGGCATTCCTAATGTAAAAGCATAAGGTCTAAAGTTACTGTAAATACATCTCTCGGTGTTGCAAGCGTGGTAACATAAGGGTGGAATCAAATAGAGTAATGAATGTAGAGTAGGCAGAGACGCCTTTAGATTTATGTTTAGATTTTGTTAAGTATGTTGTATGTTACTCTGTAAGGTATTTATGTATCGGCCAAGTTTCCTGAAAATAGCGAGTTTTATTATTATTTACTAGAAATGTGTACTCATCATTATCAATGCTTTCAGCACCACCAGTAATATTCATTTTAAACTCGATTTTAATGTTTTATGGCATAGTAAAATCATTAAGTTTTATGGCATGAACTTAATAAATTATACAAATAATTATGCACTGCGTATAACATGCGCCAACACTCTTTTTAATAGATTGTTGGTCATTATAAGCTTGTACTACACAACGTGTAAGTATTATAAGAGTGTTATTGTTTAAGCTTGAATAATTATTGTAAGTACACTAAATACATACACAAATCTAAAAACCGTTTGAGTATTTGAAGTTGCGATGCAATTCAGTAACGGCATAGGAAAGGATACAAAAACCCCCGGGGTTTCTAAAAGAACATCTTGAACAGTTGAAAAAATTAAGAATTTAGTTTTAATTGGAAGAAAAAAGGCAAAAAAAGGTCAGAAATGATGTGTTTTGTAAATTATAGTCTTTACCTAATCCAGAGTACGTATCTGGTTATGGGGCCACTTTATTGCAATAAAGTCGCACACGTGACAGTCCCTTGGGGAAAATTCACCAGTTTTCCCCTGTTTTCCTCCCTACCTCTAATTTTGAGCTACCTGTGAGGTACCTACGGTAAATATCTTGTTGACGATTACTTATTCATACGAAAAACAAGTATAATGTAATGTTATAATTGTATCGGAAAACTGCTTTATTCAGACAGCTATGTGACTATTACAAATTATTGTGTAAAGCTATTACATGTCAGTTTGGTCGAGTGGTATTAGCGTTGCTTCTTTATCGACAGGACCTGGATTTGATTCCCCAGTGGGGACAAATATTTGGGTAAAAAGCAGATGTTTGTTCTCGAGTCTTAGGGTGTTCGTGTCTGTCTTTGTGTTTGTTCAAAGGGACCCACGACACAAAGAAAACCTTAATGTAGGCCTTTAATATTATAAGTGTAGATTTACTATGAGAAACAAAATGATATGAAAGAAAACTTTACTTGGCAGTATTCAGTTAAGAACTTATGAATGGGAAAAAATTATATTAATAGTTTTTGGAGGTGTTTCCATAATACTTCTTTTAATTTGAGAACCATTTTGATCAATTAGAAAACTTTAAAGTCGGTCAAGGTTTTTCTATAAACGAATAGACACCTCAGATATTTGAATGTAAAACGAAATATATATATTTTTTTTCATTACAAGATAGGTTAACTCTTGACCTCAATCTTTACCATAAGGTCAAAGATGAGGTCGACGATGGAGCGAGTTAACCCAGAAAATGCCTATAAAGGCACTGGTACTCCCACGCATCGACGGAACACAGCAAGCTGTTTGGCGTCGGACTTTGGTAGGAGGGTGGTCGCGAACCAGACGGCCCTTTACAGAGCCTACCACACCGCATGAGACCATAAGACGATAACTCAGATTCAGAAAAAAATGAAGTGTCGTTGCCTGGTATGGATTACTAAGAGGCAGGCCTCATTTGTGTTTCCTTAGTCGCCCACGGAAAGAGTTGGGGTGGTGTTATTCTCAACCGATCACCACACGGTATATGATTTAGATTAAGTACGAAGCAAGAATTATCGAGTGCAAAAATATGTTATACTTGCAAATTAGAAACCATTTGCGTCTAACCGTTTAATGTAAAACACTAGATTCAGCTTAGCTAGCCTAATGACTTTTTAGTTAGCTTACCTAGATTTGGCCTAATTTCGCTTACTAGGTACATAGGTTTAGTAAGAATAATTAGGCTTAATGATAGATCTATCTAGTATTTAATTTACTTCCATTACGTTGCGGTTATTTACGCTATGTTGCAATACCGTTAAATATAAACTTGTAACAAGTCAAATTTTATGTAAATTACAAATTTTTCATACAGCTGACTTGCAAATTTTCATTATCAAATACATAGCTTTTTGCTTGCGACTTCTTTTGTCTAGAAACTCCCTATATGTTATATTAACTTTCACTAAAAAAACGGCCTATACTAATGTTATTTGAAGTTTTTATTACCATTGTACACCCATTTTATAATAATTAAAATACTTATAATAAAACTCCGGAAAGTTTTCTATACCCTAACCTAACACATTAATAGAACAGAAAAGGCTTTATTAGACTGCACGTCATAACATAAAATATAGGGGATACGAAAAAGGAAAACACATAAAAAATATTGTAATATCATTCCAACAAATTACATAGTAACATTAATTGACATTGCCAGAGCAAACAAATCAATCGCATCGCTGACATACGCCCTGTATATTGCCTTCTGGTGCTTAGGTAATCCAGGTAAAGATCAATGTATAAAGAATAGAATAGAATTCTGTAACATGGCAATCTGCGTGGTCGCAATTTCAAATACAACTGTCTATTACTGTCACCAAATGTATTCGGGCCGAGGATATACCGTTGTCGAACTAGTCCCACCTAAGTCTTTGTTTCATTTCCACGATCGCGATGGGGAACCCTTGTCAAGTCACGTCGTTTAATGAATATTCCGTAGAGGTGCGCCGGCGGCGCTCGCTTTCCGCGCACAGATTCGTCAATTGTCAATACTTTATGTGTATGAGTAACACAATCGCCTTGAAAGTCCTTTGTGTAAGTACTGACAGGTACTCGTACCCACTTGATGGTATGGTAATACAGTGAACCTATAATTAATGATATTGGACGCTGATGACGTTGTTTAAGTTTAAACTTTAATTCATGTAAACTCGAGGGAATACGTTAGTGATACATAAAAAAGTCAAATCTCTACAGCAACTTGAGTTTGATTTTTTACATTTTAAATGTTATGTGTACGAATTATTCTATTTTTTTCAACTCTAGACCGATTTGAAAAGGTTTAAGAATTTTTGAGCATACATAGTTTCATAAGTTATTAGTTATTTACTTATAGTATAGCAAAATCGTCATTTTCTAACCACCAAAACTAGCTATGAGATTCTAGTTCCGGGCTTCTCTTAAATACTTTCTTTAACTTACATCCGTAAAACAAACTAAAATACTACAATGAGCCACAGTTTTCGCAGTTACTTAATCCAGTTCAATAGTAATTTTCTAAACCAATCGACCGTTATTTATTATCTCACGATTGCTTCTGTCAATTGTCCAAAGGTGCGAGCCCAAACAATTGTCCCATTGTGCGCTGGGCAGACACCACGATAATAAAGACATTGCGGACGCGTTTCACGCAGTAAAAGTATGCAGACAATAGAACTACGCCTATTTCATTCCCTGCTTTCCCTTTTAGCGATCAGTTCAACTCCATTATGACCTTTCAGACTGACCAATAATCATGGAATGCAACCAAACCAATATCTCAACAACAGCAACAGCCATACCATACCTTTGGTTTGATAAGATTCAGTATTAGTTTGCTTACTTGTATAATAGATCGTAATAGTTTGTTATCCTAAATAATATGAATTAATAAATATTTTTTCTTAATGCGAAGATCTTTCAATGGGGAATTTATAAACAAAATGGTTTGAAAAAAAAAACACAAATCAAGGAAACCATTGATTTAAGATCACGGACCTGTTGGGGTGACAAAAAGTACACCGCTTCACCACTTAAAATACAATTTCCTAGAGCATTACAGAAACAATAATATAATATTCAATTTTAATCAAATAAGGATCTCTGCAGAATGTCCCAATATACAAAATGGGCCATTTAGATGGGTCAGTATATGCAAGTCTGAAACTATAAGACTACAAAGATATGTTCGTAGGAACCACGTCATCGATTTTAGTGACAAGGAAAACTGCATTCATAGATTTAAAAAAACTTTTACTCCGTTCGGAAATCGAACACCGGACGTATTAAAGAAAACACATTATTTCAATTCCGATATCGATTGTGTACAACATTAGCAGTAAATGCTACTATTAAATATGATATTTAAAACTGTAGTTAATTTAATTAAGTATTAAATCCTTTAATTTAATTAAAAAGTTCGTCGAAATAAACGACCATTTTTTTAACACGACATTTAATTCGTTTAGGTAAAAGATTTTACAAGTGCAAAAGATTTTCTTATCATGATTTTTCGTATTTAGATTAAGTTGTAACACAAGAAAAAGACAGACACCTTTGCCAAGAGACATTAAGAAAATAGAAGCACTACTATTGCGTTTATATCAAATTAATTCATAGGCAATATGTGTTTTACATAAGGGTACAGTTATTTAAATGCATTTTCAGAGTGTAATTAATTACCTACGTAGCTTCAGGTGTGGTACCTCGTCTCAAAGGTACCTATTTCTCTTTGAGGTATTAAAGCAAATAGCGTACAGAGAACATAATATTACAGAACAAACAAAGAGTTCTTAATTAGGTACTGGTTAAACATTCGAATAATTGAAATTGAAACAAGTTACATGAAGTCGTTATTTAAACATTACTATAAAACGAGTTTCATTGTATCTTCTATTCTAATGTAAATGATTTTATTTATCCCTAATAGAGTCAAACATTAATAATTATAATAATTTAACGACTCTTATTCTAGCACTGCACTGCGAGACTTTGTTTACTTGTTTACTTATCATTCCGTTTGTAATTTAGATGTTTCTACCTGTTATTATTATTTTTTTAAATAAATAAAAAACTTATTTATTGACGGTAATAATATTTTTGTCGATAATTTACATGGACGGATGCCAAGAACTAACTTTTCCTACAATTGCGTCAAACTTCTAATAATACTACTAAAAACTCTAAAAGAATCGTGTTAAGGCTAAAAGCACTTGACATTATTTTTTACTTGTCCTATTGTTGTTTTTTGTTTTTTTAGTTGAGCAAGTTTTTAATTTTATAAGAATTTTATTTCTAATGCTTGGCAAAATCTATCTGATTAATAGTTTTATTTTTAATTTTTTTTCTTGTGAGTGTTTTTTTATTATCCTTATTTGTTAACTGATTTTGTATTTTGGTAGTATCTGTTAAAAAAAGTTATCTACCTAACTTTTTGCTTTATGTTAATTGTTAATGGTTTAACATTTTAGAAAAAGAAGCGGTAGTATTTATATTTTTTCCTAGCATTCCGCTCGGGACTTCATTCCCATGGGAATTCAGGAAAATTATGTAGTCTATGTCACTCAGGGATAATATAGCATTCTAATAGTGAAAGAATTTTTTAAATGGGTTCAGTAGTTTTGGAGCCTATTCAATGCAAACAAGCAAACAAACTAACAATCAAATCTTTCATTTTTATCATATTAGTTAGATATACCTGGTTTCAGCTGAATCCTCAAACACAATCACGTGGGTCCAAAACTCCGGTGCTATATTAGTAGCTATGTGAATTTATTTTTATTACTAGCATTCCGCTCGGGACTTCGTTCCCGTAGGAATTCGGGAAAATCATGTATTATGTCCATCACGGATAATGTAGGATTCTAATGGTGAAATAATTTTTCAAATCGGTCCAGTAGTTTCGGAGCCTATTCAATACAAACAAACAAACAAACAATCTAATCTTTCCTTTTTATAAATAGTATAGATAGATATTATAGATTATCTTCCGTTTAATCCTATAGGATGAAATCCGTAAAAATATGTTGGTTGATTCCAGTTACGACTTTCCTACCCAAAGGTTGCTTAGAAGAAATTGCTTTCAAGCAATAAGGCCGCTTTGTTGTACACTATATTCTATGTGTATCTTTGTATCATATGTGTGCAAATGATGATTGTCTTTAGTATTTCTTTAATCTTAATGTTATGTGACGTAAAAGTTCATCTGAGTGTTACCCTGAACTTCCAAAAGCGATATCGATGATAAACAAGTAATGAACAGAACTAATCAGGTCATAAACATAAACAAACGTTAAATTCCACTGGCAGATCTAAGTTCAATGCGCTGACGCAACTAGTTGCACAGATCACAGGTTTGCTATTTGCACATCCGGCTTATTAAGGGCTTATTAGATTAATAAGATGTCAGGAATCATTTACATTACACCATTTACACTAATCATGGCAACTTTATTTGTACAATAGATGAGCTTCTAGATTATCGACCGGTAATACGTTTTCCTTGTGATTTTTAAAGAATAGCTAGCATGGTCCGTGACAAACTTGCGCGTCATGACATTTAGATGACGTAAAACTTCACTTTGATCGCGCGACGGTACCGCGCACAGGCTTGCTCGCCCTCTGGCGTTGTCATTATGTCGACATTTGACCAATACAATATCGATATGTATTTTACTGCACTCCAACACAAATAAGGTACAGTTAAATTTTAATACAAAATAGGTATGTCAGGGTATAAAAGGCGGCCCCATTGCTAAGAAGCAATATCTTATAGGCAAGCTTGGGTATGGAGAAAAAGTAATAAATCATAGAGATATTTACTTCATTTAGCTTCATGGTTAATTCTACTACTGTTAATTTTCATAAAAATCTATTTAGTTATCATTACGTGAAATAGTAACAAATATAATTATAAACTCAGGTTTCATATTCACAGTTTTAAAGCTAACAAGAAGAAGAATAGCAGCCCCGGATCTAAGGGGGGGGGGGGGGGGCAAACCGGTGCACTTGCCCCGGGCGGGAGTTTCATGGGGGCGCCAAATTCTTGAGACAATAATTCGAAATATCGAACAAGTGAAGCCTCTTTTCCTACAATCTCACAGTATAGGTTTTTATTAGGTAGTCGAATCTTAATATAATATCGTTGAAAAATCAACTTTTGTATTTCCATACGCCCAATTAGTTTTTGAACACATATTTTTTCTGTTTCTGTTTTATGTCACAAATGAAAGTTATTAGCTGATATATAATAAAAAAGTTAAATTTTTAAAGGATTTTTGTTTTCACAAATGGTCACAAAAAATGTTACTCATTTGTCAGTTTTAACAGTTTTTCTCAAACACTAAACTAAAGGGAGGGGGCACCACTATAAAGTTTTTGCCCCGGTTCGAAAAAGTCATAGATCCGGGGCTGAAGAATAGATACTCTGAGTAATTTACTCACATACTCGTACATTGTGTTGTATTTGTTTGGCTTTTTTGTAGTATTTTATCACTTACAGTGGTTTTCCGGGGCCAAAGTCTTGGGAAAGGTCAGGGGCAGACGTAGACCTCGAACGCTTTATGCATTTCTCAAAGCTGAGGGCTGAGCTTACCACAATGATAGAGTTTTAGCAGATAAATTCGGTTTTAAATTTTATCTTAAAGAAAATAACTTTAAAAAAATTTGGTAATTAAGTTTTCTTAAACTTTTCACTTTTGTCGGTTTAGGTACCAAGTGTTTCATTTATTTTACCAGCCCATTACGTCCCCACCGAGGGGCACGGGCCTCCCTTCGAAACACGAAGGGGGTTTTAGGCCATTATTAAACTTAAATATATAATTTTAATAATCGTCTGGTTTCGCGCGAAAAACATTTATTTAAAGAATTCGCATGTACAAAATTAAAAGTAGCGTACAGGACTTCAGACTTCGATTTTGCAAGTACCTTAAACAATATACAGCATAACAAACTACCGCATGTAATTCATATACTCGCAAAGGCAAGAAAGGAAAAAGGAAAAATGTTGGTGAACGACGATACAACAGAGACAGGTGGGTGGACAAGACGGATTTTCAATGAGTGTCACTTGCCCCAGGAATGCCAACTTTCCAAAAACGAATGCATCGTCAACAGGAGTTGGTGTAGGCGTATAATGACAGAGCTGACATGACGAACAACTTTTATAGTCACTCTTGCAATTTATGGAAGCACTTGGCTACTGGACACTGTAAGGTACTAACAATAATTCATTACATCAGGCAGGACTTATTTTCATATTTCTTTCGAACTATGCAAATTCTGTGAACCGATAAGTCTATTTTTCAGTCTACTAATCAGTAATCCGAAATTGTTGGATATCGTTACTGTATAAATATGTTATCACTGTTTTGCTGAAATTTTCATTATCAGAATTGTTCTACTTACTCTCTGAATCACAGACAGGAATAAATATGTTTGTACATTTATTCAAAAGTAGTGATGTACAGGAAACATTTACCAAGGCTCAAACGGAAGGAGAAGACCGGAATTGACGTACGTGACAAGCATGAAATTATAAAGAGCAATAAGTACATTAAATTCGATTACAAACGCAACCAACAATGGATAATAACATAAATGACGAAATTTTTCAAATCAGAGAAAGTCTCCCCGCCCACGGACAAATTGTCGCACTTACGACCAAAATTTGAAATTTAAATGAGTTTGTACATTAATTAGTGCCATTGCTTAGTCATTTAAAAAGAAAAAGTAAAGACGTGTGTACATTGTGTGGCTGTCAAGGGACACGGAAGCTGCCGCGTTTGTCGTGTCGCGTCGTCGTGACGTGCCATCCTGTCAGTAGCAATCGTAAATCGACTCGTTTATCCATGCAAACGAAAGTGAAAACTGCTACCGACCACCTTACAGACACCTTTAACATCTTTGCGTTTTGGTGTAAGAATCGTGCTAGTAATAACATTAATAAAAAATAATTTGAAAGCGAAAGGTTTATGTCCTCCACCTTTAGCTTTAAAAGCCTTTGCTAGTATGGTGTTGCAATTTATTTTCTTAGTTTTTTATTAT
This sequence comes from Aproaerema taeniolella, assembly GCA_949987775.1. Classification (NCBI taxonomy): domain Eukaryota; kingdom Metazoa; phylum Arthropoda; class Insecta; order Lepidoptera; family Gelechiidae; genus Aproaerema; species Aproaerema taeniolella. Next base: position 6,855,574 of record OX465255.1, read on the forward strand.
TATGATTATGACAAGCTGTAACGCATACATTCGTATGCATATAATATACTTACATGCACGATGTATACTTTATACGTACTTATGTAAATATTAAGTAAAATTTCATCAGGTGGATAAAATATCAATTGCAACTCGTTTTCGCTACGACAAAATCAACAATTTCCGGAAAACATTGTGAAAAGTTACCTGGAAAATGTATTTAATATCAAAACAATTATTTCATTAACAATTCAAAACTTAAAAAAAAATCATATTAAGTACGTCATCTCTCATTTAATCACATAGAGTTACATGCAATCAAGAAAGAGAGACCACGTTTGACATCCTACAAAATGAAACCAAACCGTCAATGAATGAAGTTGTGAATAAATTAGATGACATAACGTTATTATTGAACTCTAAAAGGCGTTCAGTAAAAGTGATGCGCGTTCCGACTAATTGTATAACAGTCACAGCCTTAACAGGATCTTGCGCCTAAATGTTATGTGGAATATGTACTAAACGTCATAATATGTTTGATTTTTATTCATACACAAGAAAAACATTGATGTTAGTCTTATGTGACAGCAGGTGCAGGCCTCTTATTAATTAAAAAAATACGCAATATGGAGCATTAGTCCTATAGACATAGAAATAAGTACCTATCAGCATCCCGAGCACAAGTTTTGGTTCCAACAAGATACCTATTGTATTTAGCTCTGTACCCCAAATACAACCCGTGAGTCTGACACTGAGATGGCGGTGAAACTTCAAAGCGGTGAGTTCGTGATCAAACATGAATCGCTGTCAAAGTGAAGTTTAAACGTGATCTGAGAAGCGCGACTCGCGGTTTGTACCTACTTGGGTGCAGACTTACCTTATTGGATGTAAAACAGAAATCGAATCAGGGCATTGAGAAAAGCAACATGTTTTGCTTGTTTTTTTTTACGTTACGCATTTTGTATAAAACTGCGAATAAGTAAATTAGACTTAGGCGAATTTGTTTTAGGGCAATAATATTCTTTATTCAGAATATAATCTTTGGTATACTGTTCAATAGAAACATACGCATTATTATTTTCTGAATATATGCATGATTGTAGTAGTAAATTCAAAAGATAATTAGAATTTACTGATGAATCAAAGATGATCCGCGCGTTAACCTTATGTATGTTATGATCTAAGATATAAGACTTCCTGATTACTGTGATTATTGGTAATGTTAAGATTTTATCTAAAGGCAAATCATCAGTTTACCAACGCAACCGTATACAAACAGTTAGCTCATGTTCTAAACACGTATGATTTGATTTTGATGATAATGATGTAGGTATATACACATCGATCAATACTATGATTTTTAGTTGGCACCTATACAAAATAGCGTAGAATTTCTTTTATTTTGTACCGCCATTTCGATATCTAGGTCTTAGGGGAAACATAGTCGTTCTGGGAGGTATACCAAGAAGGGACTAGTGGGAACGTAGGATATTTTTCAGAGTACAAATTAAATGCTATTAAAAGCCTTTAATTCCTTTTCAACTTCATTCAGGCACTTAAAAGCCTAGTCTCTAGCTCCACAAATCGGAAAATTTATAAAATAGTACTTACCTAAAAATTAGCAAAATTAAATTTAAAAATAAGCAAGTTTTTTTTCCAAGAAAACTATTTTTTTTACCTTAGAGCATTGCAAAAAATTAAAACTAAAAATTCATTAGAGAAGTTTTAAAACTAAAACTTCTGTAATGAATGACTCTCTACTAATAATATATTCTTACCAACACCAAGATAATCCACACATAAGGGCATTTGTACCCACATTTTACGAATCAAAATCTGTTCAAAGAATATGTGGAGAATACCGTATTTACTTAATCTAAAGACGCCTTACAACACATTTTAATGTTTCTTAAACATTCTGTCCGTACGTATATCCATACGTGCCATAAATGTATTTTTATTTAGAGAAACATTTAAGAGTGTCTCCATAGCAATTCTTGAGTAAAACTGGGTTTTTTGCATGGGTAGGTATCTAAGTTCATCTGACAACACGCGTGTTCTCGAGTGCGCGTATAAATTCAATCCTATATTTTATAGGTGCTAGGCGATTTATTACGATGCACTCAAGCTGATTAACAACACATCGAGTATATGAAAAGGTCACATAAATGCCGCGGACTAGTCTGTGTAGGGCTCAAAGTTTGATTGCTTACACTGTAAGCTGTAAGCTTATGTGCAATACCCAGTGCACGTAGCCAATGATCATAAATAAACATCCCCCAGGAAAAAAATGTATGGTTAATATCACTGTAAGTTTTATTTAATGACTAGCTTTCCCCCGCGACTTCGTTATATTCACTCTCCATCCTCTGCATCGTTTTGACGTGAAGGAAGGACAAACAAAGACATTTACAGAGTTAGTAAAAATAACTTTTACTAACACAATAAGTTCTCTCAAGGACAAATATACCGGATGGGTGACCAAAGTGGCAATTTATCACGAGCGTTTCCGTGCTTCGGAGGGCACGTTAAGCTGTCGGTCGCGGCTGTTGTCGATTGACTACAATCGTTAAAACCAAGTCGGAGGCCATTGTGCGGTTTGAAAACCCTGACACAAGGGCTAGCCAAGTTCGCCACATACTTGACCTATACCTACACGATAAGAAGAAGAAAAGGACAAATATATGTATTTACAAAAATATATGAGGAAAAGAAATAAATTAAATTGTCAGGCAACATAGCAGTTAAAGAGCTTTATGTCTAGTAATTTATCACGTTTTCCTTAAATAGGATAAAATTTTAATCAGTAAATCGTAGTCGAAGTTTTCTCTGAAACAACTCAGTGGATAACCAACGATTAATCCTTCGACCAATTCTGAGAACTCAAACATTTGTAAATTGATTGACTCTTTTTCTAATGAGGTTTAAATCGGTTCGTTAGAGATTAGTAATAAAAGACGTATTTTCTAAGGCCAAAAGCTGAGTAAATTAACGTCCATCTAATCCTTTTAATAATGTGCAATCTACGTACGTACAATCCGTGGCGCCAGCTGACATTCTTGTCGCGACGCAAACGCAGCGCAGGCGCAGGAGCAACTTTCATGAATAGTTAACTGACTAGTTCTAGAACCGAGACATGGGCGTAACTAGGATCTAGAAATAGGGGGCTAGAACGCAAGGATAAAGCCCAAATATAGCGAAGCGAGTTAACTTGCCATTGCAAAAGCTGTCAATTTACTTTAAAATGCTCGCAATAGCAGACTTTTAAGGAACAACAAGGAAAATTCAAAATATTGAACGCCTTAGTCTAGTCATTTATTTTAAAAAAAATTACTAAGAAATCGTAATCACCTGATGCGAAAAATCAGTAAGTCAAAGTTTACAAAATCTCTGTTACAAAGTCCAAAATAAGAATGAAATAAATGTTACCTAAACAACGTGTTAGAATCTACTTAAAATCCGAACAATCATACGTTGTAAAGATGCTGAAAGTCTTGGGTTTACGAGAAAACCCCACCCAATAAACACATTCTATTGATGAATTTCGACTTTATTTCGTACTCACTCCTTCCACATTTTACTCCCCGGTCTATGCTTGAAAGGCTTCTTCTACAAGTTGCATGAATAGACCACGTTTTGCCAAGTAAACATTGCTTAGATCTGGCGTGCGATCTCATGGAACACGTCTGGAATAGGTATGCTTGTTACGTCCCCTACGGTTTGCTGGCTCGTCTCGAGATTAGGATGTGACTACAATATGCTTGGAATTTCAATCGCTGCATTCATGTCTGTACTGTAATATTATATAGGCTTTAGGTATTATGCACTATGATTTTACTATGATTGCTTATATTTCGTTAGGATTTCGTTAGAATCAACTATAAATATGTTTTTATCGCAGTGGGGCTTTTAGTTTTTATTTAACTTTTTATCACCAAAACGATGACGACTGATGATTTATCCGACCAATAGTTCCTAAAACAAGATAGAAAGAGCAGTAGAAAGTATTAAAAAGCTTACATGTAAAAACTATTATAGGCGTAGACCTCTGGCAAAAAAACTTATTTTTATGGCTTAGAAAAGTTAGACACCCATCTTTTCGTGTTAGCCGGATACTTCGCCGGCAAAGAGAACAATGCCCCGCCTCCCGAGCACAGTGCAACCTTGCATACTTACATAGTTATCTAGGTACCTACTACTGTAAGCTATTCATCCGCTCCCATTCCAGAGATGCGTCTGGTTCGAGAATGTGCATTCCATGCACTATAAACACCGCATTGACAAATCTAAAATACAATGCTAATTTTAGTAAAATCTAGAAAGGTGGATTTTGCGAGAAAGTCTCATTACCGAAGCATTTTAGCTCATATTCAAAAACTTTGTAAGCTGAAATTATTCTTCTATTAATTAATTGAACTTAATTTTTTAATTATGTAATGTTTATTATACCTGACTCGCCCTATTCGTTTTAACAATCTAAATTACCACTAATGAAACAAACGTGAAATCTCAGAAAACTTTTCACGTTACATGGTCAGTTTAATAAAAACGAATAGTTTCCCGGGAGCAGTTAAGTAACTCTTGCAATATAGACTTAACACGCGAAATAGAAAAAACAGTCATAAACTTCGCTAATAATTACTTATAATTTATTTTAATAATTACGGTTTTGAAGAAAACACTAGTACTCAAATGTTCCTGATGTCACCCACCATCACGAAGTGATAATCGCAAGTATAAATCATATATTTTAATCCATTATAGAATAATCGGATGCAAGAGTGTACTTTTACGATGCACCAAGTTATGTCCATCATAAACTTGCCAATATGATACTTTTACATCCCGCTCTCAGCCTAAAACAATCACATCAAAAGTTATGCAGCCATATCTCTTAAGTTTTACGATAATGTCTAAATTACAAAGAAACTGCGAGGAAATCAACTTTCTCATGAGTAGGTATTAATAGTACAATACAATGTGTGCGAATCGTTGAGACCCTGAGGTACATCTGATACTGCCCCGCCTCCTCCAATCCAGTCCTGTTAATTGGTTTTCTTCCTTTATTTATTCGCAACATGTAAAACAGCTTTATGTATAGGCGATCGACCCACATATTATAAAAACGAACTCAACCGATTCAAGAGGTAAAAGTTAATGACTCCGCTAATTGAACAGCTGTTTTATACATCGCCTAATTGAAAAACCAGTAACGAAGTTTCTTTAACGATAATTTAAGACTGAAATAATATCTCGACATATTAAATGTAACTTCACGGAAAATTTTAGAACAATAGGCAAAAGACCATCTTTTAATCACAAAGTTACGCAAAACAACAGGAGCGGGTCACTAAATGTTAATTTGATAAACTATCGTTAAACTACGCTGCAGAATTCAAATGTGCCTAATTTCTGTTTTGTATCTATGATTTGTATACATTTTACGTTTGGTTCGGTTTTAGTATTAAACACGGTTAAGTTACCAGTACATTGTCTGAGGACGAACGCACTAGAATCTCTCTTATCAGCTGCAATTTGTTCCGAGGCTATTGCTAATTCTCCTACATATGCATGACTCGTATGATTATGTTTTATGTTAGTACCTCCAGTGAACGAGAAACCTCCGCTAGTTTTCTGTTCACTTTTTATGCCGTGATTGGTCGTGTGCTTATCGCACAACCTCTGCTCTTATGTTAAAGGTTTTGTCATTCAATTAATGTCATGTTTATTACATTGGTGCGAGAGTCACCACCCAAACCGTTCCTCTTGACGTAGCGTGCTGCGTACTTTAAATTAATTAATGAAAAAAACAATAATTGAATTGATAAAATGAGCAACGGTATTATACTGCGCGCGTGGACAGTTTGTCGCGAGCGTGCGTTATGGAAGGATTTGGGTCAGTGTATGTTCTGCGCCCTCAGCTTTTCAACGGTATAAAAAACAGCAATATAAAAAGTGGTTACAGACGTAAAAAAGAGAAATATGGTTTCCCTATACAAAGAAAGTAATATAAAGTGTAGATCTAAAAGAAAATGGAGAGTGCAAGCCAAAGTGATTCTTCGGAAGAGAACACAGAGCTTCCCCAAGTTAATTCCCGGACAAATGCAAGGTATCACTAAGATTTATTACGCGCTTGCACCCGTTACCCATAAATTGAAATATTCACTGTTTGTTTACATTGCATTGCGAGGGAGGTGATGCAAAATGCATCGCAGCAGGTACATGCATTCCTCACGTGAATAATTGTGCAGCGATTTAAAAAATTATCGTAATGTAAATAATGCATTCTCGGCTTTTTGTTTTGGGATATCATTTAACACAAACAATACGAATTATGAATTTTAATAGGAAATACATGTTTATGTTTGCATGCTGCAATTTAATGTATAATTTTTCTTCAGATTCTTCTATCATTAAAAGTATTTTAAACAACGTGGGAATTTGGAAAAATTATGGAGCCTATGTCTCCTGCTCATAAAATAACTTTCTATTAGTGAAATAATTTTGAAATCGATCCAGTGATTTTGTGTTTATTCGTTACAAACATACAAAATACAAATCTTTCCTCTTTATAATATAAGTGTAGATGACATCCATAAGCAACGCATTAAAAGAAAATTATTTGAAATTTTATTGTGACTACACATTTTTCTTACATAAACGTTTATGTATATTCTTTAGTATACTCTAGTACATATTTGTAAGTCCGGTGGGAATCTTGTAAGTCAGGCACAAGGGCACAAGCAAGCAATGGCAATAACCAATAACGACACGCATTTGGTTTTATCGCCACAAATTTGCACACAATGTTCCTAAACAAATGCTCAATCAATGTTTTGCTTTCTCGCCAGCCTGAGAAACACCATATAGTTATTATTATTAAGTACCTGAATTTCTATACAATTTTTTCAAAGATTCCTTATGTTTATGACTTGTAATTTGTATTGTGTTGAGCCTAATTGTTGTTAACACTTAGCGGTTACAGAAACTGTTTAAACTAATTGGTTGCCTATTCATCATGGTCGTGTTGCAACCACAATCAATTGAATTATGTATGTAGGTACTTGACTATTAACATTTGTTTTGGTCAAATGAAAAGGTTAAATGTTAAATATCCATGACGATCTCATTCATATTGACACACTTACTACAGTCGGTTTAATTAAGGTCTAGATACTAACTGCATTACTAGCCGCATTAGTCTAGATTAAGGAGAGTAAGGTACGTTATATGTCTCAGCCGAGTCTAGGCAGAAAATTTCTAGGCTCTCTTTTACTCAATTAAAAGAGATTAGGTGAGCATGAGCAAGCTATACTCTGTACCCAAAATCGTTTTATTGACATAAAAATTCGCAATTTATACGAGGAGACCTTATTAAGGGCAATAAATATAAATTAGGTACCGAGTTCGATCCCAACTCCATGTACGAAATGACTTGGTGTGTACATAGTTGCACCCTTATCGGCACTCGTGTGATGACCGAAAATATTGTGAGGAAACCAAAACATGTGATGTTCACTGTGATCCTATCACTGCTAACAGAGGAATCAGCAAGGTCCCGAAAGTCAAATTCTATGTTTTGAAGTCGGCCTATACCAGAATACTAAAGGAGGCCAAAGCGTAAGCATGAAACAGAGGTTCATCTTATTAGGTGGTAAAATATTCTCCTGTTCTTTCACAGATTTTTATCCCCTTTTATTGTTTTAAGTGATGGTAGCGGTAGGTATAGGTAGTAAGGTGGCCGGTCTCTCTATTCTTGAAATAGTGAAACAAGATCCGGATTGAAAGAGGCGATTCTCAGAGCGGTCGTTGTTTACCGCACACCATACAATATTATTGACATTAGCTTTGTTCAACCACATGACAACTAATCTCGATCAGGAGATGCTCTTTTGTTTCGCGAAAAGAACACTTCTTTTGAGTTCTTGGATTTCCATCAAGGAAACCTTGAAAATTAAAAGTTGTTCGATAGAATCGTTTTGCCTCGTTTTACTCTACTTAATTAAACATTCTACAGTGTTAAGTATATAAACTAATAATGATAATTGATAACCGAAGTACTTACTGGTGGATGTTTTATAAATTTTATAATATTAAACTTCTTTGCTTATCAATGTTTACATTTCTTGTAAGATTAAACCTGAACTCTATCAAATTATTAATAATCTAACGCTTATTAATTTTTTTTCTTACTCAAAGCCAGTTCCGATCTTATCCGAGGATTTTCATCAGTATTACATTTTTGAATAAAGTAAAACTTAGCTTTACTTAATATCACTGTGAAAATACTGCTGTACGGGAATATCCTTGTTTTATTAGCAAAATAAATGAAGATCAATTCTTAGGTTTTCTTAATACAACATTTATCCTTCAGACCGATGTTTGCCAAGACAGAGGAGCTCAACGTAAATACGTTGACTTGTAAAGTTCCATCACCTTGTCAGTAAAAGTGCAGTCGTGCCAATTGCCAAGAGTTTGGCCGTCCCACGAGGGGCTCGGCCGGTCCACTTACGTGCAGTTTGTGTGCCAACTGTGCAATGCTGCACCGCGAGATTCTAGGCGGTACATCACACAGATATTAGTAGAAAGCGTCCTACGAATCATGTCTGTAGGACGCGGGGAGCCTTGTGAAATATAGGGAGAAATCGCCACCGTGTGCTACGCGGAATTAAGATGGTTTTATCAAGTTTACTGTGTTTACTTTTCTTATTACGTTAAATAACTTTATCTAATTGTAATACAATCATATAATTCATTGCCCTATAAAATCAAATGCTCAAAATGAACTAAAGACCTCACACATGATAACACATTTTCAAAGAGTATCCACCTGACAAGAACGAACTGATTGCCATTATTATATGTGTGACTTTAAATTTGCTAGCGAAACTATATTCTTTCCATAAAACTGAACAACTTTCCCGAAGGAACCTATCTGTAGTTTAAAAAAATTGGCTTCCCATGCAAAGGCAAATCAGCTTATTACATAATAAACTATATTTCATTTCAAATTGCATAGAAGAATAATTTTTTTTATATTTCGACTGTTCCCGGGTGGTAATTCAGTCCATGAAACTAAACAACTTTCCCAAGGAACAAAAGTCGGAATACGAAAAAAATTTTTTTAGCTCCCATACAAACTGCGTCAGCTGATTAAGCGCATTTTGTATGGGAAGTCAACATTTTTTTTTATTACTTCGACCTTTGTTCCTTGGGAAAGTTGTTCAGTTTCATGGACTGATTTACCACCCAAGAGGTTGAAAGTGATTTACCTAAAGCCCTGTATGTAACCTATGGGAGAAGTGAAACCAATAGCATAGTAATAAAAATCTTTTATTTTCTTCATGGAAACATGTTTGTACTAATGATTGATAATGTTGATTTAAGTAAATGAATAATGACAGTGATTTCCTTGTCACCAGGTGTGCGTGTGCGCAGAACGGGTCCAGTCGCCCGCTATAATGTGACCGGCGCACATCGCGGTCCTCCTCTCAAGGTAAGCTCCTCTCTCTCCGATTTAGTGAACAGGGTTGATGCTAGGGACGGCCATGGGATGGTTACCAGTTGTCTCTAAGAGCAAAGCATGACAATAGGACACATCAAGAATAAATTAACTACAGCTATGAATTAACTCCTTAACGTCAACTCTACAAGAACTTTCGCAGAATGAAAACACAACAGAATATAATTCTGTTTATACTATACAACACAATACTTTTTATTGCACACAAAAAACACTACTATACTATACTACTACTATATAATTATCTACTATACTTACGAATATTGGTTAACTTTACTGTTATTTTATCTAAGACACTCATTCACTTACTTACCCGACATATAGAGCAGGAGTGTGGATTTGTAAAACCTAAAATATCAACTGTATGGACATTTCACGGGACGCCAACTCACATCATGCCTAGGGGCTCGTGGCCCTAGCTCTCGTGACTAGCTCTCTGCGAATAAGTGCTCATGTTCTAATAATATCTCTATCAAAGTGTACAATTATGGGTATATTGAATATCCATCAAAGTATGCAACCATGGGTATATCTATCTATTGCGTCTGTACCTCGCTTTCAGTTGCAATCTTATACGATGAGAAACTGTAGTGGGGATGAACATTGCGTCTGCAGGTATATGACTTGCGTTTGGTTCAAGACAAGATATCTTAGGTAATTATGTCATTCACCATGGACATTTCGATAAACAACCAGTTCAATACTATTATTCTATATTCTATAAAATTAAAGACTCAACACAGTCTGTTTTACAATAAATCACAAAGGACCTTGAACAATCCAATTCCTTACACCAAAAACCACTCCAGCAACAATGATGATGCAGTCCTTTATAATTATCAGCTATCAGCACTCGCCTGAAGCTTGAACTTGCTCGTTGAATTTATTCCAAAGGCTTTTTAAATAAACATTGAACCAGGCAGTAAATCATGGAGGACAAAGGAGGATACAAATCAGTAAAACCGTTTAGCGGCGACGAGATAAGGCCATTACTAAAACAAGCTTAACGCAGCGGGCAACCTTAAAGGCTGCATATTCAGCGGGCAACCTTAAAGGCTGCATATTCTGTGGTGCATATGAAATATGCAAGCGAAGGTTCCGCTCACATGTTAAACTGAATTTCGACACGTATTTCGCTTGCAAGAGGAAATATAAACGACAAGTTGAGACCTTTTTTCATCCTTTGTATTTTCATATTTGTAGAAAATTCTCTTGTTCTAAGGTACCTTTTCAAAAGATAATAATGAACTTCATTCTTTTAAATGTCTAGATTGGTAGTTACTAGCCTTATTTCCAAGCGTTTCAAAGTTTCAACTTCCCCAATAAATCTGAATTCTAATTTGAGTTTACTCTGGAGCTCTTATCAAAGCTTTAGTGTAACTTGTGAATTCTCAAGGCTTGCATACGTAAACAACCACCATGAATGACTTTATTAATTCAAGGCTTTCATAACTCACTGTACTGTATATACCTAGTCGCTGAGCAAACTACGCTGCGTAGTAGAATATCCATCATACTTACACTCATGTATAGCGTGATAGAGTGATAGACTGTCAAGTTGTCAACCCTTTGTCAAAAATTAAGAAAAATACTCGAGTGTATTAAATAGCTAGGTACTGTTATAGTAGGTATGCCTGTACAGATAACTTTGTCATATCGACGTCATTCTGCCTGTTTCGCATACTGACGCTGTGCGATAGAATGAAACGAGATTTAAACGGCAAAATTATCTCACATGTCTATGTAAGCTATTTTGGGAATAGTTGGCAGCTGGTATTTTTGGTTTCGCTTTCGCCCATACAGAGTTATTAAGATTAAGCATACCTGCTTTATATTTCCTACAAGTACTATCTAAGGTCATGACTTCTCCATAATGATGTACGAGAGAGACGATCGGCCGTGAGCCCGGTCATAATATATTGTCATTGACCAGCGAAACGTCGCCAGACGCCGCTTCCGCCGCGCATCGCGTACTTCCAAAAATAAGAGGATATTCTGAACGCATCCGTCTCGGTGCGATGCGTACGATTTCATATTCGCACGCTCATTAACATCGCTCGTTCGTTCAGAAACGCGTTTGGTTATTAGAGCACGAAATCAACGGGCCCTTACAACTCCAACAATTTCCTGTTTGACTTCTCCGCGACGGACGTCTTAACTTGCTAAGTCAATCTCACTTCGTGTCAGACTTGGCTCTAAGCCCTGTGATCTAAATCCTTGCCCTTATCGCATGAAAGTGCTTCGTACTTGTTGTTCAAGCTTCGAGAAATTAATTTACTTTCACAAAATTTAAAAAATTGTCTGCAATACAATGTAATGAAGCCGCTTTAAAAAATCAGCATCAATCTACATTTAGAGGCGGCATTATTAGACAACAGGCGCAGCAGTAAATTGAGGTAGTTAAAAATTAAAAGGAGATGAATGAGCGCTTTTTATTTATAAACACTTCGCCGGGTGTCTCCCATACGAGTCGGGGGCCGCGGTCGCGACGTACTACATCTCTCCGATTTGTTCTGTCTACTTATTTGTTTTGGATATTGACGACACGCGGCTGTTGTACAAAGTCAAAGTGTGATAGCTTAAAATAGCGTCTACACTCTACATTCCACTCGCTAAAGAAATGTGTTTGAAGTTAGATAGATAGAAACGCCTTATTGCGTACTTAACAACTAATGAATAATTACTAACTCAATGAAGTAGACACGATTTCCCAAACAGGTAAATCTTCAAAAATCTCAAAGATTTTTACTTAAGATAGCCGATGCATCTCAATCGAGCCCCTTACGTATCAAATATAAGAACGATAGTGAAATGAAGGTGAAATGTCTCCGGCACATGTTACTCAGTCACTGGGTCGCCAGTCTACGTCTCGTCGACACACTTGCCCACCAGGCAAGTCTGACAAAACTGCTGCTTCCGAAAAAGACAAATACTCCAATACGTGTTAGACCGGCTAGCGCGCAAACGATATATTGCTAAATTTCTTGGCAACGTGAAATTAAAATCAACATTTATGTTCATGGAATTTTTTTTTATTCAAATTCGTAATGATAATAAATGTTGATATAGGTACGTACAACAAGTCTTTATTAATATTCACTTTTAAGAAATGAGATATTTAAAAAGCAATGAGTCAAAGCAAGTATATGATAAACTTACTCGCTCCGAGTAATAGAAACGCTGAAATACGACTGACTTTAACGTAATATTACAGCCCTGTTATAAATATTCTTATTATAACTGGCAAAGGACATCGTGATCCTTTTAAACTAAAACAAATGATCCTAAATGAGGCCGTATCTCCCTTGAAAGTTCATAGTTAATGTTGACACGACCATTAAAGCTCATAGGAAATACTATTCTCATTAGTATTTATTATCCGTGGACTGACGCCGACGTCGGTACGCGGTGGGAGATTAACACCAGAACAGTTTTAACGGTGATTTAGAGGTGTCAAATTCTTTTTATGGAACAATGCCCATTAAGGAAACAAAAGGCGCTAATACCGATTGGAAATGTTTTTTTATTTATTTTTATTTAAAGGCTTCCCCGCCTTTTAAGGATTAACCGAGCTGTGGGTTATCGCGATCCAGTGCACGTACAGTGTCATACGGAGTGTCAAACAGTTACCTAATATGCAAATTTGGCCAACATCGTGGCCGGCCAGTTAGTAAGCAACACTTTCTCGTCGTCCATTACCATTACCATACAATGAACATTAATGGACATCAACCGCAATACACGAGACTTCTTTTTAACTTAGTAATGCAAAAGTAAAATAATCTATCGCTGAACAAAATCAATTACTTCTGTATCTCTTTCGAAACGTGCTTCGCGCACTCTACAGCACAAGTTAGCAAAGCATGCAAAGCTCGTTGAATCGTCACAAATGTTGGTTAAAATACAATAAATAACCTGACAGTTTTTGGAGTCATGTTGATATACTTAAGTGGGTCCAAAATGCCTCCCAATGAATTCTCTTGACAAAATACGAAGCACACCTGTCGCTCCTAGAAGGGTGTTCGATGTAAACCAAGCGTGACTGTAGAAAGTTAGAACCCCTCACCCGCCGCCGACTCACGCACCGGTATTAATTAAAGGAAGTGTTCCTGTATAAACACAGGATCAGGTTAAAACAAAAAGTACGTCTGACGTGGGCATTAACACGTCGCGTCGCTAGAAAGCTTCTTAGAGTTATCGGAAAAGAAATTGATATCGATGAGTAAAGTACTCTGTTCAGTTACTTACATATTTGTTATTTAGAAAAATAGGTTACAGAGATACCGTAAGTCAGTCACCTGCCTACTGAAATAGTAATAATAATTAACGGCGCCCTTATCTCAAACGCCTTAGTGAGCATTAAGTAGTTTGTATGGAGTATTCTCAGAAGCACTCGATTCAAGTTGACTGGAAAGCTATTTGTGTGCAACCCTGCGTGAGCGCACCTCTGTTCCGCAACGGCGTCTCGCTCTCGCATGCATGTCAAGGTAGGGTTCAACATTCGAGGATTCGGTACGTGCAGATAATAATACATATGGCGGAATACCCGACGCGCGTCTGTTTTATGTAAACAGAATGATCTCATTAGGTCAGAAGCGGTCTCGAAATTGAAAGCTGAAGAAGTATGACTTTTCCAGCGTTAAGGAGAGTTACGACATCATTCATGACTTTCTATTACTTTTCTCGGTAGTAGTTACTGTTTGTGGGTTCGTTCTCTTGAAGCACCGATTGAAACACGGCCAGTACAGGAGTGGCTTCCGCGTGCGCCTGCGATGCGAGATCATTGCCAGATGCTGCCGATAGATTGCCACGGGGTCAACAGCCACTGCCCTTGTTTTGAGTGCTAATTTATTTTTTACTCGACTGTTTTACCATTCCCACTACTCTGAATTACCACACTTCTTTACGGTCAAAAAGGTTATATGCAAAATCCACTTACATAAAAGTTGCAATTGTAACATGATGCAATGTAATAGCTTATTTTGTAGTGCTATTACCACATTTACCACATACTTTACATACGAATTGAGACAAAGTTGTAATCTAATTATAAGACAAACGCGGAACTAAATCGCACGAGTAATGTGATAGGCTTTTGTGTTACGCAAGTTTAACAAACTGTGCTGCCTCTTGGTCGACGGATTCTCGGTCGGGGCAAAAATTTGTGTAAAAAGCAGATGTTTTTTCTCGGGCCATGGGAGTTCGTGTTGTCTGTCTTTGTGTGTTCCAAGGGACCCACACAAGGGAAAACCTGAGTGTGGGCCTTTGAATGTGTATATCGTAAAAATTTAAAAATATGATATTTCCTTCACCTCCCAAGATAGAGCGCACGATATTGTTTTAGTGTCGGCTTCAAATATACCAATACCGTGCGCTCATTCTGCTTACTACAAAAATGCAATAGTGTAACAACATTAAATATTAGTGAAGTCACACTGATCTTACATAAAGGTATAGTCCTGCCGACACACCCTTAGCTTGTCAATGAAAACAGTTTTTACACGGACCGAGCGGTATAGCTTTTATTTCAATTTTGTTCCTAATAAACCGTGAAATTGCAATAGCGTGCAGTATACGCACAAAGCGACCGCTCGCTCGCCACTTGATGAGTGAGCACGCATGCTTCTTGTGCCTAATATAAGATAACGTATTATTACCACCACGTTTTTATTGTTACTACAAAACAAACCACTACTGATTTGACATCTTTGTACGAAGGAATGCAGTAATTTTCGATCTACTTACTCTATCATTAACACATCTTTCCCACGAAAGGTTTTCTGGAAGATATAAGACCGCTTTTTGCACTTCTGTAGGTACTTGTTTTTTTCCTAATTTGTTATTTTGTGCAATTAATAGGTATCCTTCCACGCTGGACTGGGAGTGAAAGAAAAACTTAGAATGTGCCAGCTACCTACGCTTCCCAGGCATACTGTAAAAATCAGTAAGTGGGACATGAGGGTCTTGCTGTATCATGGGCGAAAGGCTGACCACCTCTCACCATTACATAACATGTTCCATCTAATAACCCTCACCATTTTTTATTTTTTTATTAAAAATGGGTTCGCTCTTGACCACAATCTAGCTTAGGGCAAAGATGTGGTCGAGGATGTAGCGAGCTCACCCAGAAGAAGCCTATTCACTCGTACTTTAAAGATATTTGGGTTGTATGAACTCGGGAAATACAGACGCCGGCAGGGAATGTGTGAAATGGGAATTGGGAATTTGTGTCAAACGTGGCATTAAGTGGTTTTCTAGAACCACTGATGCTCTGCCTACCCCGTTAGGGATTATAGGTTATGCATTCGTTCACTCAAGAGGTTTCTTATAAAATCTTGTTGACAATGGAAACTTTAGAAATACAAGAATAAAAATGATAGGCAACTAACTTACATTTAATTCATACTTGATATTATTGAGTCATGTGATCGATCACGTTACAATTCATAATGAAGCATTGTTTTATACGTTATAGGAAAACTCCGTTTTAAAAGTTAGGGGCAGTCAACATTGCCGTAAAGAATAAGTCATCTTCAACTTTTTCATATAGAAGTTATTCATGTACCTAGAAGGTGCCTTTAGTAGCCTGCCTACTAAAGATTAGGTACTATTTACTTACATATTATCTTTACCGATGAAAAGTTAGAAACTTGGTTGATGAATAATGATTTATCTGAGTTCAGACTAGAACAAAATTTCAAGCAAGGCTTAAAGAATATTCATCAATGGTGAAAAGCATAAAGTTTTTCAATATCGGAAATCTGATGTAAAGCGGATAATGGAGATGTAAATCGGAAATAAGTTCTAAATCGCTCCACTTTTGAAACTTTTTGAAAATAAGCTGCAGAGCAGCTACATCTATACTAATATTATAAAGAGGAAAGATTTGATTGTTTGTTTGTATCGAATAGGCTCCGAAACTACTGGACCGATTTGAAACATTCTTTCACCATTAGAATCCTACATTATCCGGGATGGACATAGGGTACATGATGTTCCCGAATTTCCACGGGAACGAAGTCCCGCGCGGGAAGCTAGTTTTCTATAAATGTAGAACTCGTTCACTTACCTACTTGCAAAGCAAAGGAAGCAATTATCAACGGTTTGATGTACACGTGCATTCTCCATGGTTGTCAAAGATGGAATGCCAGCCGCAAGTGCTAATGTTCTCTCGCGCAATCTCGTCGTGATAAAAATGTCGTCTACGCTGCGATTGCGACACCTGGTTAGAAATTGTAAATCTAGCGATGTGTTTATGCAAAAAGAAAGATCCGTCAGCCTGTCATTATGTCGATCTTCCAAATGTAACGTGTAATTTGTCTTTCACTTTCTCATTTTACTTGCAACGGAAACAAAAAAAAAATTAACATTCCAAAATTTTAATGCCACTAGCTGCTACTTTATGCCTCTCTTTTTGGCTTTCCAAATTGGATAGAGATGCACGATTGTTGGTTTTAAGTCTTATATTACAGGAGTTGCACGTAATGGATGACAATTAATTTGACATCCATTACGTGCAACACTCAATAACAGGGTTGAAATGTATACTTAAGTATAATTTAATCTTAAAAGTGAGAATTGTGCTAAGATTATTTTATTCCAGTCGCTTTCACTTTCTTAAAATGATAAAGGGTCTCAAGGCCGAATGGTGTTGGTATTTGGAACATGTCAAAGTCTTTTCATCATCTTAATGCATCGAAATTAAAAGCTGCAGCGCCTACTTTCAGTTTTATAACCTGTCTTCAAACAATAACCCTGATTTATAGATTATTGTTTGAACGAGCGAGGCGAGGTTTGATCTACAAGAACTAAAAGTCATTGTAATAATTGGTGGTGCATCACCATTACGCTTCAAAGAAAAATCTGAGCAATTCTAACGAAGCCGCACCGATAAACAATATTTCAAAGACGTATTCATCATACCTATATTTCATCGATTGGGTTCTTCAGGGACTTGGTTTTGAAATAGGTGCCATACTTAAATACATTATATTATTAGAACTTATTTTATTAGAAATTCTGCATAAAGTGATTTTAACTGTAGTTGTAAACCAAATGCAGCGTACTCCATCGTTCAGTCGAAATCGTCGGTGGTAGCCCCGAAGTTCAAAAATAATGGGCACAGATAAACCGTGATCAAACGGACACACTTACGCTGAAACTGTAACACTGAGACCCAATCTCCTTGAACCCTTCATTAATAAATAAAAAAAATCAAAGTCATTGTTACACTCCTGCTAAAAACTGATGACTTGAGTGACCATTGTTCATACCCAGAATAATCAAATTATTCGTCTTCCGTGGTTTGTGATTGTGACGTATTGGAGACAAACCACAACCGTGTCAATGACTGAACATTTCACCGTCATTTTCTTTTCCTTATTTCAAAGGTAGCTTACAATGAACAATGATCTACTAATTCTACTACAATGTGGATGTCTTTTGTTTGCCTCGGCTTCGTTTATTTTGGCAATTATAAATTACGAAACATACACTACTGCAGCTCTGGCACGATAACAACAAACTCGCGCTCGGCTCACGCTGAAACTTCACTTAGATTTCGCGTCCCGCGAAAAGGCTTGCTCGCCCTATGGTGTTGTCAATGTTAACATTTTGACATAGGACCGCGGTGTTGTCGCGGCGCTGTCACTATCGTACTCGGCCTGCTGAGTTTGAATAATCTTCTTCCAATAGGCCAACTGAAATTTGAATACTTACAGCCGCGCCTTTCTGTCTGTACCAACTGTTTACTGTCTGACATTGGCTTAGCATTTTCTACAGCTTTTGTCGGAATATTATATTTTTCTGTCTACGTTGCGCTAATCTTTAGAAATCCTGCCCCAGGGATTTACAGCTTACCGAGGTACTTATATAGGACTTCCCTCTTACTGATTGAGATACTTACTTGGGACTATAATACATAAAGAAATGTCCGTAATATTGACAGTGTTATTCTTATCGTGTAGGTAAACTTGGCTATGGTGTCAGAGTTTTCAAACCGCACGATGGCCATCTGACTTGCTTTTAACAACTGTAGTTAATCGACAGCAGCTGCGACCGACAGCTTATCATGCCCTCCGAAGCATGGAAACGCTTGTGATAAATTTCCACTTTGGTCACCCATCTGGTTCCCCGCCTCTTTTACGTTGCTTAACCTCACTGATCGGTTGAAATCAGCGAGCGCCACTGGGCTACGAGCGGAATATTAAAAGTACCTACGTGCTTGGGAAATAAAAATAGCGGTGTGAAATAAAAATAACCTTATAGCTTGATGAGTACCCATTAGGTACATTTGGTACAATTAGTTCTTCATAAATTACATTCTCAGCCTGTATGGACAATTGGACACCATACTGCTAATATTGAAGTCATCATCATCAAGACACTCATAGTATAAACTTAACTAACCCATAATATTAAAGACGTACCTACCTACCAATAACAGCGTTACTTTCTTTTCCTTCCAGGTGTTTGCAATGTGGTACGTGTGGGCCGTATTACTGGTGGTGTCCTGCGTAGAGGTAGGGGCAGAAGCGCCGGCGGGGGCTCCGACGCCGGCCACGACGCGCGCGCCTCCGCGCACGTTGGACCGGCAAGCCGCCGAGCTGGCCTGGCGCTCCTGGCTGCAGAGCCCCGAGAGCGGCAACCAGAACGCGCCCCCCCGACGCATCACTACCAAGTCCCTGTTTATCACACCCCTCGTCTGCCCTAAAGGACAACGGCTCGACAGCAAAGGTTGTGTTCAGGTAAGCAATCCTTAATTTTACAAGTATTTACGTATTACCAATTTTTATCAGCAGGATACGTCATTCATAGAAGTCATAGTTTACACCAGCTACATCTAGAGTTTCTTATTATCCTGAGTAATAAACAACTAAGACCCGTTTGGTCAAGTTGTGAATCAGCACCCTAATTATTACGTACCCAAATTTACAATGAAACTTTGGTTAACCAAATAAATTAGGAAATTAAGTAACTTCATTAAACCGCATCAGAATGACGCACTTGAGAATTTGTACAGTGTTCAATTTAACTAAGCTGATGTTGTTTCATAGGTAGTGACGGTGAACAAGGACGAACACGAACGTATTTTGCTAGAGCAGCTGAACGCTCTGTTCACCTCGTCACCGAGTGGTGACGTCATCTACGACTACGGAGAAGAAGAGAGCAATGCCCCGCTGCAGCTGTCCATCCCCATCGGCCTCGACCCCATGGCCTCGCCACTGCAAGCTCCCGAGCCAGCAGCACAGGTCGGTATTCAAATTCTTCGTTATAACATAGTGAAATTATAATACACTACAATATACAAGTCTTTTAACTACGTCTTGTCTAGTTAGGTTTCGCCACAAGGAAGTCATGCTTATGTTAAAATTTTGACGCCTATGTGGCATAAAGTTTTATTCCTGTTAGATTGATGAACATCCTTGATACACCTTCTGGAATGAGCTCGGGCATGACTGGTAAACCAATAGATCTAGGACCCGGTCGCAGGCTATTAGATTGATATATGTTATAATTATTATTTTTTGCTATGCAGGCTCAAGAGCAACATCCTAGTTACGTCAAACTTGACAAGAAGGACAAAGATGACAAACCCGACACAGCTGCCGGCCTAGTCGCAGAACTAGAACTGCTTCAGCTACAACATCAGCAGAACACTCCGAACGAAACCACTTCGGTCGAAACTGACGTACTCAACCACAACGTCTTACTACCGTTTGATAAACCTAAACGTGACAGTCCTCCAACTAACTCATCTGAAATCCTAACTAATGACTCTGATGAAGGGCAAAAAGAACAAGTTTACGGACATGTTAACATAGATCCCATACTTTATAACACGGAGACTCAAACTGAAACTCAAACCGAACAGACTACAGAAACTGACACTGAACAACCAACAACTCCAACAACTGTATCACCCTTTGAACTTACGACCAATCATGACGCCCAAATCGATGAAAAGGACAATAAAACTGTTACAGACACAACAAACCAAACAAACAATACCGCTGATGAGATTTTCAATTCAACAATCGTGTTAAGAAAAGAAGGAGATCAATCTAAACTTAACCCAGAGAGCGACTACGCGGATATTGGAGAAGCCATAAAACTAATAAGTCGTTACGCGGATGTCAGAACTGATGATAACTTCAATAAAGACCAAAATAAAGCTGAATTAAAGGACGACAGCATCCTGGGAACTCGTACGAAACTTCAATATCGACGCAAACCTAAACCAGCACCATCACCGGAGCCGTCTTCAGCTCAAATCCCACTAGACGATAGTAAATTGGAAATGCCTTACGACGCTCCAACAAAAGAAATTCTGTACAGATACCCGTGGCAGGGCCAAAATTCGCCGACTCCGCCGCCGAACTACCCGTTCCGTCATGTTCAGGACTACTGGGGGGGCCGGAATCAAATCGGAGGAGTATACACCACAAATCATGAAAATCCGAGACGACATCATCACGCCTATCCCCATAATTATTACAGGCCGCACAGCTTGCCGTATGCAAACTACCCGAGCTTGTTCCTCGGCCTGCAGGATGGGTTCCCTGTGGACGGACAAGCGCACCCTCGCCGTGCAGTGATGCCGCGTCACGCGCGACCCATGCGCTCTCACAACAACCAAGACCTCTACACTCTCCTTGGATTGAGGCACTGGATCAGCAGTGAAAGTACCTCAAAAAGATAGGCTGTTCCCGCTACATTAGACAATTCGATGTTACCCGACAATGTATAATGGAAGCTATGGAAAAACTTGAGACTATTCGGCCTTAACAAAATGAAATAAGTATTTCTCTAAAACATTTAGGTATGTAGTAAAAAAAATGAGCAAGCTACAGCTGCCTTTCTCCGAAAAAACTAGTTTTGCTGTCGTTTCTATCCATAGCTTTCAATATATTAGCCTATTTATTTCAAAGCCAAATATTACAGTCATAGTTAAGTTTAACATTCATTAGATGTTTTAAGTTCTTGTAAATACGCCTATTTAATTTAAGTGTTTTATTTGCTGCTGGCAATCGTTCGCATAGTATTATTATCGTTGTTTTATGTGGTGTTGAATGTAAAATGTTATTATGTTATATGAAATCCCTAATAATTATTTATATTCGGTCGATGTATATTTTTATTTCTTTAATTACCTACTACGAAGAGACAAAATTAAGGTCCTAAAATAAAGGCACTGGATGGCCAAAGCGAACTATGGTTATGGACCTTCTTTCTACACACGACTTTACCTTTTTTTATATAATACTTATGTGTAGATCACGTGCAGATTTATGTAAATATTTTGTTTGGAGGCAATAACTGAATTTTGTTTCGGAGACCCACCTAAAACAATATTTTTACGTACATTATCAAACACCGTAAAATACTTCTTGATGTATGCCGTTAACTTGCCTCGACGTACTTTAAAATGGATAGACTACCTATATCGACATGAGATCGCAATAAGTTTCGAATTCATTTAAGTACCTACCTTAGAAATTGTTTAATTTGCTTAATGTGTATAAGATTAGACAAAAGATAATAAATAAAACCGCAGTAGAAGAGGCAATATCTTTAAATTAAGGAGGTAAAGATGATAGAGGAAATGTTAAGATCAACTCCTCTGAGCTCCGCTGCAAAGTTCTTTACATCATCTTTTGTCCAATATATGAAATTGAGTAAATCTAAGTATACCTCTCCAGTTCAGTATAACATCAAACTTGTGTAATGTTAACTTAAAGTTAGCAAACTACATTTGTATTTACTGATGTCGAACCATAACAAACACATAACGATCCCACCAAAGTTAAGTTTAAGTTACTATAATAACGAATGTATTATCTGATTAATACTTGAAGTATGTAGTTGTAGTGTGTAGACAAGTTAGACATATTTTTTATCTTACATAATAAACTATTTATAAAGAAAATTGATACACATATTTAGGTCCAGCTAAACTTTATAATAAACTTGAGCAGAATATTGAAGTCTGTATTAGCATCTATTGGTGTGTTTTAGTGTAATATGAGTCCTGAAAATTATTTCAAAAGACCATAATCTGCATTATTTTTGTCGCCTTCAATGAACAAGTGTACCCAGTGTATGATCGATTTATCGACGTCAAACTTAAGCGACTTTAATCAAATGAAAGTACAAAGAAATGGCCTGAATTCTTAACTAATCAAAAACCCGAATACTGTACCTATCTATAAAAAATGTATTATTAAAATATTATAATAATGTATGGTATTTACAATTACGAAAATATCTCAGAAAAGTAACTGTACAAATAGTCTAAGAATTGGAGAATATTTTAAAATGATAAATACCTATAAAATATAGTTGCTATCTATTCACAAAATAAAATGTATATCATTGTCAATGCCAGTATTTTAATGTAAATAATGAAGTGTTATATTAAAAATCAATTTGAACCAGGAGTAAACTTTAATTTCGTACTAAAACCCAACTCCCAAAAGAAACTAAATTATTATTGCTGTATGAGATTTTATTGAAAAAAAATATTCAATCTATATCATTGTTTTATTGTAAGTCCTACAAGAATCAAGTCAAATATCAACTTGTTCTAAGTTAAAAGAGATTCCCTGTACTTGCATACACTCTAATCAATTTAAACATTAATGGGTAACATGATAAATGAAAATTGACATTTCAATAAATTGAATAAAAAATAAAGCAACATAATGTTCACTTACTTGTGAGTAATTTGTACAAAATATCACAATAATAAGAATACTTACATTATTGAAAAACTATACACATTGCACATATATTCAATGAGTACTAGTTAACAGCAAAAAGCCATTATGTACGTACAATAAGACAATTCTTAGGAGTATTAGTTTTTTACTTTAGTCAAAAATACACAAGATTATGATACTTCAAAACTATAAATAAATTCCACTAAGCTAAAGTATATGCAAGAACAGCACAACATGGTTGTTCATGGATCAAACAAATTATATTACTGGATTTTGTTCTGAGGAATCCCTATTTTTGGCCGTGACATCTTTAGCTTAAATTATTCAAGAAACTTAACATTGGTACTTTTTTGTCTTTTGCAAAGATATCAACTGATAGACTTAAAGAACAAGTAAGTACGACAGACATGATTTACCATCCGAACTTTAGATAGTAAGTGCATTGGGTCTTCATCTGAACTCATAGATTTGAATGCTGTGTTCTGGAACATGGCTTAGTGTCAATGACTGGTACCTGAGAAAAAGGTAACAAGTTTAGAAGCTTGCCTTTAGGGATATAAGGAATTACAACTTACAAACACTTATTCAAGAATACTTACCATTCAGAACTTCGATGGTAATAATAGCCTTCTATTGTAGCTGCAGACTTATGGAAGCATATATAATAGAAACCAGCAAATGAAGCACCATTTATATCTTTGATTGTATGATCCGGTACTAGAAAATGTTCTTTCCATCTCATAAAAACATAATCAGCCTTTGCTAGAGAGTCGTAATCAAAAGAATCAGAGTTGAATGTCTTCAGATACGGCACAAATAAATCAAATTTACTCTAAAAGGAAAAAAAACACATAATTACAAACTACATTAGGGCCTTACACAAAAGGATTGTTTTGGTAAGAATATGACCTCAAATTTTAATTTGTTGGACAATAACCTTATTTAACTTATGAACATTACATTATAATTCGATAAGTAGCTTATAGTAACTTGGCATACACACATCAAAAAAAGTTTGCGATCACTTGGAAAAGTGCTAATATTTTTTATTGTAGAAGAATAAAACTTAATCACTTTTTATCTTTTGATTCCTTATTTAAAAATATGAAATTTAAATATAAAATAATTTCGTAATTCAAATGTTTTTTTCATTTAAAAAGACATTTAACCCTTGCTTGCTTTCATTCAGAAATCTGACATAGTCGCAACTTATCAATATTTTCAATTTATTCAAAAAAAATTAAGTTGGTAACGATGCCGAGAGGATTAACTGCAGTTTTACGAGCCAGAATTCTAACTTTAAGTGGAGAAGGCTATTCCACGAGGGAAATATCACGCAGAGTTCATGTATCCCAATCCTGCGTGGTGACCACTTTGGAGAGGTATCAGGGCATGGAAGATTTAGCTGATCGACCTCGCAGTGGTCGCCCAACTGTTCTTACTGCAATTCAGAAGCGATATATCAGATTACTGGCTGCCCGTGACCCAACAATGAACGCTACTAAAATGAAAGCAGAGCTGCGAGCTGCCACCGGCCGCGAAGTTAGCACCCAAACGATTAGAAATTGCTTACACCAAGCTGGATTACGAGCAAGGAGATCCTGGCGAGCACCTCTGAACTCACAGCAACGGAAGCGGCGCAGATTGCAATGGGCTAGGCTCCGTCAAAATGAAGAAATTGAGGACGAAAGCATCTGGCAGAACTGCCTCTTCGTTGACGAAACGCGGATCAGTACACATCCAGATAACCGACGTGTCCGTGTCTGGAGAAGACCTGGCGACTCTGAAAGGCAGAGAACTGCCACTGGAACCGTTCAGCAGGGCGGGAAATCAGTGTCCTTTTGGGCCGGGATAATGATTGGGGCTAGGACGCCCTTAATCCCGTATCAAGGCACCATGACCGGAGCCATGTACAAAACGATTGCAATCGATGGATACGTCAGACCATTCCGCATCAACCACGGGCGCCAATTCATAATGGTAGATGATTATGCGCCCGCACATCGAAACGGACGTGTTGATGCTGCTCTCCAGCAATACGACATCACCAGGTTAGACTGGCCTGCCGGCTCGCCTGACTTAAACCCGATCGAGCATGCGTGGGATGCTCTTAAGCGAGCTGTTTGGAACCGTCAGCCACCTCCGCGAACAGTGTCAGAAATCAGGGCAGCTGCTATTGAAGAGTGGGACAGGTTACCACAAGAAATGCTAGATAACTTAATTCTTAGCATGCCCAGAAGGGTTTCCGCATGTGTGCGAGCCAGGGGAGGAGTCATTTTATACTAACTATTAATTTTTTCGTAATAAATTTTGTTTGTTTTTTCATTAATTCAAATTTTTCATTACATTACCTTTAAGCCAAAATTGCATTTCCTAGCTTTTGTTAATAAAAAGTAAATAATTTATAATGATTCTTTTATTTACTTAGTGCATTTTCATTATAAAATCATAAAACGTAAACAGTTTCTTTAAATAATTTATATTTTAAAGAATACACCTGATTTTGCTACTGATCGTAAACTTTTTTTGATGTGTGTATGACCAATTGACCCATAAAATTTACAATTTGTTTGTTAATTTTATTCAATCCAATTTCTTGTGAACTGCTCTCCTTGTGTAGTTTTATTAAACTCACAGCACTTACCCAGTGTTTCCTATCAACATCTTCATCAGCATCCCATTTTCGTGTGAGGAAGGGATATTTTGCTGATATTATCTCTCCATCAAAGAATGTTGTTAGAGTAGGAAACTCTTCTGTCAATCCCTTTATTTTTAAATAGCCGCAAAGGTATGAATTTTCTTCATCCACATGCTGAGGAAACAACAGGTTATATAATTAATGAAAGTTAGTAACAGACAGCATCACTCATGTGTATAGCCATATCTTGATTCCCATTGGAAATCTCAACACTCAATATTTTGTGATAAAATGTTAACAGAAAGAGGTAATTAATGTCTTGCACGCAAATTATAACAGAAACACCCAGCAGCTCTCACGAATACCAATATTGCGTACTTGCTTTGTTTTTGTTACTAACCTGCAAAACGACTTCGACCTCATATGAGTTTCCCTTGGATTTTTGATGCCCTTGGAATTTAGAACCGTTGTAAAGCAAAGATTTTGTGACGCCAGGTTGTTTGGAGTTCGCTGGAGGCGGTGGGGTTATATCAACTTTTACGGGCATTATTTTTCCATCAACTCAGCGACTCAGCTTTTGTGCAACGATTATGTATTGACAGACAGCTGCGATCTTCTAGCTTTCTGACAGTTCCTCTTCTTTCCAGTAGTTTCTATGAATTAAAACGTTACAAATATCGAACGCAATTACAAATTTACTACTCCTATTACAAAAGTAAATCGATTAATACCCAGTCTATATTTTTGAACTGCTTTTTTAGCTAAAATTTTGTGAAAAAGGAAGGTGAAAGTGTCCCTTCGAATGTTTGACTTTTGATGTAACAGATTAAAAATCGTTGCCTATGCCTTTTATACTTTTCTTTTTAGACTTTATTTCGTGTGTAACAATATATGGTAAAATGAATGAATGAAATGATATGACTCAAACGAGTCACCATAGAGTGAAGAGGATTTAGTCTGTGGTGCACGGTCAGTGTTGCCAAGTGTATAGTAATTACCGTATTTGTACGATAAGTTCAAGCCCTGTACTGTATAGTGTACTGTGTGTGTATGGTAAGTAGTACTACAAAAGTTAGGTAATTTTCACAATACTTTTTTTTTATAACGAATGGGTTATACCACATCTTCGCCCCTGGACTAGATTGGGCGTTTCCCCACTGGACGGCACGGCGGCCGGCGCCGGCAACGGTGAGAGTGACAGAGCTATACTAGGAAAAGAGACAGACTACCGATTTCTTGCCTCAACACGTGCACAATCCGCATTGAACCAAGGCCGGGCTTTATGAGCGAGCGGTATGTCGGAGAATGGAATAAAGAATTCCATTCCCTGCCGCATCACATCTGCAATCGCATCAGCCGAACAAGAGGGGTCGTCCGAAGATAAACACATTTGACGCCAAGGATAAGATGCAAAGAAGTGCCAATCCGCTGACTCGTATCGTCAGACTGTCCTGGAGCCTTTGAGACTAACGTCTCGAGGAGAGCAGATCGATATGGATTTCACCAGACAGTGGTCGGACGTTCCCAGCGGGGCTGAGACTGCTATCGAGTGTCTGTCTGGATCAGTTGTCAGCAGAAGGTCAAGGCAGTTGGGAGTATGTCCATCAACATCCGGTACCCGCGTCGCCTCGTTCACGAGCTGAGTGAGATCCAGCGTCAGTGCAAATTTGCGCGCCTCTCTCCCAGAGTAGTCTGTTTTTAGGAAAGGGAACAACCATTAGCTGTAGTGGGCATTAAAGTCTCACAGAAAGACAAGTTCGGACGTTGGGTACCGTTGTTGGGCTTTATCTGCCATCTCTATTAAGTGGTCAAAGAGTTTGGTCGTCTCCTGGTCCCCGCTATGTGATCGGTATACACAGGCTTAGACAGTTTTGTCTATACCAGTATCCAACATTAGCCAGATAGTCGAAAACCCGGACTTTTCAAAGCAAGGGAGACGCCTACAGCAAACGTCATCGTGGACATACACACAGACCCCAGCGTTCCTCCTGTTGTGTTCATGGGAGTACCCTGGGTAGTTGAGGTACGCCACGTCTGACGGTGTTGCTATCTGCGTCTCCGTGAGAAAGAATAGGTGCGGCTTATTAGTCTCAAGATGGTGGTAGACCTGTTCGAGATTAGAGTGCAACCCTCAGATGTAAGTGAGGTGCACTTTTCGTGGGAGGAAGTGCAGCCGTTTTTCTTTTCTTTCTGCTTTTCATTTTAATTTGGATTGGGAGTGTTTGTGGCAAAGTAATTGAAAGTCGAGGCACTGCTTATAAAATCACAAAAAAAACAAGACTGATGAAAACAATTGGCCTTTGGAAAACTCATTTGGAGCGCACGGGGACGCCTAACCTGACAAATGTAAGTAATATCATAAATGTGAATACTTTAAACTAACTGCACCGACAATAAGAAGCCCCTTGCCAGACAATCTTAGTCTTTCTAGCCAAGTCATGACGAAGGATAATAAAATTCAGTAAATAATAAAAATTGTATTCTCAACTTGGTACATCAAAATTTGCAAGGAACGGAGCACAAATAATTACACTAGTTTACACGGTTTTTGTCCTTGAAATCAAAAGTGGTTTTTTTTATCATTTGAGATATACTGAGTTTTAAAAAAAATATGAAAAAAATCCAACACGTCACATTTCCTAAATATTTATTATTTTAGATTTACAAAAAAAGGCCTACAAAAATATTTTAAAAAATTAAAAATGAATTGCCTTAGCTTTTCTATTGTATTTATTTATGTCTGTTTCTCTTATCTTATAACAGACCAGCAATAATCACCTAACATGGCTTGGTCCTAGTATCCTTGATAATTTTGTTCGAAAAATTTCAAATCCTGATGAAAACGCTCTCCGTGTTCGTCGCTGACTTCTCCGAGATTTTCAGGGAAAAAAATCGAGGTGCGAATGAAGGAAATGAATTTTCAGAGACATGCTGACACCCATTCGTTGAAAGTTATGTAATAGATCAGCAATTAACTGTCTGTAATTTTCACTTTTTTTGCTGCCCAAAAACTCTTTTATAACAAGTCGTAGTGAATTCCAAGCAGATCTTTCAGTATCCGAATGTTTTCAAATACCTCATCTTTCAAAATTTTTTTGATTTGCGGTCCGATAAAAATACCTTCTTTCAGTTTCGCCTCAGAAAGATTAGGAAAAACCAATTCATCTGAACTTGTGTCACTTTGAATCTGATCTTCTTTATATTCCGTATTAGTCATCAATGTTGTACTGGAACAACCGGGAGGTTCTGGATCTTGCTGCTTGTCTGAGCTGTAGGTAGGTTAAGTAACCGAAGGAACATCTGCATGTATAATTTTATCTTTGTTCTTCCGATTAAAACCAAATGTCTTAGTGAGACAGAAGTAACAGTCATTTTCGTGGTTGGATGGTTCCCTCCATATCATTGGCATATTTAAATTCAAAAATCTTCTTGCACCTGCAACCCAGGAGCTTAGTGTTTTCCTACATCTTTCACAAAAAACGTGAGGAACCCATTTTTTGTCCTGGTGAGAGACCGAAATTTAGAAATAACAAAAATATGCTTCTTTAAGAGATTCCGTTATAGGATATCCTTTGTTAGATATAATAAGTTCACCACAAACGTAACAAAAAGGGTCAGGATGTGCTTTACACGACCTTTTTGACATTTTAAATACAAATATTTATTTAACCGAACACTACAATGCAGCAAAACTTTAGAATGATTTCAGAACCAACTTGTCTTAAAATAAAATGTGTTGATAACTTCATTCTTTGACGTAATAAAAATAAAACAAATATATGTTTGCGTTTAGTTTCTGTCACTAAATAAAACAATGTGAAATTCACGGGGGGGCTACCACCTAAGCGAAGTTGATGCTGATTGAACGAATGGAATGATGTACATTGCTGTGTTTGGTTCATATCATTAATCAAGGTCTCCTTATAAAGAAGCAATCGTCAACATTCCATTCGTTCACCCAGCGTCAGCTTCGCTTAGATGGTAGCCCCCCTGAAGGACATTACCATTTATGCATTACCGAGCACTGGCTACGTAGTCATCAGTTAATGTTTGGTTTTAATAATCACCAAGTTGCTAGTGCATTCAGCAGAAAAAAAGCCATACGCGGAGGTTCAGCTATATTTGCTCGTAACAATTTAAAGTTTAAAGAACGTAATGACATAGTAAGCTTGTCTGTTGAGCGCATTACTGAAATAGCCTGTATAGAGCTTGTGCAGCTTATTGTATTGTGTGTGTACGACCGCCTAAGTCCTCATATGAATCTTTTGAAAAAATCATGGAGGAAGCATTATTCAAAATCAGTAATAATAATAAAAACATTGTTGTTTGTGGAGACTTTAATGTTGACTTATTAGTAGTAGAGACTTCTCAAACTAGTAGAATCAGAACTTTTTTTAAGTGCTATAATTTGGTTAATCTTTTTCTGGAGCCTATACGAATTACCGCTACTTCAAAACGTGTCTGGCTGGATAATATGTATATATACTAATTTTAATCCTTTCGAAAAATCGGTTCCACAAGCTACTCTCAGAGTACTCTGGCTGGACAATTAGTTTCTTTTATTGCGCTTCGTGGAAAGGCTGTAGAGAGAGGTATCAAATATGTGCCGATTAGTGACACAAGGCTTGAGAACTTCAAAAATAATATGATCATCAAACTACCGGGTCTAAGATTTGATAATAGTGATCCTAATGTACTTTTCAACTCTGTACTTAAATTGTCTAAGCAAGAATTTGACACTGTGTTTAAGGCCAAGACGTTAAAGGTTAATGACTTCTTTAAGTTTAGTGATTGTGCGACAGTGGGAATTCATAAAAGCAGAGAAAGGCTATATGATCTCTATGGTGAGAAAGCATATAATCATTCTGAAACTTTTTTTGAGTATTTTAGAGCTTATTCTAAAAGTTCTAAGCGTGTATGTAAAGCAGCAAAAGCTATGTTTGTTAGAAATAAAATTAAAAATAGTACCTAATAACATAATTAAGACTTCCTGAAAAAATATTAATAGTGAGACGGGAAGGATTAAGTCTCGCAACTTTGATTTTAAGCTCATTATAAATAACAAAAATTTAACTTCCGATGTCGCTGTTGCTGTAGAGTTCGAAAGATTTTTACTGACATTCTCGTCTCTACTACTCAGTCACTAGACTCATCTCCCGCTTTCGCTGAATCATTACTCAAACAGAATGTAGACGAAAGCAAGGTTCCTTTCAGTTTTTCACATGTTAGAATTGTCGACATTAAAACTTTTAAGATGTTAAATATAAAAAAGACTGCGAACCTTGATAGTCTTTCAGTAAAGGTGATAAATTCCATAATAGATTGTATTGCTCCACACCTAGCGTTTATTTTTAATAAATGTGTTGATGATGGTGTGTTTCATGATTTGATGAAACATAGTAAAGTAATTCCTCTATTTAAAGCTGGTAGTACTATCACGTTCATATATGGAGGCATAGTCAATACAAAACGCAGAAAACAAATCGCTTGCGGCTGCTCGTATACTCACACATGGACACAAATCAGTATACCGCATATCAAAATTTACCTTTAGACAAATTCAAGTCAGTAACTAAACAAAAACTTTGCAAAAAGGGCTATTACACAATTTCTGATTATCTAACTGACAACTGCTAACTCTAGAGCTGAGTTATTTCAGAATTAGTTAAAATTAGAAAATAAGAAAATTTGTAATACGATTAAAAAGAGCACCCTCAGAGTTTCTTGCCTGTTCTTCTCTGGGCAAGACTGCACCTTTGCGAATAGGCGTAGAGTCAGTAGGGTCAATAGAACGAATGCGTATGTATGTATTTAAATCCTTTAATGTTTGTTTGTATGTATTTCATGTAATCTTGACTTGTTTTATGTGGCATCCTGAATGTCCTATAAATTTTTAGTATAAAATAGAGATTTTTCTATTCTATTCCATTTTATTCTAACCTCCCTGATATGGCCACCGGGTCCTCCCTTCCAGTCGCCAACTGGTACGGTGGAGCACAGCGGGATTTTTCAATAAGTGTGCTTAAGGTGTGCGATAGGGGCAGCCTTTTGCATGTGGCTGGCGTACTTCTTGGGCCCCCTACTACCTGCGGTCAGCCTACGGCGAGAGACCATGCTTAGGATCCCGCTACCCTCCAAGATGAGCCGTCCGGGACAGTGTCTTTCATCAGTCAAGACCAGTTTTAAGCAATGCAACTGACTTCTTCCTTACTTCACCAATGTCACTGACACTTCCGCGCACCAGCAGAACACAGACGAGACACACTAGACTACTAGGCGCTGGACTTCGGCGGAAGGATGGTCGCAAGCCAGGCGGCCCGTAGCGACTGCGTTGGGCCTACCACACCGCTTCGGGGATCGTTAGCCACCACCTTGAATGAAATCCAAGGCGACGTTGCCCGGGTTGGACCGCTAGGAGATGATCCTACGAACCCCAAATCCGAACTGGTACGGTATAAACGTACGGTAATTTCTGTGACTCAACGTGAATGTTATGTTTACGAACATACAGGGGGTACTTATATTCCATTTTTCTTACTCAACTTTTCGTCGTTATAGTTTTTCCACTTCTTAACTAATATTTATCATTACATTGCTAGTACGAAGTGTAATTTCACAATTTGACAAAGATGGGGATTACATTAAGTATATTTTTTTCGTAAAATGTTGATTTGTTTATCTGTAATAAAAACCTACATAAATAATAATTAAAGGGGGGTGTTAAAAGTTTGAAATGTGTATTTGTATGTCTGTGTACCTGTGTCTGTCTGTGGCATCGTAGCTGCTAAGCAAATGGACAGATTTCAATGTGTTTTTTTTGTTTGAAAGCTAACGTTATAGAGATTGTTTTTAGATATATTTGATCAGAATTGATTAATCTGTTCAAAGTTTATAATCAGGGGGGCTACCACCTAAGCGAAGCTGATATTGATTAACCGAATGATGAACGAATGGATGATGTACATTGCTGTGTTTGGTTCATGTCGTTAATCAAGGTCTCCTTATGAAGAAGCAATAGACAGCATTCCATTCGTTCACCCAGCGTCAGCTCCGCTTAGGTGGTAGCCCCCCAGTCAAACGGGAGAAATACATGTGGGTGCGATTTATTCTAAGAAAAAATAAAATACAGTTATTTAAACTAGTATTTTGATTTATATTTTACTAAGAGATGGCGCTACAAGCAAAGTTTTGTTGACTAGGTACCTACTGGTAATATATGAACCTTAGACCATAATGTCTAAGATATAAACGGTAATTGTGCGGTAATTTTAGGGAAAGTGTACCGTAATTCTGGCAAGACGACTTGGCAACACTGACCACCGGTCTATATTGTCTTTGACATAATGGTAGGGTTTCGTCGTTTCAATGGTTTCGTTGACCGACGAATTTGTATTTAAAATTGTTTTTGTTTTGTGATATAATTAGAAATTATAATGGATCTTCCCTTCTAACACCATGTTTCCACGAATTATATCACGATGTACTTGTGAACGTGTTCCTTTCATCTACGTTTTGTGATCTACAAGCAGTAGTAAAGTCCATCCATAATTAAAAGTCTTAAGTTGTAAACAAACCTGTTACCGGAAGAAAAATACACATTCCTGGTGTAATCACACGCAATAACAAGTAAGTAATTGTTGTAACATCTAGGTAATCACGTGCAACACCATTATTTCTATAATAATATGTCCATTTTATCGTAAAATACTTATTTTTTTGCAGAAAACCGAGATCGCTGTAATTTCAAACCTACAACTGACATTTTAAATACTCTGTATTGTCTTTGGTGGATAGGGATGGGATGTTCTTTCATATCGATAAAAACTTGAGGCTATTCTGGTGCGCCAAATTTAAAAAAAAAACATTGCCGAAACATATTGTTGCATACATGTCAGAGGAAAATAAAGAACTTGTCATTAAATGGTAAAAAATTTATTGTAAATGGTCATGTTTTCAATTCTGTCCGGTTATCTAGCAAAAAAGCATTTTCAATGAGATTACTAGAACACCGCACACAGAAAAAAACAACTACTTAACAGCTTTCAAACACTCCACAACTTGGCTTTCAACTCTAACGACACCTCGCACAAATGCTATTTGTAATAATAGTAGATTACCCAACAAGTGAAAAAAAGGTGAATTCTTTTCGAGGCATTGAGTTGTATCCCGAGAGGAGCGAAGGATTCTAGATTAGAATCCTGAGCGGGTCGAGGGATACAAGAGCCGTGAATTTTTTTTTCACGTGTTAGGTACTCTACTTTTTACCATTGACTACGAGAAAAAGAAAATAATTACTCTGTGACAGTAAATTATCAACAATAGCTGCTGCTTTAACGCGAAATGACTCTGGAACGAGAGGTTCACTTTCATCGCTGGACGTCGAACTCTTTTTATGATTTTGAGACAAAAACTTTTATCAGAAACTTTTAATTGCATGAAAATTGCACAGAAAATTGGCTGAATTCCTTATTCTAAATTTAAAATTTTTAACCGAGACATATTCCATACAGCCATTTATTACATACAGCCAAGTTTTAGTAAGTTTTTATAGCGAGAGTATGCAACCTCCTTGCACATTTTCTTTTGTTTTCTTACTAAAATCAGTATATTCGCGCATGTTCCAAATTCAAAATGTTTTATTCACTCAGTGAAATAAACAGCGTTTTATTCACTGTTTTTGAAGAATAACGGACCCTTTTTCGAGGGGCAATGGTAAAAATGTATTTTACTTCATCTGTGTTCTTCTTTACTTCTTCACCTATTATATTGCCTTAAATAGCAATAGCAGAAATGCACTTAGTAATTTTGCCGACATCGACATTATTCGACATACACCACACCACTATAGTAGTCTATGGTTACACATTCCGCCATATTTGTTTACCTTTTAAGACTTTTATTTATGGATGGACTTTAGTGATATTTTCCCACATATAATTATGGTTAACTGACGTTAGTCTGTGCATCCTCAATTATGGCAGACCCTGGTTATTACCACAGTGATTATATTCGTCACCCCGTTCTGTATGAACTGGGTGTCAAGTACGGAATCAAGACGGAATGTATTCCAGAAATAGCTTTGCCATCTAAGTTGGAGGAGCTCAAGGATGTCATACGTAGAGAGATACGTAAGGAACTCAAAATAAAAGAGGGTGCTGAGAAGTTGCGCGAAGTAGCTACCGACCGGCGCTCGCTGTCGGACGTTGCTAACATAGTGAAGAAGGCGAACATCAAACTCAATGAACTCAAGTCGGACCTGCAGGAGCTGGAGTCGCAACTGCTGCTATCGCGCGGCCAGTCCACGCCCACCTCGCCCGAGGACCTGTCGTACGATGAGGAGATCATCCTCGCCTCGGAGGCAGCTCAACAACAAAGGCAGCTTGGTGAAGCCACTGCAGACCGCAAGCTGGCTTCACTTGAAAAACAGTTAAACATAGAATTAAAAGTAAAACAAGGAGCAGAGAATATGATACAAAGTATCAGAGACAAAAAACTGCTTGCAGAAGCCCACCAGATGCTTGCTGACTCTAAAGCTAAGATTGAATATCTGAAGCTACGTATCACCAAATTGAGCAAGCAACAGAAAGGTGACAGTGCCGGTGCCAATGGTGATGGAAGAAATGAAATGCCTGGTGTTGACCCACTTCTCGATGAACGGATTGCAGAACTTAGAAACAGGCTTAGAATAGAGGCAGCTGTTGTAGCAGGATCTAATAATGCCATTAAGCTTCTTCAGAGTGATAAGAAAGTTACAGACAAGAAGGCACTGCAGGAAGCTCAAACTAATCTTATTGAATCTACCCAAAAACTAGACTTGCTGCGTAGATCATTAGACATGCGTCGTCAGGAGCTTCCAGCTGAAAGCTCCGCATTTATAGAACTAGGACATGAACTCCGCAGTACAGGTTCGAGCCCAGGCTATACAAGTTTGTCAGGCAGCAGTGCTTCCAGGACACAAATGCTATCACCAGCGCCTATGATCACTCCCTGTGTCCAAGTGACTGGTACTCTAGAAGTGAGACTAATGGGATGCCAGGACCTACTTGAAGATGTCCCAGGTCGCAGTAGGCGTGATCACAACTCCAAAATTAATGTACCCTTCACATCAATCAGAAACTCTATGAAGTACACATACAGCATTAAAGAAGATACCAGCAATGAGATTATGGCAGTTCTTAAATTAGACAATCACACCGTGGCACAAACCAGTTGGAGGCAATGCTCTCAACAGGCTTGGGACCAGAGGTATAAAGCTAATTTTATTTTTAAAGCTTTTGAGCTAGCAACTTTGTTATTAAAAGACATTTGGTGATAAACTGATAACCTAGATTTCAGGTCATAGGATTAAAGTAACATCCTCTTATCATTCCAACCTGCACCAATATTTTTTACAGTTTGAAATTACCAAAATTATAAATTCAGTTAGTGTTTTTGGTGGAATACAAATTCCATGACTTATTACTGCTCTATGTAATCTTGGGTTCCTTAGTTTGTAATCTATATGATTCTTATAATGTTAGTCATATTATCTTATCAATAGAGTAAGCATGTTTGTAGTGTGACTAAACCAGTTCACACACTGCCATAATTACCTTACTTGTCCTACTATCTCAGCAACCACAGATCCGTGTTATGAATAGCTTACATAAATAAATTATGGGTGCTTTTATTTTTTTTTATGTATTTACAGGTTTACCATCAGATTGGATAAATCAAGAGAACTGGAAATTGGCATCCACTGGAAGGACTGGAGAGGGTTGTGTGCTGTCAAATTCTTAAGATTGGAGGAGTTTATTGATGATATTCGTCATGGTATGGCTTTGGAACTGGAACCTCAGGGACTTTTGTTTGCTGAAATTAAGTTTTTGAACCCCATCATATCAAGGAAGCCTAAACTTCAAAGGCAGCGAAAAATCTTTAAGCAACAGGGCAAGAATATACCCAGGCCTTCTTATGGAGAAATGCATATTCCTGCAGTTATACTAGGCAGACTTCTGAAACGGACCTCACCTTCAATACAAAATATTCAGTCAGCCCATATTACTCACCCCCAGCAGCTACATTTTGAATCAACTACCTATGAACAAAAAGAGATTGAAAACCCCAATGTGACTCTTGGGGGCATGGCTGGAGTTCGCCCATTAGGACTGCCTTCTACTCCCACTACACCACAGTTACCTGTAAGTCCTCCAACTAAGCCCACTCTGCCCATGCAGCCCCCTCCAAATGTCTCCACCCTCCGAATGGAAAAGGAACTACAAGAAGCATTTGCATTCTTAGATGATTCTTACAATAGAGACAATTATGTTCCAAGAGAACATCAAGCAGCTTCATGTGATACACCTTTAGTAGAGTATCCACCATCTCCATCTCCCAAATTAATGCTTGATTTTCCCAGCAATGAAGACCAGATTGTGGAAATTACTAGTAATATGAGGATATCATCTTCTCGCTCTTCCTCAGTCGTTGAGTCAGTTAGCAAAGAGGACTCCAGAAGGCAATCTGGGGAAATGTCAATGGACAGCTTCAGATTGCTCAGTGTCCTGGGAAGGGGACATTTTGGCAAAGTTATTCTATCTCAGTACAAACCTACTAATGAATACTTTGCAATAAAAGCTTTAAAGAAAGGTGACATAATAGCAAGAGATGAAGTAGAGTCACTTTTATCTGAAAAAAGAATTTTCGAGGTAGCTAATGCAATCAGACATCCTTTCTTGGTTAACTTGTTTGCCTGTTTTCAGACAGAACAGCATGTCTGTTTTGTTATGGAGTATGCAGCAGGTGGTGATCTTATGATGCACATACATGCTGATGTGTTCACTGAACCCAGAGCAGTATTTTATGCAGCTTGTGTAGTATTAGGCCTACAGTATTTACATGAAAATAATATTATTTATAGAGATTTAAAATTAGACAACTTACTTTTAGACACTGATGGATATGTGAAAATAGCTGATTTTGGACTTTGCAAAGAAGGAATGGGATGGGGAGATAGGACGGGCACATTCTGTGGTACCCCTGAGTTTCTAGCACCTGAAGTGCTGACTGAAACTTCGTACACACGTGCTGTCGATTGGTGGGGGCTTGGTGTCTTAATTTTCGAAATGTTAGTTGGTGAGTCACCATTCCCAGGGGAAGATGAGGGCGAAGTATTTGACTCGATTGTTAATGACGAAGTTCGTTACCCAAGGACATTGTCTCTGGAAGCGATAGCGTTGATGCGCCGATTGTTGAGGAAAAACCCTGAGAGACGTCTCGGGTCCTCGGAAAGGGACGCCGAGGATGTAAAAAAGCAGGCATTCTTTATTAATGTTGATTGGGAGCAACTACTCCTGCGTAAAGTGAAACCACCATTTGTGCCAACAATAAAGAGCCTAGAGGACGTGAGTAACTTCGACAGTGAGTTTACGTCGGAGGCGGCCGTACTGACTCCGCCGAAGGAGCCGCGCCCGCTTACTGCCACGGACCACAAGCTGTTCTCAGACTTCACCTATATGGCAGATTGGTGCTAGCTAGGCAGGCTATGTGTCAAATTGCATTTTAATTATATTATTCAAGGTATTAGATAACTCCTTAATTACGTACATATTTTAAACAATAAACCCCAATGCCTTACAATTTTATTGTGTGACATATTCTGTATTTTTATAAGTGTTATCTCTAACAACAGAGTGTCTAACATTAGAGATTCTCTTGTTAATTTGTATTTAATGCAGTAAAATGCAATATTTTATGAAAATGAAATGTGTAATTTAATATCTTAAGATTTAAATAGTGCTAATGTTTATTTTTTTAAAATATCGTGTTATAGATTTATATATAATTATAACATTAGTATAAATTTAACTTGGTAACAATAATTAATAATGATAAGTGAAGGCGTGTCAAATCATATTACGTTTTCAGTCAATTGTTTACTTATTCAGTGAAATAAAGGTATTTTAAATGCATATCTAGTTTGTCCTAACTTAAAAAGGAGAATAATGAAACACTACCTTAATTATAGGGCCTTATAATTTTAAAATTCTGCAAATGAGCACAATATCTGGAATAGATCACTAATTTATCTCATAAATCATAACTTATTTACAGTTTTCTCATTATTTAAATAAGGTTTCTGATCCAAACAGGAAAACATTTAAAGCCTCATGCACTTACAATTCACATAAGAATTAAGATAATAAGTAACAACCAAAATTATTTTTCTATTGCCAATAATAAATATACAAAGTAAATAATCAAAGATATTAAATTCACATCTTTTTACAATTTCAAAACAACATTAACAGAGTATTTGTTTAAATTTCATTCAAAATTTTAGTAAGACAAAAGATTTCCGTCAATTGACTACCAATTACATAACTATTCTTCCAATTTTGTAACCCACTCAGTTCCACATACACATTAGATTTATGTCTCCAATCCACATACACTGTTGTAAAATAAATCATACATCAAGTCCATCTATTTTCCTTAATAAAAGGATTTGCATCAAGTAAATTAACAGTTCACACTACAAATATTTTTTGTACATGTTTCACTCAGCACAGTGTCTCAAAAATATTTGCAGGACATTTAGAAAAACTCACATACGCGAGCCTTTTTGTTGAAGCACCTTGGCACGGTCAGTGGGCTCAATGTCATTAGTATTAGAGTTACTTCCACACTCCCGACTGACTACACATAGGAATTCAGCATGATCATCATTACCATAATTATACTGAGAACCAACATTAATTAGCTGTTCAAACTTCCATCCATCTGACATCGTCGAAACCATTTGTGTTAACTCTTCTTCATGAAACTGAAGAACTCT